>OX371225.1:154625180-155225180 GCA_947310385.1 Nephrotoma appendiculata | reverse complement strand
TACATGTTCATACTTTTTCTATTAGGAACTCAATCAAATATGTAAATTCATTGTAATTATTATAATTAAAGAATACGAAATAAATTATTTAAAATAAAAATTAAAACAATTATAATAATACAATCTAATTTAAAAAGTTACAAAAATTATTAAACTGGAGAATGTGTTCTTTGGCGTTTGGTCGGAGATAAATCTGATTATGTTGATGGCACCACAATGAATAGTTCTTCTACTTCCTCGTCGATGGCTACTGCTTCTGCATTTGTCTGGTAGCATTTTTGGCAAATCCGAATATAATGTCACAGAACATATCAGAAACGACAGTTAGAAACCATTTCTTTTTTTTTTTGACAATACTCTTAAATAACTCACGTTCGCCAATAGATGGTTCTAAATTTAAAAAAAAAATCATTTTGTAAATAAAAATTTTAGTAGTGTAAAAATAAATTCTCTCTCGTTGACTTCTGTCAAATTGTTCGCGATCATTTATCAAACAATAAGCATTATTATTAATGAAAATGATTCGGTTAAGGCTAAAAATTTAACACGGGCACAGTACTATATTCTTTGGCACTGGTATCAAATATTATTGATCGAATAAGCCCAGTTTGAGTAAAAAATATTGTCTCCACCAAAATATGATTACATTTACCATATTATGATTACACTTAATCATTGTTATTGTTAATATCATCATTGTGTGTTAAATACAATTATTTAAATGATTGATTTTATCATACTATGGTATTCTTGATCATTTTCTTGATCTTCTTCATCATAAGAATGATGATCACAAGTGGTCACAAGTGATCATCATTCTTATGATGAAGAAGATCAAAAAAATGATCAAGAATATCATAGTATGATAAAATCAATCATTTAAATAATTGTATTTAACACACAATGATGATATTAATAATAACAATGATTAAGTGTTATCATAATAAAGTAAATGTAATCATGTATTTATCATATTTTTTTCTGAGTGCACACCGACAGCCCATCGTGGTTCAATTCAGCCGAGGCAAACCAATTATTTGAATTCGTCATCAATCTATACCAGAATGAATTTAATTCATTCGACATCGGCATAATTGCCCCTTGCAGTGAACAGTGTCGCGTTCGATGACTCTGACATGAGAGCCCGAAAAGTTGCGTCTCGTAAAATTCCAGGGACAAGACACATTATACTCATTTCAACCGTTTGCTGAACGAAGCAATGGCGATTAAAACCTGGCAAAACACTATTGGATTTGTCGATGATTAAAGCGAATCAATGAGGCAATTTCACGTACTCGAGCATTACTTGTAATCTTTGGTAATTCCTACTTATTGTACATAGATCAACTATGGCGGTTGATTAATGGAAATTTCTAGCGTTTTATTAAATTTAGGAATCTCAATTTTATCGGGTGACTAAAAAGAAAAAATGTTTATTGATTCCACAAATTGTTTAGTAGTACTTTCAATCATTTTGACCACTTTCTTGTGCTTTAGCTTGGATTTCGTTCTACAGTACCAGTGAGAGCTTCCGAACGAACCGAGAGCGAATCAATTAGTTATTTCAAATAGATGTTGATATGGTGACAAAGGTTGCGTTCCCATTATAACATATGTCTCACTTTCAGTCAATTTTAGCATCGAGTCCAGGGTTACGAATTAAAGTCATAATCCAGCACTCAGCTTCCTGTGATTTCATGTTTAATTTATCATCTAACATACTTATGGACGATGATCGGCCGAACTACTTGTAATATAATTTCGTGTTTGGTATTAAATTGAATGCTATTTGGAAAACAAGTTTAGTATGCTTGGCTATATACTGTGTGGCTTGGCCTTATTCATATCAATAAGCCAATTCACTGCTTGGCCTTATTAAACTCGTAACTAGAATATAAAAATTATGAGAACTCACATTCATTAGTACATATATAAAATCAGGACTTACGTAATATTTTATCGAGCTAACATTTGATTCAGAGTTTCCTCGGATAACAAAAATTGCGGTCACAGATTAACAGCGTTAGTAATCCCAAATTCATGAATGGTGTTCCAGGTTTTAGTATAATTTCGATCATTTCACATGCGACAAAATAAAAAAAAAATTTGACTTATAGCTGAAATTCTCTGAACCCGCAGTGTTCTAGGGATCGGTTCAAAATCCCGAATCACAAAATCCCGAATTAGCAAAATCCCGACAAAAAAAAAATTCCAATTTTCAAAATCCCGAATTTATCAATCCCGACTC
The DNA here is from genome assembly GCA_947310385.1 of Nephrotoma appendiculata. Lineage (NCBI taxonomy): Eukaryota > Metazoa > Arthropoda > Insecta > Diptera > Tipulidae > Nephrotoma > Nephrotoma appendiculata. The sequence continues at coordinate 155,222,932 of OX371225.1, read as the reverse complement.
TCAAAATCCCGACTTTAAAAATCCTGACTTTCAAAATCCCGACTTTTCAAATCCCAACTTTCAAAATCCCGATTTTCAAAACCCCGACTTTGCTGAAATTTTAAAAATCCCGAAAAAATTCGGGATTTTTTTAAAAATATTAAATATTAAATTTTGTTTTTTTATCTTCATTTCGGGTGTCATTAATAGATTCTATATAATCCGCTCCTACGTGCGGCACGCAGTGCGACATGTTTGCTGATCCCGGCTCCTACGCCCCCCGAAATTAATTTCTAAAGCCCCTCGGAGGGCTAAGTGGGGGGGAGCGCAGCGACCTCCCACGTGCCCGTGAGAGTTATCAAAGCCGTTAGCCTCTACAATTATGGCATTTCAAAATGTTGTATTAACAAAATATTACTTTTTTTTATTAATTTAATAGAGAAATTATTGTTGAATGGGACTACAATTGTAGATTATATTTGTCTTTACATTGCACTCATCACAAAATGACTTTAAAAGCCCGTTTTTTTTTGTAAAATATGAATTCGAAGCGCCCGCGGGTCGGCCGACCTGCCCACGGGCGCGAATTCATATTTTTTTTTTAAATTTGGGCTTTTGAAAATCGGGATTTTGCAAATCGGGATTTTGAAAATCAGGATTTTGAAAATCAGGATTATGAAAATCGGGATTTTGAAAGTCAGGATTTTGAAAGTCGGGATTTTGAGAGTCGGGATTTTGAAATTCGGGATTTTGAGCATCGGGATTTTGAAAGTCGGGAAATCGAGCCCAACCCGAAATTTTAGTTGTACACTGCGAAGATTTTATAGTCGATTTTAATTGTTTTGAAAACTACTAGCGCCATCTATTATCTACCATTTAAACAATTTTACCACTCGTATTTTGATTAAAAAAATCAATTATTCGAGTCGAAATAAATTCATATAAAAATGGAGTTATGTCGCTTCTGTATATATTCTGTGATAATGTTTCGAACAGGTCGGCTTGATGCAAACATCGCGCACCGCAGTTGTTTTTGTATCTCCCTTCGTACCTTTGCGATTTACTTTACCATCTTCACACCGTTTTGATGTTTTATTATTGTATTGAGTTGGTGGACAAATATTTAAAGTTCCGACAGTATAACCACACAATTTTATGGCTGTCATTGCAGAATCTTTCAGGTTACCTTGTTCTATACAATTTTTAATACGACAATCAGCAAGTTCACCGCTAAGGCCTTACGAAAACCCTTTCGTCTATAGTCGATTTAGCCTGAGACCACGACAGATTTGTCAAATTAAATAAATTATATGCTGCTAAAGCTGCTTTGTCGATTAGGTTAAAAACAATACCATCGGCCAGCGATTTATTTTTCTCTTACACGTGAACGATTTTACCATTTTATCGAATGTATCGACGCCGCCTTTATTTTTCTTTGTAGTTCAGAATTTTTTTAGGTTTACGTTTGGTTTCATCAATTTCTCATGTGACATGCGCTGTTCATAGCAGTAATACATTCTTTTTAGTATTACTTGTGTATAGCTAACAAGGCTGAAAAGCAAAATATTGAGCTAAATGAATCTCGCTTTATGTTACATCTGCGTTTGCGAAATCATGTGGCAGTTCCGGTTTGTTTGATCTTACTGTTCCCACCAGAGTAGTATTTTTTTAACAAGTTCCTCGGCTATCTGAATGCTGCTGAAAAAATTGTCTATTGTTATATTATATCCATTGTTATATTATATTATATTAAGTATATGTTTAATAATTATTCGACAAACACAAGACCAGGGTCTTGTTCGATTCTGAGACGGTTGCGTTCCAACATAAATTTCACCCGCTAAAGGATAGTTGGTGCGCGCATCAAACAGTCAGAAAATTTGTAATCCATACTTGCCTGGTTTACTCGGTATATAATGGCGAGAGGAGCAGCGACCTCTAGTAGTATCTAGTTGTTCATCAATAGTTAGTTCTAGAGATGGTTTATACAATCCCTGCAACTTATCTAAGAACAATTCCCATACGCACCGAAATGCAGCTAATTTGTCATCTTTCTGACTCATTGGTTTTGTGCGTGAATCATCGAATCTAAGGAACGAGTCAGCTGCTCAAATCGTTCTTACAACATTACAGTACGATAGAACGGCATATTTATTTTATGAAATAAGTCCTTTGCTGGTACTGTCGATGCTTTTTTAATTTGTGTCAGGCCACTTTCTAGTGTTCGGAGTAGCACATGATTGGTAGCACCGCTTTGTCTTGCGACTTGTTTCAAACACCACGTTCGAAATAATATGTATTGTTAGTAAGCATTTAAATGTATTAGCTTTGAATCGAACGTTTGCTTTACAATTGGAAGGATATGTTGCTTGCGTTTCTGTTCTGCTGCACCAGTACACTGCTCTTTAGATTCACTCGGCAATGCCCACTACACATGAGGATTATTTTTGTTTTGTGCCACATACCTTTTTATTGGTCCAAACATTTGAGTCGATGTCACATTATTATCCGCAACCACTAATTCCTCCTCATTTCCCGCTCTTCTTGTAAATATTCGGCTAAATCCAGTTTTCGTGGGTCTTAAGGCTATGTCCTACCGTTACTGGATCATCCATATCCAAATCACCATTTGCTTGGCCAAAATCTTCATCGTTACTATCAGAATCACTATCGCTTACTGCAATGTCGCCGATATTCTCTCAGCCGTTACTAACATTTTCATCAACGGCCAATAAATTGGTTAGTTGTTCTTCCTCCTCTGCAGAAAGTTCTATTCTCTTTTGCAGGTTCAATAATTTTATAATCTCATTGATACACTACTCGTATGATTTACTTACGAAAACTAAACACTTAATTACCTACAAGTATTTATACGAGGGTTTGTTTATTTATTTATTTAAAGAAATCTATTTTGTAATATACATGTATGATTTCAGATTATTTACAGTTATATTAAAATTATATTAAAACAACAAAAAACTTTAAAACAGAAAAAAAAAATATATAAACCAAATTTTGGTTTAAACAATTAAAAATTTAGAAAAAAGTCTTTAAGGTTATTTTTAAAGTTGTCCTTTGATAAGTTGAAGTCAAATAGGTCGTCGATTAAGTTGAAAGATTTAGACATCCTATTAATGGGGTTGTTTTCTCCATAGTTGGTGGAATGGTGTTCAAGTGCTAAAAATTCATGATTTCGAAATGTTCTGCATGGCACGTGAATTGATATATTTTCCAAGATGTAAGCTGAATCTACGTGACCAAGCAAAACGTTACCAATAAAAGCTGCGCTCCCCCTGTTACCAATAAAAGCACGTGACCTATCGTGAGATTGAGTCAACCTTAGGCATTAGTGGGATCAGCATACATTCAATATTGCATAAACATTTGAATGTCAAAAAATTTGTTCGCGTTGGATCCCACACAATTTGTCAATCGCTAAAAAATTGGCTCGTGTCGATTGGTCGAAAGAAAAGCTCAAAAAATACGATCGCGGTGCTTCAAAACACGTCTATGACATAGTGACAGGTGATGAATCGTGGATTTACGTGTATGAGCCTGAAAGTAAACAGCAGTCGACTGTATGGGTGTTTCAAGATGAGCCGAATCCAACAAAAGTTGTTCGCGCACGAAGCACTTGCAAGCAAATGATCGCCTGTTTTCTCGGAAAAAATGGACATGTCGCAACCGTACCACTAGAACAACGCAGAACAGTCAATTCTGAGTGGTACACAACCATTTGTTTGCCTTCCAAGAAATCAGGAAAACCAACTGCCGAAGACGGATCACTCTTCACCACGACAATGCGTGCTCTCACACATCGGCTCAAACAACTGCATTTTTGAGCACTCAAAACATCGATTTGATGAGTCATCCGCCGTATTGTCCTGACTTGTCACCAAATGACTTCTTTTTATTTCCGTACGTAAAAAACAAACTGAGAGGTCAACGTTTTTCGACACCTGAAGAAGCGGTTGCTGCGTTCAGAATGCATGTTTTGGAGATACCTGAATTAGAGTGGAAAAAGTGCTTCGACAATTGGTTCAAACGCATGCAAAAGTGTAGAGTTCTTCATGGGGAATATTTTGAAAAACAATAAAGCGTTTTTCGATGGTTAATATTTGTTTTTGTTCTCTAATCCCGAAATATAAAAGGCAGCCCTCGTACATAGGAATATTTAATTCCGGTATAAAACAACATGGAATGAAAATATTTTTTTTTTTGGTCTAGTACCGTGTTCAGAAAAAATAGTGCAAAATATATGGGAAAAAATTAGGGGAGCTGTATGCCCCATACACGGTTATGCTAGAAAATTTCTTTGTGTTTACCAAATACTACACAAAAAGAGAATAAGTATTATTTCTGCAACACTAAAGTAACGATGTATGAGTTTCATAGTAGACAGCACTACCAATACCAATCCACAGTTGAAACCATTTACTTTCATACAAAAATCGTATGGGGCACTGAATGCACCAAACGAGGTTTTAATTAGAGAAAAACTATTTCAGCTGATTTCTACGAGTATGTGACAAAATTAATCTTTTTCTGGTAATATGTTGACATTGCACGGTACTGTTAAATTAATTTGACGAAAGAAATGGAAGAAATGTAAAAAAAATGTCTTTGTTTTTAAATTTTATTTAATAAGAAAAAGAATTCTGTGGCCAAGTTGTAGTAATGTGCAAAAGGGCTGCGTCAAGCAATTCTAGTAACATTTAAATAGAACACGTGACTAGCAACGCTAAACAACGCGCTTTAACAAGTTAAAGTATGGCCGGTGACTGACAAAGCGATCAATGTGTTAATATATTTTTTATTTTGATCAAGTGTCAGTAGACTAAACAATTTAATGTTAGTTCGTGCCAGTTATTAACAGATGGCGTAAAGCACAATACATTTTTTTTGTCATCCGTAAATGAAGTTTGAGCTTTTCTAGTTGGCGATATATTAATTATCGATGGTGGATAATTAACATTTTAGTCCGCAATGAAGTATTTAGTAATAATAATTTGTAATAACTAAAATGTGCGGAAAGAGAAGTTCAAAATATGTATATCAATCGATCACTAATGACGTGATTTAAAAATAGTTGTTGACATTGGAGTAAATACTCGATCGGCTAGCAAGCAAGCACTTTTCTAGCCGAAAACCTGGCTACACCATCAAATTATATTTTCAGAAAATTTTTATTTTTTTGCAATTTCGCAGTAAAACAACACAAAAACTTGCTGTTCATTTTTTGAAGTCGCCAATTTTACTGTGCAATCGCAAAAAATAACAAAAAAATTTGAAAAATATAATTTGAAATTCAAATTTTCTTGGTAAAATTGATCGAGTAGCCAGGAATTCGGCTAGCAAATTGCTTGCATGCTCGACGATAGAGGATCTACCCCATTCTACGAATATTTGACGTTGTTCACAAGCAAAATACTAACTATAAGGTAATATATTGCGCATGTGTCAAAATTTACAACAACAAAATATTTAAAGATGGCGGGAGTAAGAGACTTGTTTTCATTTACAAATGCATATATACATATAATAACGAACGAAAAAACTTAATCAATTTATTTAATGGAACAAATTTTTAAAATAATCAAATATTTTTATTACTAAGTTACGAAATTGTTTTATTAATTGTTTTAGTTTTTTTCTACTATTGTCCACAATATTATGATTTAAGTATTTTATTCGAAAATACATTCTTGACCGAAAAAAAATTTCCTTTACCTTTTGATCGCACAATATATCTTTTGAAGAGTTAACCAATTTTCTGACGTAGTTTTTACATTATACAATAATGTCCTGGTTAATTTGAATAAAAATGGATTCAAGTTTTTCCATCTGACACATTAATTGTTCAGAAGGTTTTTGAAGAAAATCAAGCGATTTGATCTGATTGGTCCAAGTGAACGAACTGTCTTGTTGTGTATTTACTACTCTATTATCTACAACAATATCTTGGTTTTTGAGTCGATGGCATATGTAACCTGCCAAATGTTCCAAGCCATCGTATTATAGTGGTTCAATCTCATCTGTTGGTGGATCAGTGTTTATTCTCGACGTCAATGTCCTAAACAAGTTACCGCTTAAATTTCCAACGGAATCTAGATCTGGTGTGTCGTCTACCAATGTATTTCCATTAGCTGATAGACTTCCGTCATTTCTGCCTAATATATAAGAGCGTAGGCGATACATAAATTCGAGTCGGTCTGGATGGTCGTGGAATCCGCCTTTTGCACGGATTACACCGAAACAATTTTCCAACACGTCCTGGTTAAGTCAATATGTTAACAAATACTAAATATTCCGTTGCGTATATTGTGAAGTGTCCTAGACGTTTTCTGTACTAACTAATGATTGATTTTGATTAAAATACTTATATTTATTTACAGGTATAATAATGACGAACAGTTCGTTGAAATTACTGTATGACGATTTAAAATCCCGTGAAATATCGTTTCACTCATTTTGTCGATTATTTGGAACCTTGTACCCTTTGTCTGCTGTCTTTATATGGCACTCGAACATTGAGACAATCGAACCAAACGTTAACCTAAAATGATAAACAAATTATAACGAAACTAACACACAATAATTCGATTGTTGTTGATAACCTGTACAGAACCGCCGCCGAAATTTTGTAAGCTATACTCAAGTATGATTTTTTGTTTGTTATGGAAATTAATTCTTCAATAATCCTTTTATGGATGACTTCTCCGTCTATTAGAAAACCATTATCAACAAAATTATTCCGAATTAGTTTAATAAAATGAGGCACATCGGCAAAAACATAATATATATTTTTAATTGGTCCGCTGGATTTCGAAAAAATGACGATTTCGCAGTTATTTTAAGGTCACGCAATAAACCCTGATTTGTACCACCGAGATCACACACTATCGCACACACAATGAATCCACCTGACTGAATGGCACAAATTATTTTAAAAAGAATTTCTTGTGTCATTCGGGTATCGAATTCGTAATATATTGGTTGCTTCCAATTACCAAATAATCCTCGTACCATCGCCACTTGAACGTATTTTGCTGCTCTTAATGTTTCATCTTTTGCCTTATCGTAAACCACTTTCTCCCTTATTTTCATTTCGTCGAATGACACGATACAAATTTTATCCAAAGGCTTCATATTCACTTTCATCGTAAGGTTCAAAACACATTGGAGTATCCCTGGATACACTTTGGTTTTAGCAGAATATTTTTTAAGGGTTATCACTGCTGGTAAGGGATAGTTTGGTTTTAGAAGCAACCGATACGCTCGTGGCCCTGCCGAATGAATGGAAATGGCATTGGCAATATCGTCGATTGGCCACTTGGCTCGCCGTTTGGGACATTCTAATTTGTTCAACTGGGTCTTAGTAAAAATGTTATTTAAAGAATAATAATATAACAAGTTTTTTTTAATATTGCGATCTGTTTTTGCGATAGAATAATCTCTACTCTTTGTGATGCTTGTTCGGTGCATCCGACACCGATCTTTAATAAACAACTACTGTTTTGAATCGGACCTTGTGTTGAATTCAATGCTTCTATACACATCTCATCTTCAGGGCATTCAACCTTTTCTGGAGTTGTATTTTTTGTCCTCGTTTGTAAACGCATCATCTAACTCCATTAATGAACTACCGCACAAATTTGGTGGTGAGCTGGATTCGTCGATTTGTTCAAAAGTTGATTTGTTACTAGTTTGATGGTTGGTTATAGTTGCGCTGTAAAAATGCACAGATAAAGTAATAATTATATTTTGTTAAAATACATATAACTAACCTTGATTATTATGCTCGTTTTTGCATTCTTAAATTTCTTGGAGTTACCAGTTCTTCTGCCGTTTGTGACACCAGGAAAAGCGAAGGAAATGCATCTTATATCTTAAGATATCGTTTTAATTTTAAACCATATTGCTCGTATAGGGGATTTACTTTAAAATCGTGAAATTTAAAATGCTTTGAACACACTCGAGATGTTTTCACATTAAGTCTATCACTGCTAAATACCCACTTTTTACAAAGAAATGTATCCTTTGGGAAAGTGTGAAAAGAAATAGCACCGTCTTGTACCCTATTTTGAATATTCAAACTACACCCATATATAGCACAACGCATTTTTATTATTAAACTAATATTAAATAATGTTATAAAATTAATATTTAGATAATATTTATTATAAAATATGAAGAAATATTAAAATAACAACCGAATTGCATGTAGATACGTCTAATCAAGTCTCTTACTTCCGCCATATTGACATTTTTTGACAGAATGCGCGAAATGGACGTAAATGCGACCCGCGAATGAATATATTACCTTTCTATGTCTACTGTGGTTCACAAGTACTCTACGCGATCATGGGGGAAATTTAGCAAAACATTTCTTTGTTTAGAATCAACTACGTTTAATATTAAGAACCCATCCATTCTATATCAGAATTGACATTAAAATTCTTTCTATTTAAAGTAATTTTAGTAATTTGATACGCGTAAATACTTCAAAAAGCATAAGTTCTTCTTTAATGAAATATTCCAATAAATTTTAATTGACTAATAATCGCGTAGATTTTTTTTTATTAGATTATTGCCAACCAAAAAAAAAATTGAAATATGGTTTTCGTTCCTTATATGTCATTTTCGAATTGGGTTACCGCTAAATCACTCCTCGTTAATATTTTAAGTCAAACTGCACGATTTATTTTATTTATCTTAAATATTAGCCAGAAAAGATCTTCCGGACGACTGCTTCAATAATATTATTTGATTTACATATATTGATTGTCTAACTTATTTTTATTGTCGATTCATACAATTTTCCGAAAATGAATTAACTGTAATAAATTGTAATCATTTAATGAAATTAAAATCTAAATATAAACATTTACACAAGTAACTAAGAGCAAGCGAACCAACAAAATAAATTCTTTGTAAATAAATAAACAATCAATCATTCAATTTATTCCATAAACGTCTTAATAATAAAAAAAAAATAATCGATCTATAACATAATTAAAAACTTTTTCGAAATTTAATTTTGCGCATATAAAGAAAATTAATCCGGAATGAGTTTATAATTTTCATACAAGAAAAGCGTAAAATAGTTTTTTAGACTGCGTGTATAATTCGATATTCGATATTTTCTTTCTTTGTGCCGTTGTGCTTCTTTAAGATTTTCTTGTATACCAAGAAAGCACAACACAAATTTATTATGTGCATAGCGTATAATGGATTACATACATGTAACTGCGCAACATGTATACAGGGAGCTTCGTCTCTTGGCAAAAATTTAATTTAAAGTCTGCATCGAATGTTTATAAGGAAAAATTAACTATTAAAAAAATGAATTTATATGGTTCTAAGTTTTACTGGCTGCATCTGTATACTCGTATAGCACATATAATAAGTTAATAAAAGTTAAATTAAATTTTAAGAAGAAAATTGTTTTTCTTCGAAATATTAACTTTCGGTGTATCTCCACCTCCTAATACTCAACAGACGTTTTTATATTAGATACTAAAAGGATATTTTTGGTACAGACAAAAGTTATTAAATAATCCAATATCTTTTATTTCTTTATCTATCTATCTACCTACCCATCTACCCAACTACCTGAAAAATCCATTTTGGAAAATTATGTTTTAAAACACCTTTTATTCACCTTATGACTTTACTTATAATGTTGTTTCATAGAAATAGTTTTCTTACGGTTTATTTGCTTTTAATTATAAATTTTAATGTTTACTTTGACAAAACCAAGAATTTAATGTGAAAGAAAACTATGGATATTATGTAAGATGTTGAATTGAAAATTAAGTTCACAATCTGTTTCCAATGAAATACAGGTAGATTATCAAGTTGCGTATTTTAAGTTTTTACGAGTTTTGTTGGGAAAACGTACATATAGAAAATCCAGATTTTTATATCCCATCCTACCCGCTCAGTATCATTTTATAATATAACAGATTTTTATTATTATTATATGTATATAGATTGGGCCGGCCAACCCGCAATTAACCATCATGAATTTTGTGTTAACATAAAATTTTATGAGTGGTATTAAATTTATCCATATTAAAATGGAAGGCACGAACAATTGACAAAAACCAAAGCATTCAAAAACGACATAAAAAGTCAACATATGTGTAAAGGTTGAGGATAGTGGTACAAGAATTCTGTGGTTTTGATCAAAACCAGAAAACACCCTTATTAAAACCATTGAAACCCTTCCTTTCCGAGATTAATTCGTAGCTGCTTTTGGGTTTCTGGTCAGCCAGAGAACCTTGGTTGAGTTGAATCGCGCAAGGTTGGTCAATATCTTGAGATAGATTTTATTTCGTTTTTGAATATTGTAGCGAGAAAAAGCGGAACCACTTCATTTCCACGTCAAGCAACCCAACGTACAGTGTAGAAAAATTAAAATTAAAACCTAATAAAATTCAAGAAATTGTTCATTTAAATTTAAATGTCGGAAATTTTTCGAGTCGTTACGGTTTTAAATAAACAAAAAAAATTTTTAGACTACATAGACGGAGTTTTAGAAGTTTTTCGGCAATTGCTTAAACTAAGTAATGATACTAAAGCCTAAATTATTTGTCCAAAATGTTTTAGTTTTGTAACTACATACTTTTTTATTAATTGTCAACCAATCACATAAATACACTCCGGTTCACTAGATTAGATTCACTTGCAATTTTGCTTTGAAATGTAAATTTTGCTGTAATTTCTCGTGAAAAAAAATAAACATGGAGAAGAGAGTTACATTTGCCGTGTTTTTTATTAGCGCCTGATAGATGTATCCAGAGCACTGAACTTTCTTTAACAAAAACCCAACTTGCTACTTACTGGTGCAATCAGTGTTTTTAATACTAAACTGCATTTAAGTCAACTGTGTGTCCAAAACAAAGAAAAACAAAGGAAGAATTTTTTTAGCTCCAAAAACGAAATTTTCTTCATTTTAAAAATTTAAAACGCAGCAAGCTGGATTGTGTTTATAACGTCATGTCAAATGAAATGTCAATAGAAAATGTGTGCAAATCACAAAAATCTTTCATTGAGCTTTTAAGGATGAAAAAGTTTTCACATTTTTTATTGATAGAAACCCTTGTTGACGATTCAAAACGTTAGGTTGACAAGCAGAAAAATGTAGTTGTCGAAATTGCAAATAATCAAGTGAAGCTAGATGCAGTTGATTATAAACTCATTAGTAAAGTGGGTAACAGATAAAGGTCGAAAAGATAATTTCCCATTCGGCTCTCAATAGCACGCTCTGGATAGGAGATATTCTGACAAAAATTAAAATCCTTTTTTAAAATTTGCTTAGTAAATTTCCTTCATTCCTCGAACAGCCGATTTAAAATTATAGTGGATTAAAAAAAAATTAAATATGGTACAAAGAACAAAATCGATGTCTACCACTCGGAGGGATTTTGAAACCTCTATAATTTGTAAAATCGAGGGAAAAGAGCATACCGCGCAAAATTATTATTACGATCTTTTATCGTGCATCATATGGGAGCAACAGCTATGGAAGGTGTACGACAGTTTTTAGCTAATTCTGTGGTGAGAGACTGTTTATGCTATGCGCGTGAACTTTTTCTTAAATATTTCCTAAAAACAAAAACAAAAAATTTGGAATAGTTTAGGAAATACTTCACAGGCCTATATAGAAATGTGAAGTTTTTCCTAAAATTCTATTAAAATGTATCTTAGTATTAGTGAGTATATACACAAAAATAGATCGACTACACGATGAACGATTGATTCAATGATGAACCAAAACATGTTCAACAAATCTGATCAACGGCTACCCGAATAAAGAAAAGTTGAATTAAGAAAGAGTTTTTTCTGAATTTAAATAAATCTTTTTAATTGATTGATGATTTAAGAAAAGTTGATAAAAATGAAATAATAAAAGTTGATTTAATATGTGCGTTTCTTAATTAATTTTCAAAATATTTTAAGAAAAGAAAAAAAATTGAAATAAAATGTTTTTTTTTTAATTATTTAGGAAAAGATTTTAGAAAACTATTCAAAAAATTTGTAATTAAATTTTTCTAGGAAAATTTTGAAATTTTTGAAAATTTTTTTAATTAAAAATATAATTTGACACTTCAAGAATTGTATAAATTCTGGAAAAGCGAGGATTTAAGGTGGGATGTGAAAAATTTTTAGGGTGGGAAGTGAAAAAATTAGCTTTAGTTAATAAACAATCCTACATTTAAAATTTTTTTGAAAATAAATACTCCTTACCTGATTTTCTCGATGATCACAAAAAGTTTCTAGAAAATCTATTGTGGCTTTGGGGGTCAAATTTGGATAAAACTCTAATAATTGAATTGCAGATCAATTGAATCGTTTTGCATTCATAATTTGCTTTCCTAAACCACCTTAGAGTCCGAAGGCATCAATAAGCGATTATTTGTAGATAAATATTGGTCAGTTTACGCTAGGCAAACTGTTATTCAAATAGTGATTGGGCGTCTGTCTGCTTCAACAGCTGGGCTAAGCTATGAACATATGTGAGGGCGAGGCTATACTACAAAATGTCCCAAAAAAACGAGATAAATCAAACAAACCGCCGCCACTGGCAATTGAATTCACTCAATACACCCGCTCCAAAACGCAATACTTCGAGAAATATATGAAAAAAGGATGACTAAAAGATAGAATGAGTTTTTTAAAACTTTTTGCACTTGTAGATAGCTATCTATCCACAAATATTCGTTTATTGATGCCTACGTTTAGGAAAGCAAATTATGAATGCAAAACGATTCAATTGAACTATGTATTTTAGTTCTTCGGTGCTGTTTTATTTTAAATAGTAATTTTACAATAAAAATGATATTGTTTATTTTTTATTATTATTTTTTAGTTAGTTATTTATGATTTTTTAACAATATTTTTTCTATACTAAAGCTCTCGCTTGTTAATAATAAATTGTATTATTTTTATAATTGTTATTTTCAATTATTTTGTTGAATGCTTTTTTATAAGCAATAATTGAAAGTTTCATTAATACTATCAAATGATTTTAAATTAAGGAAGATTGCTGTAGAACGCGCTTAGAAAAATGTTCAGTTCAAAACTCAAATTATAACACACACGAACATAATTTTTATATGTTCACGAATATTTACATTTCAAATTAAACTTTGCATACGTACATTGACTGATTTTTCGAACTGGGGCCGTATTCTTGAAATAAATCACTTTTTTAAATTTCTTTTCTTTTTTTTAATTAAGGAGCATAATTTTTTCCCGCTATTAAAGGAAAATTCCGACTGGGTAAATCGATTCGAAATTATTTCGCTTAGTATTAGCATAGAAAAATAAGTTTACCATAGATTTCTCATTTTAATAAATCGAACGATAAAAATGAATTGAGTAAAAAAGTTCTAACAATTCCAATGTCATCATTGTATTTGTGACATTACATTGCAAGTCCCAAATACAATCATGACATTGGAATTATCAGAACTTTTTTACTCAACTCATTTTTGTTTCTTGATTTATAAAAATGAGAAATCTATGGTAAACTGATTTTTCTATGGTATTAGTATGGAGACAAATATTAGTGAACTTGAAAACAAATTTGAAAAAATGATTAAAGTAGCCGGCGAAAAATTAGTTTTGGGAAATTTCCATTGATTTCAAGAATACGGCCCCTAAGGCACTATTCTGGCTTTTCCTGGTAATAGGGAATTGGGAAAGTTATTTCCATAGCATTTTTGTCTAAATTGTATTTTTTTGGCCTAATGAAGGAATAAGTTTATAGCAAAACTTTTCAAAACTTTTCATAATTGGGAAACTTTTGCTCCACACAATTTTTATAGGGAAAATTATTTTCAAATTTACCTTTGTTTCGAAAATATTTACACGAAACTTATTTCCTCAGTAAGCATGAAAAATATAATTTACACAAAAATGCTATGAAAATATTTTTCCCAATTCCCTATTCCCAGGGGAAAAAGAATAGTGCAACTGAGCGCTAATTCTTGAAATTCAATCGAATAAAATCGTCGACGACTCCAAAATACGTCATCCGAATCGAAAATTTAAATTATTGCATTCTTGAAATTCGTTAGCGAAAATTTTCGATTAAAAAGTAGATGAAAATTTTCTACTGATATAAAACTGGTGAGTTTCATTTTCGCATACGTTTATCTATCAAGTCACATTTTGTATTTCCAAAATGGAAAAACCAAAATAAAGATTGGGGCATATCTCTAAACACCAAAAAAATTCCTAATTGACTTTTTAAAGGCAAATCAGGCTTTAATATGACAACGCAACTAACACCAAAAACATCAACTTTTTTGACATTACGATAACCACCACAAGATGAGAAGTTGACCGCGATGAGAGTGGTGTATAAAAAATTCAATTAGTTTCAAAAATATGGATAAATATAGTCATCAATTTTTTCATAGCATTTTATAATCGAAAAAAAAATCGTGGACGATTTTATTCGATTGAATTTTAAGAATATGCATCCTGATCGCGATTTAATATTTTGGTCATTAACCAGATTGGTAGCAACCGTGACCTGCTTTCGTTTTTTAACTGGAATATTACTTGCTGGTTCTTTATTAATTGATTCGGTTGGCATGCAATTCGAGAAAGGTGGCCCTTCCAACGGTAAACTATGCTATGGTTCGTTGGTTAGACGGTGGTTCTACGCCTTTTACATGTAACCTAAAATACTTACCGTTACGTTTGATTACTTGAAAGGGTCCTTCGTACTGCGGTTGAAGTGCGATCCAACACGCTGTTACAAGTTGCTAAGTCTTTAAATACAAAAATTTGACGCTTTTATGATTTTTTTTCGGAGCTGTTGAGCTCCTGAGCTCTTTAGCTGAATCAAATCGCACGAGGAGTATCAAAGGCTGGTTAGTATCAAAGGAGAGTCTTTGCCTATTGAGCTTCAGCGACACACATAGTTGCGCTTTTCAAGCTGCAATGCCAACATTCGATTATACTATTACAGGCTGGATTTTACGATGTGGTTCGCTTGTGCTCCATTCTCAGAGCTTTTGATACCTCCTCATAAAGAGCAGACTCAAACTATCCGCATTTATCAGTAACGATGGCCGTTAGAATTCTGAATCTAACACATGGGCTGGAAAGTGCCGGGCCTAACAAAGAAAATACGTTTTTTTGTTCAATTTGTTTTTTAGTTGGTAATAATCTTCAAAAACAGCTGTCAAAATTTCATTATATTCTGTTCATTAGTTTGTGAGTTATTGTGCTAAGAGTGACGTTACTTTTGAAAAAAGATTGTTTCATCAAGATAACGCACCGAGTCACAAGTCAATCAGAACAATGGCAAAAACTTCGAATTGCTCCCACATCCAACGTATTCGCCAGATTTGGCTCCCAGCGACTACTGACTGTTCGCAGACATCAAAAAATGCTCTCAAGAAGAAATTTTGCTCGAATGAAGAGGTTATCGCTGAAACTGAGGCCTATTTTGAGGCAAAAGATAAATCGTTCTACAAAAGTGGTATTGAAATGTTAGAGCGGTGCTGGAATGATTGTGTTGCTCTTGATGGAGATTACGGTGATGAATAAAGCCAGTTTTGAACAAAAAAAACGTGTTTTCTTTGTCAGGCCCGCGACTTTTCAGCCCATGTGTTATTAATCAAAGTTTTTATTAGTGTGCCTGCCACTGTTTACCGCTTTCATATTTGGAATAGGTGTGGCCAGCCAATACATGAATCGATACATCATCACAGTGAGACAGTAAGTATGTCCCTCAGATGGTGACAGCGGTTCAAATCTAATCAATTTTAGTTTCAGTAAAACGTTTGCTTATCGGAGAATATATTTCCGTTTCGCTTTAACATCCCAACACTGCAGACTAAGGCCCAACCTCCCACCTCCTTATACTACGGCCAAACGAACTTAATTGCAACTTCTTTTACCACTTTAGCTTGCGACACGCGATGCACTGATTCGAAAATTTGTCGTCGATTTTTTTTTCGAAACATCGTTAACACTGTCGATTATTATTTTCCAAAGATTATTAGTTCCATGCTCTTTAATAGTTGTATGATGCTGAGGTTAATGTGGTTGTTGAAAAGTATTGCTGTTTACTAACTGATAATGCTAGGTGTAGTTCAGGTAATTTGTAGGTGTAGTTCAGGTAATCTACATAAGGCTGGCATAAAAGAAAATATTTAGTTTTTGTCTTGTGTTAAAATACGATTAACCTGCGATATATGTCCATTAGTCCATGGGTAAATAGACTGGTGACTTCCTTTAGTGGTCTGAATAAAAAAACCGGCTTATCTGGCAAAGAGATCTAATCAAATACCATTTTCATTAGACTTATTGTGTTATAGATTGGTGCCAACGATAGCTTGATTCCAGCAATCATTATAGCATCGAGGTGGAATTTATCGTCATTAGAATCGAGGTTCACATAAATTGTACTATGTAAATATGTACAGTGATTAAATTTGGAGAATATTTTTACTTTTGTTCAAGCATTGTTGTATAATTTATCGTAAATTGTTGTTTGTTGGTATTTTTTCAATCCTACACCTCTTCTAGCAGATGGTAGTTCTTCTGTGTCTCAGTAAATTATATTTCTTAATATGTCTTGGAAAAGAGCTGCTTCATTAGTTGCAAAACTGAAATTGAAGCGCTATAGCGTCATCCAATAATTAACCCCTTAATTAACATCAACATTTTGTAATGGCGAAAATGCCGACTAAATGAATATTATTATTCACATCATGAATAATACCTCAGATACACGGGCTGTTCGTTTTGAGTAATCACCTCAACGAATTTATTTCGAGAGAATGATTAGAAACAAATTCGTTGAAATAAGTCACAACTCCGAAATCTGATGTAACGCAATTTTCTCTGGCAGCAATGACAATTCTACTACAATAGTTTAATTTAGTAAAATGTTTAGCACTTGTTTTGCTCCAGCTGGAATCGATTCATTCATTAGTTTGATAACTCCGATTCTTATCGTTCTGATAACTCCAACTTTAGGCGGCCTAACCGTTTTGCACGTCATTATAAAATGATGCTATGATGTGTATAATTTATTTATTTAGTACAAATAATATAGCCAAGTAATGATGAAGTATCATCTCCACGAATAGCTAAATGTTGTTACGAATTCCAATATTCCAACACATATGTATAAAACTACATCCACAAAAGATGAACGTAAACAGTGAAACGACTATAGTTTGCGAATATTTCAAATTTTGGCATTCAAATATTTTTGTTATAATTATAACTAATGTTTTGTGTAGGTTTGAAAAATAAAATATTTTAATAAGGGCAAATCATTTATAGAGCAAATTCTGATCAGCAATCAGAACACTAAACAGATATTTTAGACATACTCAATTAAATAAAAATACTACTTGTACATAACAAGTAGTCAAACGTACCATATTTGAATAAAGTTTACTCTCTCCCGCCTACACATCATAATATTCACTTCATCGTTATGTTGTAATCAGTGTATTATGCAAAACAAAACAAAAAACTAAAAAAAAAAGAAAAGTTAAATTGAAAAGCCCACACTACTGAAAATTATTATTTTTTTTAACTTTTTTGTTCATTTAAGTTTTTTGTTTGGTTTAAATTATTTTTAGTCGTGGGACTTTGAAAAGTTGATTTAATTTTGTTATCTGTTAAATAAATATGTATATACAGACAGCTATTAGGTACATATTGAAACTGAATTTGAACCCTCTTGGAAAATGTGTAACCACTCTACTATACAAAACCCATCATGTTATATCGTACAATATTATTTTATAATTTACTCGTTTTGTATGTGCGTGTGTGTACATATCAGAAAAATTGTAAAATCATATCAAAAATATTTACTCTAAAATACAAATGAAACAAAAAAAAAATAATAATTTTCAACCTTGAAAAATTTTTATAATTAAATTTTTCTTTTAATTTTTTTAATAATAATAAAATTTTCTTTTACTTCATTTTTCTTAAATAAATAAAACTTTTTTTTTCGTTGTATATAAAAATTCTGTGGATTGTGATGATAGTTCCCATATTTCATTTTAATGGCATTACACAGACATATTTCGTATATTGGTATTGGTAAGCCACATGTTGCGCTAAATTTTATGACAAGATGTTTGTGATCAGAAACTGTGTTAACATTAAAGAGTTGAAGGTAGTTTAGACATTTGAATATTATTTACTTTTATATTATTCTGCGTGTTGATTAATATAATGATATGATATTTTAAACAAAGTTTGAACAAGATGCAGAAGAGATGTTAAGCGGGAAGCGTCATCGCAATTTCTCGTCAAACTTTATAATCTTTTGCATCGTTTTGCAAGATATGCTAACTAAATAGCAGCAAACTATCTCAAATCATGATTCATTGATCAAATCATATCGAATCATAACGAATCATAACAATTCTTATCAAATGATATCAAATCATATCAAATCAATAAAAATCATATCAACCATATCAAATATCAAATCAAGCCCAATCATATCGAACCATATCAGAGCATAACCAATCATATCAAATCATATGATATTATGTTTGACCATATCAATATCAAATATATCAAATCATATCAAATATATCATATTATATCAAAATATATCAAATCGTGTAAAATCATATCAAATAATATCAAATAAAAATCATATCAAATCATATTAAATCATATCACATAATATCAAATCATGTCAAATCTTATCAAATCATGCCAAATCATATCAAATCATATCGAATCATATCAATCATATGAAAAATCATATCAAATCTGATCAAATCATATAAAATATGTAATATCAAATCATATGATCATATCAAGTCTTATTAAATCATATCAAATTTGTAATATGGAATCATATCAAATCATATTAAATCATATCAAATAATATCAAATCATATCAAATCATATCAGCATATCAAATCATAATATCATATAAAATTATAACAAATCATTTCAAATCATATCAAATCATGTCAAACCATATCAAATCATAGCAAATCATATCAAATCATTAAAAATCATATCAACCATATCAAATATCAAATCAAGCCCAATCATATCGAACCATATCAAAGCATAACCAATCATATCAAATCATATGATATTATGTTAGACCATATCAATATCAAATATATCAAATCATATCAAATATATCAAATCATATCAAAATATATCAAATCGTGTAAAATCATATCAAATAATATCAAATAAAAATAATATCAAATCATATTAAATCATATCACATAATATCAAATCATATCAAATCTTATTAAATCATGCCAAATCATATCAAATCATATCGAATCATATCAATCATATGAAAAATCATATCAAATCTTATCAAATCATGCCAAATCATATCAAATCATATCGAATCATATCAATCATATGAAAAATCATATCAAATCTTATCAAATCATATCAAATCATATCAAATTATATCAAATATGTAATATCAAATCATATGATCATATCATCATATCAAGTCTTAGTAAATCATATCAAATTTGTAATATGGAATCATATCAAATTTTATCAAATCATATCAAATCATATCGAATCATATCAAATAATATTAAATACAAATCATATCAAATCATATTAAATCATATCAAATAATACCAAATCATATCAAATTATATCATCATATCAGCATATCAAATCATAATATCATATAAAATTATATCAAATCATTTCAAATCATATCAAATCATATCAAACCATATCAAATCATATCAAATCATATCAAATCATATCAAATCATATCGAATCATATCAAATCATAAAATCATACAAAATTCTATCAAATCATTTCAAATCATATCAAATCATAGCAAACCATACCAAATCAAATCAAATCAAATCAAATCATATCAAATCATATCAAATATGTAATATCAATTCATATTAATTTTTATCAAACCACATCAAATCGTAAAATCATATTAAATTGTATCAAATCATACTTAATCAAATCAAACATCAAATCATTTCAAATATGCATTTATTTTAAAATAAAATGAATGAACAGATTAAATAATATTGCCTATCGCAACTTACGGTTTTTTCCCAACTCTAGGGAAATTTTCGAATCCCGTCTCGTAAAAACGTTTTGTCTTTTAAGGCGATCCAAGTTTGAAACCAATTTTCAATTTATTCGAACGAAGTAAACCGGTGATCTGCCAAATCATGTGGCATCCATCGGAACAACTGCGGGTGTGGAAAAATATCCCACTTGAGCGTTTCCAAATATTTTTTACGACTTAAGCAACGTGATTCCGAACGTTGTCATGCAAAAGGATAACTTTAACATGCCTCTACTCTCTCAACTTCGCAAAACAATAAAAAAAATTCTCACACATCGGGTAACACGAACAGAAAATGTAAAGTTATTATAGGAGAGTACGAAGATGTTTCGCTTTTACTTCTACCATCGAGAGGAAAACAAAAAATTATATTCGCTGTTTCCGACAGGATTAGTGGCCAGATATTGTGCAACTGATGCCAAAGACGATGGAGTGCTCATCCTTAGTTTGCACAATCCTATGGGTAGCTGGAGCTACATGCTATCCTTGCTAAGGAATTATTCTCACGTTACGGAGAAAATTTTTGGAAAAATTATCAGTGATATTTTTTATCAGCTTTTGCCATAAAACGCACTCATTTATCACAAAAAATTCCTTTACACACAAATGCTACCTAGACAAGACTTGGGAATGATGTTTAGCTAAGCAAAGATATAAAGTGTTAAACTATTGTGAAAAACACATAGGAATTAAACTTACTAAATTTTTGTTATGTTAGTGTCAGCAATGTTTGACGTACAAAATCAATTTATATTTTTTTTTATCGATTAGGCCGCTGATTCAAGTTTGACATGAAATTGTACGGAGTGACGTTAGCCGGACTGAATAGGATGAATGAGATTCAAAAATACTAGTATTGGCCTGTTTTTTTTATTATATCCGATATATCCGATGAATCAGAGAGATTATTTATCTAATAAATCGGATATTTTATCTGGAAAGCTTTTTACCGAGTTTTATACTGAAAATATGTAATCTGGGTATCTGCCACGAACAAAATAATAAATTAGCGTATTATTAATTTTACAATTAATTAAAGATAAATCAAAGAAAAAAATAATTACAAAATATTATATTTTCTCTCAAAATAATTCAAATATGTTTTTTCTTTCAACGGTCTGAAGAAAAATTCAGATATAAAAATGACGATCTAAGTATGGTCAGAGAAAATAAAAAAACCAAAAATTTATCGGATCGATCCGATAAAATAAAAGAAACGGTAAAGGTTTTCTTTTTATATCTCTGATCTATGCGATGCAATAAAAAAACAGGCAATATGCCGATAACGTAAAATGAAAATTTCGCAGATAACTTCATGTTGAATTAATTTTTTTTTATAGTTTCATGTGAAAATATTTTTTATGTGAGCTTGTTTAACAACAAATTAAAATAATGGATGAAATGTGAAAAATTTAGCTTACTTTTATCGTACCTACGTAATAAAAAGGCAGTGAAAAATGTCAAAAGTTAAAAAGAGACATCTGTATTCGAATACATAATATACCAATTTCTCTATTTAACCTGTGCGTACCGCAAAATAAAATTCACCGGATAAAATTTCATTTTCGTTTTTGTTTGTGTAATTTTTAAGGTGGATTCACATTTACAAAAATTTGGGCCAAATGCGTTCGGCGGAAGTGTGGAAGTGTGCGGCGCACGAAAACGATACAAAAATATATGCCACATTCAACGCTGACGATCCAGCACTTGTCGGTTTTTTGTCAAACATCAAAGAAATTTGCGCCGCATGATGCTGTCGTGTGGACGCTTTTTGAGTGTTCGACATTCAACAAATATAAATATTTATCAACCTGTCAAATTCAAAAAAATTTAATATTGTTATTGGCTGATTGAGGTCAAATCCTCAATTTTTCCGACACATGGCTTGAGCACGGAGCGTGAAGTGACATGAAAAATTGCGTAAAAAAAAATTGTGTGAATATAAACATTTGCATTAGACCCACCTTTATATTTACAATTGAACTTCACTTCAGCTAAGTTCTAAGCATTATGGTACTATTCCATGGAGAAAACAGAAAAATTTTGCTGAACATCTGACAAAGACAAAAACTAAAATTTTGAACTAAAACTAGAACATTAAAGCGAACTAACGAACTAAAACATTAGCGACTGAAAAAAAAACATTTTTATTTTATGTTAGAAAAAATTCGAGAAATTTGGACATCAACAAAATAATAATAACAGTAACCTATAAATTATTTAAAAAACATGAAAAATCGTCATTTTGAATGTTTAACAAAGTTGTATCTCAAAAAGTACTAAAAAATATAATATTATTTTTGAGACGAACAGAATTATGAGATTTTAATATTTTTTTTTAATTTTCGAAAATATACAAAAAAATGCTCTACCATAAATATGTAAGGGGAAAATTTTAGCATCAACAAAATTTAACCTATAACTTATTTTTAAAAAATGAAAAATCTTTATTATTAATGTTTGACAATAAATAATATCCTTAAAATTATTAATAAACTAAATAATATTTTCGGGACAGGCAGAATCATGTTATTTCATTTCTATATTTAATTCTCGAAAAAATAAATAAAATACTTGCTATAAAATGCAAAACCTTCAAAATACGTGCAATTGCGCATTAAATTATTTTTTATAAAAAAAATTTTCTTCTCGTACAAAAGAATTAAATAAATTTCTTTATCTAAAATAATTTTTTTGACTTGAATCAATTTTTAGACGTGTATACGGGACGATAGTATACGTAAGCCATAAAAATTATGGCAACACAACAACAATTTACTCAGCAAATGCTCAGCAAGCTATAATCAGATGCGCCTCTCTCTCAAATAGCCGATATATATTTTTGTTTCGTTTTAGTTTTGCTGAGAGATTTGCTGGTAAACAATTTTTCCTATGGAATAGTGCTATTAGACCATAAAGGAGGGAGATCCAATTTTAAACGAAAAAGAAAAATTCTTTGAGAATTCAATAGGGTAAATTAAAGTTTGTTGACACGTTTTAAAATTTTGTCCCTCATCCATCCAACTGCATTTCTTCGGTATGCTCAACTCCATTTGTTCGGTAAGCCATCCGCTCGTATTAGCTAACAAACACTGAATAATTTCGCCAAGTAGATTTAAACATTTTAGAATGGCTACACCGTTTCCCAAATTTTCCCGTAACTGTGTTATAGTAGTGAAGTTCTTACCCAAGCATCTGTTTCACGTATCGTAATTTTTGATTGTCTTGCGGAGGTCAAAAGACAGTTACAAGTCGTAGGCACTTTGGAATGCCCGTAGAATGTTTTAATTAGAAACTCCCTTGGAAATTTCAACTTCACGCAAAACGGTGAAACACTACTCTCTTATATGGGGAAAATGTTGGCAATGCATCTAAATCGCAATCGACTGCTATGGTTGTATTACACACAGTATTCGGTACTGTTCGGATCATCTAAATCATTTATCCATCCATATTTCGAAAGTATCTGTTAAAATAACCTTTGCAGTTTTACTTCAACAGTTAACCAAAATTTGTACCAAAAACCAAACTCGTTTCTTCTCTCTTACATCTTCAATTCATTTTAACTAGCATTTGTTCCATTCCAACTCCAACAATTTCGAATGATTGGAGTTACACAGCACCTTTGAAAATTTGTGTATCAATAAATTTTTGAAATACAGGAAACCCTCCAAGAACCCGATTAGTTGGTTCCGTGTTCTTTGAAACCGTGTTGTTCGAGACTACAAGAAACGCGAGTTTTTTTTTGTTATGGTGTACAAAAAATAAAATAAAAGAGAATCAACTAGAATGGTGTATAGTTTGAAACCGTGTAATTCGAGGGAGGGTATCCGTATTCTTCGAAACTCGTGTTTTCGAATGCCGTATTCTTGGAAGGTTATCTGTGTTTCAGTTGAAGCTAAATAAGACATATTAATAATATCACTGTGAAGAACACTTTTAAATCCGGTATGCACGGTCCACTGTTCTTCGGCAACACTGGAATAAAACACATAGCGCCACAAATTCTACTTTTTATTACCGGTGTATAAGATACTTGATGGCCTCGATTAGTATTCTTATTGACAGCAATAAACAGAAACTAAAATATTCACAAATAAATGTTTCAGTCTGTTTAAAAAAAAAAACGATATTAGACAGGAAGAGTAAGTAAATTAGAGGTTTATGTTGTTAGGCAAAAAGGGTTGAAAAATATAATCTACACCCACTACATTGTTGTGCCTTCCGCTTTTGTCAGATATCAATATTTGCTAAGCAATTTTACATAAAAATATATTTAAATAAAATCTTAACCTTGAATATCATAAATATTAACAGCAATGCGTATAAATATGTAGGTCGTCCCTTTAAAATTTCAACACTGTACAACATTTAAGGCAATGGCGAAAAACTAAAACAAAAAATTAACGTGAAAATGTATTCATCAATCAATCATGATTAATTTCACATCTCATGCCAAATTTCCTCATTTTTTAATCGTTTGCCAAGAAACGAAGAAAATTTTACTATTCCGTATACCAGGCGCCGTGCGGCCACAAATTTTTTTTTTGCCAAGTGTATCAGCCACTGTATTTATCGTACTTTTATATACTCGTAAAAAATATGTACATACATTGTAAAAAATTGCAATTATGTATAAAGCAAAAACTTAAATAAATTCCAAAACACAACAGAATTACTATAATAAAACTAGTTTTAGTGGGTTGAGGTATTGTGTGCGACTCAGTTTTACTTTGCGTATGGAATTTGTTTTGCTTTTAATAAACGATTTATCGTTGAACGTCGCGGTCGTATACGGTTATATGTGCACACACACACACATATATAGTCAGGCAGGGCGCTTTTTGTTTATATACATATACGCATACAATATAAATCAAGTTTATGTAATGAAAAGCTTTACAAATATTGTGATAATTTAATTGTAATTGTAGAAAATATTTTGTACTGATAAGAAATAAACTTGGGGACAGCGTTAAAACAATTTAAATTTATTGTCTTAGTGGCGTACAGTAGGTTTTGTTTGCTTATTCACGCTACATACGCATTTTTTATATATTTCGTATATCTGGTATGGAAGTTGAATTATTTATTGCGGTTTATTATAAGAATCGTATCATATGATGTGTATAAAGTGCTGAATTAGCAAGAAATTCCTCCAATCCACCTCCACAAATACACATAAATATTGATCAAGGGTGACATGGTTATTGTAGGTTTATCTGCAACAATGCTTAACAACATATGTTCTTCTAGGAATAATATAATAAGATGCCACAAGGAAATTGCTGTTTTATTCTGCGAAATTTAAGAGCTTTCCTTTATATACCAAAGTTTTTTTATGCTTAACTATACAAAAATAAATCCAGTTTCTATGGATTTTAGAGAAACTATATACAGAAACAAAAAACTTTGTCTATATGTTTTCTTTTATTGACTCGTCTCTCTCACAAGCCACAATGAAATGCAAGGTATTTTTACAGCTTCTAAGGGAAAATTTATAATTAACGACATCTCACATCACACAATAATTTGTCGAAATTCTTCTAACGATTCTTTTATAAATGTAGGTTTTTCAATTATGTTTCTGAGTAGGTGGAGGAATTGTGGTTCAAGATGTGTGAAATATCTAAATAAGGTGTTAAAATTAACGTGGTAAACTAATAAAAATATTTATATTATGAGAAAAATGACCTCGAAATTATTGACCGAGTAGGTCAAGTAATTTGAATATTTTAATGTGTGTGGTCATTTAACACGTTGTTCAATTCATTTATAAAATAAAACCACCATCCAGGTAGAGTTAAATAAAGTTAGTTGCACTGTGCACAGGACTTATACATATTTTATAGATAAGGATAGGATACGAATGCTAATAATTTTTAAATCACACACATTATTCAATTGCTATGCACGTTGAACATAATATGCTACTGTGCCAAATTTGAAACCCCTAGATTGAGGGTTAGTTAAATTCGGCTTTTACAAGGTAATTGAGATTCTAAATGGAAATTTTACTGGGTTGTATTCATTTTAGAACAGTGGTTTGAAGAAAATTTTGGTGAGATAAAAAGAATAACTCAGTGAACCGAGTCGAAAATCCAATTGCGAGAAGACGGCAAATCAAAGTCAAGTGTTTTTTGCGACCATTCGTGAAAAGAATGCAGAATCTCCTCGTTTGTTAGCGTCGCGTATTCGCCAATAAACCGTAGACCAAGAAGTCATTTGTCGCACCGCTGATGCTTCTTAGGATGCTGCAGAAAAAGTAGCCTTATGCCGAAAGATGTAGACGGTAACAAACTTAATTACCCAGAGTTCCTTTAAAAGCTATACTCTTACATGTTAATCATCCCAAAATGCACACTTTTGCAATCATATTAGATTGTATGAATATGGCGTTTCGCGAAAATTGCCGATTTTTCAGAATTGGGATTCCAGATTGGTGTGAAATTTGAGACCTGTGGCACGATTCTGTAAATTCCCCGGGCATAGGGAATTGGGGGAAAGAATTTATTTTTAATTTATGTTCAAATATTTTTTTTTCGACCGACTGAGGAGAAAAGTTTCATATAAATATTTATAAATTGTGAACAATTTTTCCATATCTAAATTGGCAGAGAAAGTTATTCCCAATTTAATTTTGTTTTCAAAAAAATTACCACTACTTAGCCCTTTACCTGCCTTATAGAAATTACATATAAATTCTTTCCCCAATTCCCTATTGTGTGGATTCCCTATAGTGCCGCTGGAGAGATATTTTTAGATCGTCCGGAAGATTGACACGAGTTTTTAAAATCAAACGCGACTCCCTGACTGATGATATCACAGAACATTGAATTTCTGGAATATCCATTGCACATGTCTACACCATTTTGTTTCAAAACCGAGGCCTTCCTCACGCACACTTTGTGGTGACCTTAAGAGGCGAAGAGAAATTCACAACAGTCCAAAAAATCGATCAATTTATCAGTGCTGTGATTCTATGTGAAACGAGACCAAGGCTTCTAAAAATTTTACCCAAATTTATGAGGCATGGCCCCTGTGGTCCTATACAAATGCGCTTTGTATAAAAGACGATCAATGCTCAAAATAACTTTCAATTCAACGATGTGACCCTTCTAAATGTCAATGATTATCCATCGTATAAACGTCGCACTGATGAATAAGTTTTGGTCAGACGTGAACGCGCAGATAATCGATTCATCGTGTATGGAATCCTCATTTAAATACAATGCACACATAATTCTACATTTATAGCTACATCTCCCCGATATGTAAATTACATTTACAAGTTTCCCTGCGAAATCAGCAACAAATTGTATTCGCGGCAGGTCAAGGCGAGCTCAAACGAGGCCTGCAAAAAAGGAGCAAGTGTACTGATCCCTCGAATTGATATGGCATCATCGGAAAATACTCTTCCATTTATCTTGCGTCGCCGGCAAATTCCTGTTATACCTATGCAATCACTATCAACAAGTCGTAAAGCCAATCCTTTGATACTACCCCTAGTTCTTTGATAATTTTACTATTTAAATAGTTGAGAAACTGCTCAATTGGGCAACTATTGACGAAGTTATATTTCTCATTTATTTCTTTATATCTGGATCGTCAAATTTTTTGAATACACTAAATTTGTAAAACTTTAATTAAAACTTAAGGGAGCGTTCATTGTTGCTTGGAATGCCATATTGATGAACAAATTAAGAGCAAATTATTGATAGAAAGCGCCAATTTCGATTCGAAGTTGGAAATTGCTCAAAAGTTTGATAGAAAATTACAGCTAAATGGAGCGATATTTCGACCAATATTTCCAGCAATTAAGTCTCAAAATGATTTCGAAAATTTTCGCCTGGCAAAGAACAAGTAGGCCTTGGTAAATTTGAAGAAACTTATGTTGATTTCGATTGAACTCCAACTGCTGTCAAAATGTTTGATTGAAAAAAAATACCACGAAGGTAATATTTTCCTACACCCAGGGTAATTTTCTCTATTCCAGGCATGCGATGTCTGGTACTTAGACTCAACTAGTAGCACTATTCTGGGTTTCCCTGGGAATAGGGAATTGGAAAAAATATTATCATAGCATTTTTGTTTAAATTGTATTTGTCTGTCCTACTGAAAGAATGGATTTGGTCTAAATATTTTCGAAATAAAGTTATATGGGAAAATATTTATCAATATAAAAATTTATTGGATCAAAAGTTTCAAAATTAACTTTGTTTTGAAAATATTTCACCAAATTTATTCCTTCAGTAGGCAGAAAAAATACAATTTAGACAAAAATGCTATGAAAATAGTTTACCCAAATCCTAGGGAAAGCGAGAATAATGGCACTGAATGAGAACTGGGTGTTGTCATTTAACACGTTGTTCAATTCATTTATAAAATAAAACAAGCATCCAGGTGGGGTTAAATAGTTGCACTGTGCACAGAACTTATATTTGTAAGGTAAATTACATTTCTACAAGGTAATTGATCCTACATTGAAATTTTACTGCGTTGTCTCAAAATTCATTTTAGAACGGCGGTGTGAGGTGAAAATATTCTTACATTAAACTTTTGTTGAAATACCAAGAATAAATCAGTGAACCAAGTCGAAGAACCGATTGCGAGAAGACGGCGAAAGCCTAACGAAAGGCTAACGAACAGTATAGTCTTTACCAAACATTCGTGAAAAGAAATGAAGAATTCGACAAGAAATCGTCGAATAGTCATTTGTGACACTGCTCATGCTTCTTCCCATTCAAGATATGAACTGTTTTATTTGAAAGTGGTATAAGTCGACTTTTCAAAAAAATTGAGTTAACGGTAATTTTAGGAAGATATAGACACCTCTCCATATTTATAATCATACATTAAATAGAGTACGGTTTTCTTATAAAGTAAGCAAACGAATTTTGGCTATAAAATGTTATCGCAAAAACTTTTTTTTTGAAAGTGGAATAAGTCCATTCTTAATAATTATAATGGGCAAAAATTCGCTTGTTAAAATGAATTATTCATTTTTTAGTGATCGAATAGTGTTATTTGTAATACTGATCAGTAAGAATAATGAAAAGCAACAAAAAATATTTTGTTTTACTATTCACTTGTGTAGAATAATGTAGAAAGAAGTTATATTCACTATTCGATCGATCAATGAAGAAAATAATATAACTAAGTACAGTAAACCCTCGATTTAACGGACTTCAATTTAATGGACGCTCGAGTTAACGGACCTCGATTTAACGGACAATTTTTTTTATTTTCCATTTTTTGGTTATCGATTATGATGGGATTGGGTATGTTGAATGGAAATGAGATTCTTAAATGATTTTGGGAAGAAATTCTGGAATATAGCCATGAAACTCGGTAATTTAAACTAGGGCGGGACTCGATAATAAGCAGCTGTTTTTCTTGAAGCAAGCAGCTAATGATGCTAACACGTTTCCGGTAAGGCTGGATGCTTTAACATCTATCGCCAGTACGTAACCCACCCATGAGCGGCAGATCAACTACTTATGCTCCCCAAAAATCATGTTATGAACCCTACACAAAAGGCTCGGATAAATTTATATTATTCTTATCTACAACCACCTCGAAAACTGTTCACGGAAACATGGAATATATTGCCTTCTAAGATCATAAGATCTTCAGAACCAACCAAGCGAAAATTTACACTTAAGAGGTGCTTGTAATACTAGAGTGCATAAACCATATGGCCATATTCCAGAACTTTTTCCAAAAATTATTTGATAATCTCATTTCATCCACAATACCCAATTTCTGTCCTAGGAGGTCATATTCCAGAACTTTTTCCAAAAATCATTTAGGAATCCATCCAGCAAACCCAATCAAATCATAATCGGCTAAAAAATGTATGAGTTCCGTCCCAGAAGGCCATATTCCAGAACTTCTTCCAAAAACTGTTTGTGCATCTCATTTCCGTCCAACAAACAAGATTCCTTGATAATCGGTTGAGATAAACGAGTTCTGCCCTAGGTTGCCATATTCCAGAACAAGTGTAAAATCTATAGTCGATTAAATTTAAAAACATTCGGATTTAACGGACATTCGTATTTTATGGACTACCCAATTAGTCCGTTAAATCGACGTTTTTCTGTAGTAAATCCCGTTCGCTCACACAAACAAAAAATCATCAATCCTTTTATTTTTTTTTATTCGCTCACTATTCGTTTATTACTGATTTACTATTTACGTTTAATACTACTTCTCATTTTAATAATTTAAGATAATTTTTTACATTAAAAAATTCATTTTAATGAAGCTAATGTCTATAAAAATATGGACATAAATTTCTTCTTGTTTTTATTTCTTATAATATGTTATTTTTGAAAGTGGTATAAGTCCATTTGGACCTAAAAAACACGTTTATTTTTTAAATATTTTCAATAATTATTATTTCATAATAAAATTTAAAAAAATGTAAAAGTGTTAAAAACATTACGAATTGATTAACGTTTGCCAATATTTTTAAATTATTTCAAATGCAAACCCTTAAATATCTCGAAACATGAAAAAATGGACTTATACCACTTTCAAAAATAACAGTTCATATGATCGCCAAACATCTGATCGTGCCACACACATCCACCCGTTGTGTATCAAGCTTGGGTTCGCAGCACCGGCGTGTTACGACGATGACGGGAGAAGAATTGACAGTTCATCGCGCGAGAAACCTACCTTTTCATCGCTTGGCTCAAGAGCTGAAAGCTGAACAACATTATTGTGGCCCATTTGTAGAGTAAAACATTTTCACGCTGAACTTCCAACTGAACTCAGTTTCCAGAGCTTCTTTTGGTGCGAAGGTTGTCGATTTCAAAAGACGAGGCTTTTATGTATTCAACACATGGCAAAAATATCATCGCACATCGCGTTTGGAACCAATGGACAATCAGGCACATCAATATCCACAATTATATGTGATTGATGGCACCCACGCGACAGAAATACGTCAACAATGCGCCGCAAATCATATTTGCCGAGATGCGATTCTTGACGAACTGGATCGTTTCTTTCGAGTAAACAACCGACTGGCTTAAACCTATCAATTAATGGAAGATCCAGAAGCACAATAATCTACGCGCTGCTAAATAAAGTGGACTAATTCCGTGCCAGATTTAGGCTCGATAGACATTCTGATCAACGCCGTTATAATACTCCGACATGAAATATTATACCCAATATTTGTAAACAAAGTCGGCGAGCCTTCTCTCCACTGAAACATCTATATTTATCCGAGAAATTTAAAAGATCTTAATAAAAAGTTTATAAATCTTAGTGTTTTGAGTCCCAGTATGAACCCTTTGACTTAAACAGCTTTTCTTTATTGTGAACCCGGCTGGCAGCTGAATTGGTAATGTGAATGATATGTGAATGATGACTCGCTAATCACATGGAGAACATGAGTCAAAATGAGAAGTTATGCCACGTAACAGGCGATAAACAATGTCTGCTGCGATCCAATGTCAATATTTGAAAGTTTTACAACGTTCACTGCAATTCCAGATTGGCGGGAAATTGCTGAAAATTTGAGATCCGGAGATATATTTTTAGATCGTCCGGATTTAGTGGTGCGACTTTTTAAAATCAAACGCGACTCCTTGATTCATGATATCATGAAACATTGAATTTTTGGAACACCCATGGGACACGTCTATCCACACCATTGAGTCTCAAAAGTGAGGCCTTCCTCACGCATACTTTCTGGTGACCTTAAGAGCCAAAGACAAGTTCACAGCAGTGCAAAGAATTCATCAATTTATTAGTACTGAGATTCCATGAGAAACGAGATCAAGGCCTCTAAAAATTGTGTTCAAATTTATGACGCATGGCTCGTGTGATCTTAGGTATACAAATGCGCCTTGCCAATGCTCAAATCAATTTTCAAAATACTTCAATGATGTCTCCTTAACGTCAATGGTTATTCATCGTGTAGACGGCACACTGATAAGCAAGTTTTGGTGAACACATAAAAAGTCGCTTCATCGTGTATGGAACCCTTACTTATTATTGAAATAAAATGCACACAAAAACGTAGAAGTAGCTCTCCGAGCGCACCTGAAGCAATCTAGCGTTTAAGGAAATCAAAAATGCACGATCGCTCACATGCTGTCATGAGGCTTCCGATTCCCTTGAAAAATCAACAACCAATTGTCTTCGAAGCAGGCCAAGGGGAATAGGCATTGCTCGCAGCTTAAACGAACCAAACTAAATTAGAGTGTCGGTTTGAAAGAAGCGGAGGAAAAATTGTTGTCAAAGACGGGGGTGTTTCTAATGACGTATTTTACTTCTTCATGTGCCTGGTGCAATCAATTAGTTTACCAAAACTTCATGGGCAGCAATAGCTGAAGGACACCCTGAATCAGACGATGAGTGGGAGCATTGTTTAACTGGTGGTGGGTAGTACTTAATTGATACGTTAGTATAACAATGCGTAATGTTCCCCTGCATATGCATATGTCGGCCTGCTCCAGCCTCTCAAATTTTGGCAATATCATTTGGAAGATTTGACACTTGACTGTGTGCATTCATACAATGAAGCTACATCAATCAACAAGGCCAAAATAATTTCGGAGTGCAAAAAAGGAGCGAAAGTACTGATCCCTCAAATTGATCTGGCGCTATCGGAAACTACTTTTCCATTTATCTTGCGTCGCCGGCAAATTCCTATTAATCCTTTGATAATACCCCTAGTTCCTTGATAATTTTACTGTTTATGTCGTTGAGAAACTGCTCAATTGGACAACTGTTGACGAAGTTATATTTCTCATCACTTATTCCTATAATCGTCCTATATCCGATCGTCAAATTTTTTGAATCCAATGCAATTTCTAAAGTTTTAATGACTACTTGATGTTTGTAATACAGGAGGGTTCATCGTTGCTTGGAATGCCATGTTGACGAAACAGTTAAGAGGAAATTATTGATAGAAAGTGCGGATTTTGATTCGAAGTTGAAAATAGCTCAAAAGTTTGAAAGAAAATTACAACTAAATGGAGCGATGTGTCGACCAATATTTCCAGCAGATGAGTCCCGAAATGATTTCGATAATTGTCGCCTGGAAAAACGCCAAAGAATAAGTAGGCTTTGGTAAATTTGATGAATTTTATAATCGCCTGAATTAGAGTGGATTTGATTCCTCATGATTGTCAAGGGGTACCCCGCGGTAAATTTGGGGAAAACGCTTTATAATCTTTTTTGCCAGAATTAGATGGCATTCGCTGTCGAGTACTTAGACTCAACCAGTATCACTATTCTGGCTTTTCCCGGAAGTAGGGAATTGGGAAAAATATTTTCATAGCATTTTTGTTTAAATAGTATTTTTCTGGCCTACTGGAAAGAAGAATATAGTTTTGGTGTAAATATTTTCGAAATAAAGTTAAATGGGAAAGTATTTTTCCCTATAGACAACTTATAAGTTGATCTGACGGTAAAAAAACTAAGCTTGTTGGGTATATTTTTGTATTTT
Source organism: Nephrotoma appendiculata (assembly GCA_947310385.1). Taxonomy (NCBI): domain Eukaryota; kingdom Metazoa; phylum Arthropoda; class Insecta; order Diptera; family Tipulidae; genus Nephrotoma; species Nephrotoma appendiculata. The sequence goes on along the minus strand of OX371225.1, from coordinate 155,189,374 downwards.
AATTTTTATTCTCATAGTACCATGCCAGACGAGCATTTTTTGTATTTTGGCATTTTTTTCTACCAATGTTTTGTTCTGCTCTCTCTTAAATAAAATTTTAACTAAACTGAGTCAAAAATGTCCTTGAAATATTTTTTATTTCATTTATGTTTGAGTTGTGTGGTAGAACAGAAAATTTGTTAAGTCGCAATTAAAACTTGTATCATAGGTAAACGGGGAAAGAAACGAAGAAAAATGCCGCATTTTTTTTTTACGTGTGGCATGGGCCATAAAGTATGCTGAAGTTTCATGAAAAAAACACTCAATGAGCTTATTTTTAATGCACTAGATGTCACATTCCCAACTTTAACAGTCGTCAATTGACCTGAAACCTGAAACTGAACGAGCTATGCCAATTTGATAATACGCTTGATTTTTGTTATTACGAAATGCCATTGGATAGGTAAAATTTTTATTTTTTCCGCAAGCGGGGTTTTACAATCGTCAATAAAAATTTAGTGGAACAAAAGTTTCCCAATTAACTTTCTTTTACCGACCAAATAGCACAGTGGTTAAAGTGTTGCCATTTGTATCGGGAGGACCGGGTTCGAATCCCGATAGGGGCAGGATACAAAGTGAAATGTCATCAACAGATTTCGATCTGTGGTGAAATGTAACACATCTATGACTCCTTGTCGGTGTAAAACCCATGGGCCGACCCATCTTCCATATAGGCTTCCGGTATAGGCTGGCATGGGGCTTGCAATGTACAGATGGCCTTAAATCGGTTCTATACCCGTACGTCCTTGAGTTGGCTGAATACGCGTAAAGTAAGGACGTAAAAAGCACAACCACGAAAGAGCAGTGTGAGCCTTGAGCCCCAAAACACATTGCATTGTAAAATAATTAAAAAAAAAAAAAAAATTTAAAATATTTACACGAAATTTGGTAGACCGGAAAAATACAATTTAGACATAAATACTATGAAAATATGTTTCCCAATTCCCAGGGAACGCCAGAATAGTGCCACTGAATGAGTAATCGCGATCAAATTATTTATGGGAGATACGTTTTACGAATTTCAGTTGGATTATTTTTCATCTATCAAATCTTCGATCATTGATTACAGGAAAACTAACCAATGTCTTCGGCCCAATTTAAATGCCACTTCATTCAAAATTATCTAACCTTCGAGAATTGAGCAAATATTCCACGGTTGAGCATCATAAATTTTTTGGTATTTTTTGGGCAACTAAAAGGTCCTTGGTAAATTTGGGGACATTGAAATTTTTTTTTGGCAGAATTACATGTTATATGATATCTGGTCGACGGTCTAACCGTCAATCTGAATGAGAAATCATGATCAAATTATTTATGGGGGATGCGCTTTTCGAATTGAAGTTGGGGCATTTTTCATCTGTCAAATCTTCGATCGTTGATTACAGGAAAACTAACCAATATCTTCGCCCAATTGAAACGCTGCTTCTTTCAAAATTAATTAACCTTCTAGAATTGACCAAATATTATAGGATTGAGTATCATAAATTTTTTGGTATTTGTTGGGCAAAAAAAGCAAGAAACGTTGGTAAATTTGGGGAAAAAATAAAAAAAAATGATGGCAGAATTAGATGGCCTATAATGTTTGGTGCTTAGACTATCAACCTGACTGGTACTCGATTGGGTAGCAAGCAAGGAATTTGCTATAAAAAATCCTGGCTACTCAATTAGTTTTACCAAGGAAATTTGATTTTCAAATTATGTTTTTCAAAAAATTCTTTGTTGCAATTGTACAGTAAATTTTGCGGCTCCAAAAAATGAACTGTAAATCTTTGTCTTGTTTTACTGTGCAACAAAATTTTATAAAAATTATACTTTGAAATTCAAATTTTCATGGTAAAATTGATTGAATAGCAGGGATTCTGGCTAACAAATTGCTTGCTTGCTACCCAATCGAGTATCTACCCCAATAGCGAGCAAATTATTTATGTTGAAAGCTCGTTTCGAATTTGGATTGAATACTCAATTTAAGTTCAATTCAGAAGATCCAAATCCATTGTACATTTTGGATAAAAACTGCAAAATGGTACCCTAGGTAAATTTGGGATAAAAAAATAAAATTTTCATTTAGTAATAATTATGTTCGAGCTCAGACTGTCAAGTCGCGACTACAGGAAATTTAGCAAACGTTTTAGACCAATTCAATGCCACTTCTTTCAAAAGGAAGGGTTATCAGGACGATACAAGGTATTAAGTAAGTTGGATTGATGGAAACGGTAAACTGTCTTACCAGATCCAATAGTTTTATCTGGCATCAATAACACAAATTACATCTGCTGGATTAAATTTAAACAAATGCATTTTAAGACATTTTGAAGGCATTGAAGTAGTTTTCGATGGCATGGTCTTGGTGAGCTCGGCTAATTAAACCATTGTTGGCCAATATTTTGTGAATCGCATTCCAAATTCTTTAAATACAATTCTATATAGATATTTTGGTTGTCGATATTTCTTTTAATTTGGTGGCGCACTACTGAAACTACTAGTTTCTCATATAATCAATGAAGATTTAGAATGTGTTCATAGTGCTTTTCAGTTCCTAATGGTAGCCTTCTTCTGATTCAAATACTGGAAATATAAATCAGGGTAGTAATGTTGCAGTTTTAGTATGGAAATACTTATATCCATCTCCTTGTTCGACATCCAGAATTTTCGTTCCTATTTCATTTGTAATATGGCCTAGTTGTTTATACCGCCGTTATGCTTTGGCTTGGTGTAATATGTGATTTAGCTGTTCTTTAACCTGACATTGGTTCTTCGTAGTACAAAGGACCAATGTTTAAATGTATAGCGGTGTGCTTCCCTGGAAGGGCCACTTTAACCATTAATTCTAATTAAAGTTTATTAGTTTTTAGTTTATTGTTTGTAAATTCAACCAGTCACAAAAGTCTACATACATCACTAAAATTTGTAAAATTGAGATAAATGAAACGAACTAAATATTGTAATATTAATTAAATAATATATTTAATCAAAGAAAATTATTATTGGACAAAAAAAATACAAAATATTTAAAAAAATCATAAAATTTACTTCACAAAAGTCTACCTACATTAAATAAAACCAAAAGGATCATTTTCAGATACACTTAAGAACTAGAATTAATATTAAGTTGGGCCACTATTACACTCAATACGCTTAGTCGCCTGGGCATTGATAAAACCAGGTTCTCAGTAACCGCTGATGAAATTTCAGCCCATGCACGCGAAAGGACACTTTTTAATGAATCACTATTGGTAATCCTATATTTCCGGACCCTTTGTTTCAGTTCATACCAATATACTCTAGTGCGCATTAAGATCCGGATCATTATATTGGTTGTAAATTGCTACGCAATATGTTCAAATACATTCAGTGATCCATATTACCTTCTATAAATATCAATTTTGCGACACCAGCTGCAGCCATAGATCTCCAAATTATAACATTGCCACCGCCGTGTTCAACGGTGGGAAGCAAATTTTTTGGAGCCATATCTTGGTTAATTTTTCGCCAAATTTTTCCCCCTCCACCGGATCCGAATATATTGAATTTATTTTCGTCATTGAAAAGCAGTTTGCTATAAAATTCAGCACCTTCAATAACGTAGTTTTTGCAAACTTAAACCTTTTCTGCTTATTTACTAAGCTAAGGTTTTTTCCTTGGCATTCTTCCATTAAACCGTTCGTTTCGTAAAATTCGAAGAACCGTTTCGGGATGAACATTCTTACCAGTGCTATTTCGAAGATCAACCACTATTTTTAGAGCACTAATCCCCGGATTAGATGCCACTTTTTACTTATGCTTGGAACATTCTGTGCGTTAAGTTTTTTAGGACGCCCAGATCGTTGTTTATTCTGTTCTCGTAGCTTTATGATTAGATTTCATATTTAAATTGACACATCCGTTCGACGCACCGTTCTTTAATGCCAAAGGCGAAAAACATTTCTCACTCAAGACGAATGCAAAGTTAATACTGAAAATGTCGATAGACTGCCTAGGATTTATTTAAAAAAAGATAACACTGCAAAGTACTGTAATAATTCGAGAATAAATAGAAACGTGCAACTGTATGATTTTTTTAAATTTTTTTTTGTCCAACTATAATTTTATTTGGTTAAATTTATTATTTAATTAATATTACAATATTTAATTCGTTTCATTTATCTCGATTTTGTAAAATTTTGTGGTGTATGTATACTTTTGTGACTGACTGTACCAAATACATTACGTTAATTTATAACCATGGTACTGAAGAATTATTTTTATCAATCGAAATTAGAAATTAGATCATACGATTAATTAACTAATTACCCGACAACTACACTACATACGTTTAAGCGAAAGATCAGAACCACTGAAAATTTATGATGAACTTTTAGAAACCGCAACTACAGGTTATCTCACATTTTATAGTCCATAGAGAAATATCAAAATTTATTTTTTCCATAAAATTTTATAGTTCGATAAGTAATTCATATACATGTAGTTGTTCAAATATAAACAAATTATTGCTCACCAGATTGTGTTCGTTGGTCAAACGTAGAATGCGCAGAATATTCACATAAACTTCATCGTTATACTGGAGGCAACGAGATAGATAAAACCAGCCGCAATAATATATATTCCAATTTATTAGAATCGCACCATCAATTCGCATACGAGTCGCAAAGTAGATTTTATTAATTCTACGTGATTGAGATTTTAGTTCATACATGTGGCAAAATAACAGAAAATCAAATAAATCTCAAGAAGAAAATAGCCAACACCATCATGTACCACATATTTGGAAAATTGATCATAAAATAGAATTTTCTATATTATCTATGTTGTTATAGTATCGCGTATATAGAAGCTGAAATAAATCGGCTATAAATATAACATTATTTTTATGTAACCTCACAAGATAATATGAGTAAAATATGTATAACGACGAAACATATATATATATATAAAGTCGATCAGAATGAAAATCCGCCATACACACATATACAAAGTACACACCACTGCAAACTATAAAAAACTATAAAAAGTCAACCTTGTCATTCATTCAATATAATAATAAAATAAAAATACAATTTTTTTGATTTCTTAAGAAATTTAGTTTCTTATAGTTTTTCATTCAAAAAAATATATATATATATATATAAATCCAAAATGTATGTCAATGTCAACCTGTAGTCCAAATTTAGCGAATATGAGATGATGATTTCTGCTCACTGCTACATAATGTAAATTTTTCGTTTTATATATTTCTAGATGACGACCAGAGAGAGGCGAGCAGAATATTCTTCATCGAATGTAGTACGAGTATTATCACCGACTCGACCATTATCACCTAATCCGCCAGAATACGATAATAATCTTGGTAAGTTTTTTGTTCAGTTTCTTTATTTGTTCATGGTACAGAAAATTAAGAAAAAAATTATGTTACGAGACTATAAATGGATGTGGTAATGAATTCCTTTTAATAAAATAATTATAACTTTAAACTGTGATATTATACAACATTAAGATGTAGTGTAAGAAATGAATGGGGCGAGTATCGTCATTGAATTTTTTTTTATACATACATAATATTGATTGAATGAATGAATCGTTCAATATTGACATTGCATGCCGAACAAACAGCGTTGGCCTTCGTACGTCTCTTATATAAACATTATAACTTTAACATACGTGGTGGATATATAAAAAAGGATGTATGTGCACTCTTCCATATCCATGACTAACCGTTTCCGACGTAATCGTGTTCGACAAATGAAAATTCCATCTCATTACTAATATTTTTTCTTACTGTTTTGAAGTAATGACTCAATTACTTAAAAATACGAGCAGACTACCTACTTGAACAACAAACACAATATATTTTATATAAGAACAATAACATTGTTCCAGATCATTGAATTTTCTCTGAAAAACGAAAATTTGTTGCTGCTGTATTTTATTTTGATTTTCGATTTCATCCAACACTAAAACGTACATAAAACAATGTCTGAATCGTTCATTCAATCAATCAATTATCTCGAATCTTATGTAAGAATATAATATATTACTTACTCTATATACACTGAGAACATGATACGTAATAAAAATATTTATGTATATATGGTACATTATATAAAACTTTATCGCCGGCTTCTTCTTACATTTCACCATCATCGGATTGATATGATGTTGATCGAAATGTGTGTGCACTACATATGTATAAATTTTTGGTACATACTCTTGAAGAAATAATAACAATAACAATAATAATCTTTCGAATGTACATATATTGAACATGTGTTCTAGCTGGTAGGCTAAATAATAATATTATATGGGATACACTGTGTGAATTTAGTGGGTTCATCTCAAATGTGTATACGCATATAATATAAAAGATGTCTGGGAAATATAAGATGAATTCGTTTTTTTATTATCTTTAATCCCAATTATCGTTTTTCATGTCTATGATTTCTAGAACAAACATAAATCGCCTGGAAGTAATTAAATTAATTGAATAAATAGGAGCCCAGGAAATGATATTTGCAATACTGTGACCTTGACGCAAGATTTATTGAAATCCTCACCTAATTGGTTAAAAGTTGGGGGAATGTACTCAATCCGTTCCTAAAATAACTTTAATTGGATGACAAATTCAAAAATATCCTTAGGGACATTATACCTCGTTTAATATTTTTTTTTTGGATTTAAACAACCCACGAAATAGATTTCAAAATACTCATTAAAATTTTGCCATTTTTGACGTTGTTAAGCAATTCTAAAAATTGCAAAAATAATATTTCCAATCATTTTTTCTAACGATAATTTTATATGTGGCACAATATTCGTTTTTTCATGTAAAACTAAAATGCTCGTGAAATTCGGAAGTGTCAGATGCTTCTACAACCGGAACCGTATACACACAATTGTATCAGTTGGCTCTTAAAAACTAACATATCTATCTATTCACAGAAACCCTAGCCTACTCAATTTCATTGTCCTAGTTGACTATAATCCAGAACTCCATCAAAAAATACATATTTCAGAATCCTATTTCCATCCAACATACCCAATTTGTACTTGATCGCGTAAATTTATTTAATGCAAAACACTTGACGCAACCTGTTGCAATATGACGCGTAACGTTGTGTAACATCACGCAACATGGCGCAATTTCCATCAAAGTCGCTTGAGTTGAGAAAAAAATAGTTAAAAACTCGGATCCACCCAGCAGCCCATTAACGTTTTTTCCGAAATCAGGGGTGGGATGTTGTATAGCATCACAAATTTTGACTATCGACTTAGTTTATGTCTGACGTTTTTAGAGTTAAATGATATACCGTTTCGTCTTTCCAATTATTATTTTTCTATTTCTATTTGACGATGTCTACAACAGGGATGGGATTTTGTACCATCACGCTTTTCGATACTTATCGAAAATTGCGGCTTTTTTTTCTAGAAAAAATTTGCTTAATGTTTCGCATTTCAATTATCCTTTTCTATTGCGATCGCAGTCTACAAATAGATGATAGAAACAGAGTAGAGGCATAATGTTCTATTCAACCTTGCTGAGATTGCAATAGAAACAACGTAATTGAAAAATGAAAAAGCTTTCAATTTTATTCATGATGAAAGAGATGTAAATTTCGATAGTATCGAAAAAAGTGATGTTACAAAATCCCTCCCCTGGGAACATATTTATACTCAAAGTTTAAAATCGCAATACTTTTTATATAATTGTTTGGGTGCAAGCGCATATCATTTTGCTTTGGATCAATGAGACATAAACTAATTCGAAAGTCGAAAAATGTGATGGTCGGTATGTTGGCCCCAGGATCGCAATCGATTCTTAGCACACGGAACCCACTTTTCGCAATTTTCATCTAAATCTTACGACCTCAGCAAAATAATTCAAAGACGACTTTTCCCGAAATTGGGACCAATAGCAATCAACTCCTGGTACGCATAAACTTCTTCCAGTAATTTTCATCAATTTCGTTTTATCCGAGAAAACCAATTTAAAAATGGAATCCGTGCCCACCTGAGGATACGCTAAACGAAGTTTCTCGAAATCACGACCCATTGCATCCGTTGTTTGAGGTAAGAAATAAATCTTGAACCCTATCAACAGACCCACTACACGAATTTACCCGAAACTGGTCTCACTTGGTCCAAGACTTTTAAACGATTTGGTAGGTGATTATATGAGAACAAGAAAAAAGTCTTACATAGAAACTTCCTACATGCGAACTTACAGTTTTAGTCGCAGATACAGATGGTTGAGTAAAAAGGATTACAGGATGGCCTAACATACGCTCTATTGCTAATTTAGTGGAAAAATGAGCTAACACTTTTAGATTTTTTGCACAATCTTCAATTGCCGGCATGGCCAATTGTTTGCCTAGATCCCGCAAAAAGATGCGTCGACTTTGTGTAGATTTAGCACTTCTGGGGTTGTTTTCACTGTGCAGCCATCTGAGCGTCTTGCGTTCACCATCTTATCCATGTTATCGACCTCTCCTTTGGTGGCATTTTAGTACAAAATAATTTCTGGTTTATTTTTTGGACCACTCGTTATATTTGTAGTGTGCATCATCGACAACAATGTTACGATGCGATTTCTTTTCGGAACATATGAGCAATCGCTCATTTGGATGAACATTCTTCTTTATTTGCACATTTCTTGAATACCTTTGGGATGCAAGTTTTGTTTTGTTTTAGAGTGCTTACCATTGTCAAGTTCCACGATAACAATAAACGCGCTAGAACCTTTAAATTGGTGGCACAAATCGCATACAACTCGCTGTCCTTGATCTTTTTCTGGTCCACCAGGCCCTTTTCCCGTGTACAATTGATGGTTGATGCGATATGAGTTCTTTGAGTCACAAACCCAAAATATTTTTAACCCATATTTTTACGGTTTGGATGATATATACTGTGTGAACCTTGTTCTGCCTCGATAGGGAAATAGTTGTTCATCTACCTACGGTCACACAATTCTAAACTGTGAAATGTGATGCCAAATTAGCATTTAACAGCAGCCATATATCACAGATAGTAGCTGCTTTATCTGAATCCAAGCGTTGAGGATTAGTGACATCGTTATCAAACCGAATAAATTGGCTTATACCACGAAATCGGTCGATCAACATGGTCGCTCTATATATTGGATAAAAATCAACAAGCCATAAAACACTGCGGTGCTCCGAATTGGAATGATGTACACCCATTGTAATAAGCATTCCAGTATAGGCGTAAAACTTCTTTGAGGATAAATACTTCCAGGTTTTTGGGATTATTAGCGTTCCATTCTACAAATGTTTTCAGAGATTTCCGATTTGATTCACGTAAAATAATGTCCACCATCACTTCCGAAAATACACATTTAAATATATCTGCAACAAACAAAAATTATGTTGAAGTGACTGGTCGTGGTTAATGACGAAAAATGTTCTGTTTTTGTGTTCGAGTTACAGCCGGTGGAATTTGCGTCCATACCGTACCATCTTTAGCAATAAAACGGGAATTGAAGATACGCTTGCATCGAAAATTTCTTCCTCAGTATCATTATATCTTCATTCGGTTTGTAAGCATCTACAACGAATACTTTAAATCATTCTATGATGGGCTTACTTCAAATGTACCTTCAATAAAAAGATAATCCAAAAATTATTTTGAAAACATTCGTAAATACAATTCATCATTTGCTATGGTTAGCTCAGAAGCTAAAATTTCGGACACAGTTACGGGTGGAGCATATCTTTTTAAAGGGTCCCATTTGAAACGCGATATTTTAAAACGCGAATTATCAAAACGCGATATTTTAAAATGCGATATTTCAAAACACGATGGAGTACAAAACGCGATATTTCAAAACACGATATGGTACAAAACGGGAATTTAGGATCGGGTTATAGCAGTCGGGTGAAGGGGAAATTAAATTTCAGTTTAGATAGGAATTTAAAAATCGATAGGAGCGAGAGTATATAGGATCGGTATAAATCGGGTCGCTACGCTCCCGTCGCTTCGCAATGCATATTCTGTACCATAACGCGTTTTGAAATATCGCGGTTTGAAATATCGCGGTTTGTACCATATCTCGTTTCGTCATATCTCGATTCGTCATATCTCGTTTCGAAATATCGCGTTTTAAAATACCGCGTTTCGAGCGGATCGGCTTTTTAAAATACATGATGTTTTTTATTACAGATCAAGTCCAATGACTGCTGGATATTATCGCTCACCGTGTTATGCGCAATTATTATTGTATGATGTTGACACTGCTGTCAATTATAGATTACGTGAACACACCAATCAAACATTCAATAATAATACAATGCACGAAATCTCTGTTGAATTGGAATGCATTAATCCTTTTGATCGGTCATTCATTGCAATGAAAGATCATTGTCAGATAGTTGAATATCAAAATAAAAAAATGTGTATGCTCATTAAAGTATATCGCAGATCTACGCCGTTATAACGATGCAGTTCAAGCTGATATAGTGGTAATATTTAGTACAGTTTATGGTGAGCCACCCTTTGAACGAAATATGGTTTCGTTTTCAAAAGTTAATGGTACAATTAAAAATATCTCTGTTTTGGATTCACCATTGGACCCTTTAGCGTATCCATTACTTCTTCCAAATGATGATACTGGGTGGCATATCAATATTCCTCATAATATACAAACTACATCTAACTCATGAGCGCCCAGAAATAAATTAAACATGCTTCAATATGCAGCCTACCCACTTGCAATTAGAGAAGATTTTAGCATGTTGCACCATTCACAAAAACTATTTCTGCAGTGTATAGTTGACATGTATGTAAAAATAGAAGGCACAAGGTTACATTTCATTCGTCAAAATCAAACAATTCTTAGGTTTGAAGTTTACAACAGTTTAACAGATTATTTAGAATTGAACCCCAATGCTAATAATGTTGGCCGTAGAGTAATTTTGCCATCTTCATTCAATGTATCTCCAAGAAATATGTATCAAAATTATTTAGATGCAATGTCAGTTGTACAACATTTCGGAAAGCCTTCTTTGTTTATTATAATGACTTGCAATCCAAGGTGGCCTGAAATAATTAGCAATATTGGTGTGGGTGAGTCAGCTAATTTTTAACCTGATATTGTTGTGCGTGTATTCAAGTTCAAACTGATGGCATTATTTGAAGGCCTTACACTAAAAAATATCTTCGGTAAAGTTGAAGCACTCATTTATACAATTGAGTTTCAAAAGAGCGGATTACCTCATGATCACATTTTACTGTCTTTAAATGAGCAAGTTCAAATACATCCTTCATTACATGAATATGTAGTAAAACACATGATGCATAGGGTCCATGGGGTGTACTCAATCCAAATTCTGTATGTATGAGAGATGGAAAAATGCACAAAAGATTATCCAAAACAGTTTAATGAATTTACATATGAATCATTAAATGGATATCCATTATACAGAAGGCGTGATAATAGTAATAATGCTGAAGTTCGCGGTAGTTGTCTCGACAATCGTTATGTTGTACCATACAATTCGTATTTACTTGCTAAATTTAATTGCCATATAAATGTTGAAGTATGTACTACAGTTAAAAGTGTTAAATACATTTATAAATATGTGTATAAAGGCTATGATAGTGCATCTGTTGAATTAGGATCAAAGAGAGATGAAAAAGGTCAAGAAATGCAAATTAATGAAGTCAAGATTTTTTAAATGGTCGTTATGTCGGATCAACTGTAACTATATATCGCAATTATGAATTTCCAATGCATTTTCAATCACATGTCTTCGCTAGACTTGACCTAAAATCATTTGAGGATCTTAGAGCATACAATGGAATTATACACAATTATTTTATTGAAGCGTGTCATTCTCGCGGCATTGCTTGAAATGATAATGATTGGCCCGAATGTTTAAATGAAGCAAAAGAATTACATTCATCAAAACAAATGCGAAATTTATTTGGTTACATTTGTGGATTAAATGTGCCAGCATTGACGTTATGGAATGAATTTAAAATATATCTTAGTGCTTGAATGAAAAGCTCAAAAAATACGATCGCGGTGCTTCAAAACTCGTCTATGACATAGTGACAGGCGATGAATCGTGGATTTACGCGTATGAGCCCGAAAGTAAACAGCAGTCGACTGTATGAGTGTTTCAAGATGAGCCGAATCCAACAAAAGTTGATCGCGCACGAGGCACTTGCAAGCAAATGATCGCCTGTTTTTTCAGAAAAAATGGACACGTCGCAACCGTACCACTAGAACAACGCAGAACAGTCAATTTTGAGTGGTACACAACCATTTGTTTGCCAGTTGTCTTCCAAGAAATCAGGAAAACCAACTGCCGAAGACGGATCACTCTTCACCACGACAATGCGAGCTCTCACACATCGGCTCAGACAACTCAAAACATCGATTTGATGAGTCATCCGCCGTATAGTCCTGACTTGTCACCAAATGACTTTTTTTTATTCCCGTACGTAAAAAACAAACTGAGAGGTCAACGTTTTTCGACACCGGAAGAAGCAGTTGCTGCGTTCAGAATGCATGTTTTGGAGATACCTCAATCAGAGTGGAAAAAGTGCTTCGACAATTGGTTCAAACGTATGCAAAAGTGTATAGATCTTCATGGGGAATATTTTGAAAAACAATAAAGCGATTTTCGATGATTAATATTTGTTTTTGTTCTCTAATCCCGAAATATAAAAGGCAGCCCTCGTAACTGCTAATGCAGGTTGTGGAAAAATATTCACACAAACAGCAATCATTCACAAATTAAATTCGCTTAATTTTCGTTGTATTACAATAGCTTCAACTCTATTTACACAGTGTGTTTAAATTGCCAATTCCCATTTTGGAAAATTCTGTAGCGAATACTGCCGCAAATAGTAGCTGTGGACGTTACATAAATTCATCATCATTCTTAATTATTGATGAAATTTCTATGTGCCATTGCAAGTATTAAAAATCATAGATAGATTATTACAGGATCTATGTGATGAAAATGATAAATTTAAACCATTTGGAGGGAAAACGGTACTTTTGTGCGGTGATTTTCGACAAATCTTACCAGTTGTTCCACATGGATCACGTACAACTTTAATTGAAAATTGTGTAGCGGGTTACTCAAAATATGAGAGCCTTACCAAGTGAAATAGAATTTGCCGAATTCTTGAAAAAAATGGTTATAATGAAGCCTCGCAATGAAATAATATTCCGTAAACCCAAAAAATCACGACAATAGTGCATTTCCCATACAAAACGTATGAATGTACAAATGTACCTTAGCCACTTAGAATATGATGTAAAATTTGGCAATCACATAAAGGTTAATAGAGTTATAACACAGTAATTATTTGTTTTTTACTTGATTTCTTTCCTGAACCCAACGAACGTTAATACACTTCTAACGTTTGCCAGAAATCTCGATGTATCGCGTATGCCATTTCCTTCCCGAAACATTGTACGTATTCACGTCATATCGTCATGCCAGTGCTATCTTGTTGTATGTCCCAAATAGTGTATTTGAGAAGCATAATTTGAACTTTGAATTTCATTTACACTTTTATTATCAACTTTTTTGACAACTTTAACATCCAGTTTTATAAATGAAATATCCCTACATGAATCGGCATTAATATTTTCTGGAAAATATTTCCATTTCTCCGGAAAATTTACAATCAGTTTATTGATTTCTTGCATTTTTGGTGTATTTCCATTTACTTTGAAGAAAAATGGGACTTACACCAAAAACGGGAGTTGCACTAAAATGCACTTTATTAAATATATAATGAAAGTATTCTAAATACTTGGAGATACAACAATGTTGACTTTCAAACGTCTAGAGAAATTTTCATGTCAACTCCACGCCTGATTCAATATTAAATTGAAAATCTTTATAAAAATAAACTTCACAAAATATAGTAACAAAATTTAATTTATTAATTACAGCAAATAGTAAACATTACAGAATATTTCAATAAAATAAAATAAATAAAGTAATATACTTCTAATAAAAACTGCAAAAAATCAGATCCAGTCTAAAATTTCACTTTAAATATATCCGGTAGAAAGCCTTATCAATTTCCGGCATAAAATCCATGAGAGACAGTAAACCTTTTAATTTGGCTGGACCTATCTTGTTATTAAATTAGCCAACGTTCTTTACAGTGGGTAGTTCAGCCAAATTCGCATTTTGTGACTTTCTGGTTTTAACCAAAAACAAATTTATTCGAATTAGATCTTCATTAAAACCTTTCCGGTACTTCAACTGATGTACGTTTTGTGATTCGTATACAATAAATATTTTACGGATAAAAATATTGGGAGGTTTAATGAAATAGAAGCTGCATTATAATTCCAAAAATATTTGAGTTGATTGATTTCATGTGTCTCAACAACGAAACCGGACTATAAATCTCCAAATATTTTAAGTTTCTCTCAATGCTGCTACGAACTGCATCGACTTCTTGAATCTGTGAGTGGCCAGTTTCGGAAAATTTTTGTTCTATTTGCAATAAGTGTGGGTTGTCCTCAAATAATGAAGTTATTCTGTTTTTATTTTGTGGAATGCACGAATCAGACCACAAAATTAATTTTGTTACTCCTAGATTGTCGTCTAAGACAGATGACAGAATATTTACCAGGGCTGACGCTATGTCACTGCCGGTTCGTCCACTTAGCGCTTCATGCCATAATGCGCAATATGTAATATTGTTTCTATTGCAATGGCCTGTTAGATTGTATACATTAAATTGCCGCTTATAAAAGAAGGAGAAACATTTGCTTTCGGAAGCGAAAATACATTCTGAAGGTCATAACAAATGACGGCACTATTACAATCTTGGTTATTGCGGTCCTCATCCCTCTTTAGTTTAGCTAGTTCATGCGCTTTACGATGTTTGTTAAACAACATTTTCTCATGCACACACGGATCTTTCAAGAGAAATTGATCTTTTTGGGATAAAAGAACGAATAGTTGAACTCATCATTGAAAACTTTCGAGTAAATATTCGTTTTTACGGGATCGTCTGTATAAGTTCTATATAAATTGTACATCTTGGTTAGATTTAGTGCTGGTTTTAAATACCGTTTCGCCAAAATTCGCCCCACAGTAATGTGATTTCATTACTGGGAATTGCTGAATATGCTCTCGAATTTTCACCAACTGATTTTCCGGAGTTTTAAATTTAACGTGTTTCTCTTGCATTGCAGAGCTTGATACACCGACTTTTTCGTCATGTTTAGTTTTATATTAATAATATACCCGATTTTGGGATATATCCAGCGTCTTTAAAAAAAACTTTGCATACTTCTATTTGCACAGAGCTCTTTTCGAAAAAATACTGATATGTATGAACCCGTCTTGAGATTATAGCTTGTGTCCTTTTTCTAGTTGTGCTTTTCTTAACGATAAATTTTGAAAAGAAACATAGCTTCCCGTTTTCAGTTAGCTTCCAAAAAGCAGAATGAATGATTTGTCGATCTTGAGCATTAAAATTAGTATTACACTTATGCTTTCAGTGTTCTCTGCAAGCAGTTTTTACAGCTCTTGCAGGATGCGTTGCAGCTCGTTGATTGTTATATACATTTCCTCTAATACGTTCGCGTTTTGTTACATTTCTTTTCCAATTTAAAACGTTTCGTTTCCTTTTTCGTGAAGGCGTAGGAACTGATTCAACTTTATTATCGCTATTTTCAATAAGTAGCGAACTAGCCGGCGCGTCTGAAATAAAAAAATCGAATAAATACCAAAAAATTCAAAGAAATAATTGTCGATTCCTTACCATTGTCAAATATTACTACTGGTGGAGTTTCAGGGAGTGTAGGGGGTACAAAATCGGGATCCGCATCTGAATCATCGAAAGGACTGTCAATTTTATCACTTTCTGAATCTCCCTTAAAAATTTCATTCAAAACTTTATATCTGATTAAAAATAACAATAAAGTATTTTAACATGTTATTATGTATTAATATAATAGTTTAAATACTTACACCTCATCAGAAATTTCTCTATGCGGCGAAGAACTCATTTTATCGTTGTAGTTATCACTCATTCGATTACACACACGAAGCAAAACAATATTTTATATTGCACCTGCATCTATCTATCCTCTGTAACAAATGAGCTTGAGCTCAATATACGGAGGGTACTAGCATGGAGTGGATTTTTTCTTGGTTTTAAATCTGAGGTTTTTATGCCTAATGGAAGTATTTTTTTTTTTGTTTTGGTGGTTGTTGTTCTTCATTTATATTGCTTCCATATGTGCTTTTCCTTTACCAAAATTGTAATGCCAATGAATAAATAAATAAATCTATTTTGCTAGGAATTTCAGTACAACAAAAAATTATTACGTACGATGCTATAGTAACGCAGACAAGAAATAGAATGAGACTAAAAAACGAAAACCTTGGCTTTGATTTATATTATTTCATCACGTGGCTGAAATCTATGCTGCCTATTGGTTTAATTTGGGAGATAAACTAAACAAAATATTTCGTTTGGTAAAGGATATACACCAAAATAGAAATTAATTTTTGGGAGATTGAATAAATTTCCAAGATAATTCCACATATTATAGAAAATCATAGCAATTTGTTCAATCGAGTACATAATAAAATTCGATGTCAGTTACATCAAAATGCATCGCAATTTTTGGTTGATACGCCAGAATTACCTCTCAAAATCAAGAAGACTAAAGGATCAGATATTCGGAAAGAGCGTGCTTTGTTTAGTAATACGTCATATGTAACTCAAAATCGCTAATTTTGGATGACGATATGTCCGTAGACACAGACTTTGGTTTACATTTTGGGCTAAGCTCGCCTACATTCACAACTATTCTTTAAATTAGAAATGAGATTAATAGTCATTTATCCGCAGATCTTGAGTTTACAAGAAAATATTTAAATACTTTAACACCTAATCAACGAAAAAGATTTTTATTACAAAGTAAAACTTATTTTTGTAAAATCTTCAATTTATGGTAACCGGAATCAAGATTTAAACCGTTTAACAATAGAAACACAGTAACTACTTACATTATCCACAAAGCAATATTTGCATGATTCTTATATCTAAATAAATTTAACAAATAATTTTATTATCGATTAGTAAATCACGTACACTGCAAAATCTAAACACATACAATGGATCATTAAAAAATCGATAAAATAAATTTTCCAACTTAAACCATGTAAAGTTCAACGATTGATTAAATAGCATAGGAAACACAAAAATCAATTAAATTAACGATTCAATTAAATAAAAGTATGTACATACAAAAATGTACATAGGGGAATATTATACCTTCCGCCTTAAGGACGGATGGATATTCGGAAAATTTATGATAATACATCTTACTTTCACATTGTACACATTGTACATGTATTCGTACTCAGCAAATTCTTTTTGTACATTTGGATTTCAAAGAATTTTCTTTTTTTATATTTTAGTAAATTTAGGTTACTAGTTAATTACTTAACGTATAACAACAAACTTTGTACATAAAATAAAATTACTACACACTGGGTACAAACATATGTGTATGTAGAAATATATACTGCATCTCAATCGGATGATTGATAGATAGTTTATTTTATGAACTGTACATAACAAATATACCCTAAAAATAGATACAATGCAATCTTCGGATAAACATATTATATCGTGTACGTCTATATACATAAAACTAATAAGGAAGTAACCGTATAGAATGAAGACCAATACAATGTTGGTGGTATCAACTTACATATACATAACTCCAAATTACATAAACATTGTGGGCCATGTGGTCCAATGATATAACTATTATCCGGATTGTGGTATTTTCGTTCGGAACGGAAGAGAAAATACACCAATTTAAAATTAAAGTATTTTTTATACTTTGAAATTAAATTAAAAATGCATTTAAAGAAAATCATTTTCTCATCCCGCACTCGCCCATCGAACCATATGTATGTAAACGAGTATTATTATAAAGCAAGAAGTATTTAAGTTTGTTTATAACATAAATTATTTTACGAAAATACCAACCCAGAAAGATAAAAAATTCCAAAGAAAATGGGTTTTTCTTTCGTTGTTTTTTAATGAAACGGAAATTTTTAAGTGTTTTTTATTTTATTTGCTCTAAATACATATTTACTTATATACATCCAATTTAAAATGAATAATATATTTAGGTGCGTGATGAGACGGGAGTTTATTTTTGATTTCGAAAATAAATATTTTTCAGAAATTTTTATTTGGATTCGTGCGAAATTCTTAATCCACTTGTGAACTCAATTTTTCATTACCCCTACTAAACCGATTTCGTATGTCTAACCTATGCATAGAAATTTTAACCAGGGATAGTAAATTGTATTTTTACTCTTTTGAGATAACAGAAATGTCAGTTATTAGTTTTATCTGTAAAAGCCATCTAAGGTAAGGAGGTAATTTCATGCAGTTATCCAAAATGATTTTTGTCAGTGTGTTTCTACGAATGATTTATTTTTTCTGGCTTACACTATTAAACTTAAAATTTTAATCAAAGGGCTCACTATTTTGTTGAACTGCAAACTGAACTATTTTCATTGCGGTCTCTTACATTGTTACGAATTTCGGGCGTTCAATACGGATTCGTAATGGATTTTGCAAATAAAACACTGCCTCCTAAAAATCTCCCTCTGTAAATCCCTTCACTATGGCCGCTTTTTGGTTGTATCTCGTTTCAATTCTATCGCTGGCCTTTGCAAGGTTGCTTCTTAGTTCTTTATGTAAATATTATTAATATTTCTTGATCTCCGTCTTAGATCGGCTGCGTATTCATGCTGCGCGGCTCATTCATGTTCTATTAACTCAAACTTAATATCACACGGTAGGCGGTGTTCTCTGCCAAACAACACCATATGAAAGGAAAATTTCCTGTCGTATCATGCAATGCACTGTGAACAGGTGTATACATCGATCTATCGTAGTTGACATAAACTTCATTCCGCAGTAATGGTGTCACAAATTCCTTTACATAATTCCATAAAAAAAAACGAAACATGAAAATGAATTTGCTTCAGACTCACCTTCAGTTACTCCACGCAGCATTTTTCAGCCGGCTAGTCTTCAGTGGCTGGGGGTATTATTTGTGGACTGAAGGAAGAGCTGGATTTTGCTGCTGATCTTTAAATATCATTGGGTTGTTGTAGAGTACCAGAGAAAACACTACCAGTGGAAATCCAAAAAGGAAGTTATGCTAACATAATTTTACATAATAATAAATAAAAAAAATCAACAAATTGGTTTAATAACAAACATTTCATAAACTAATTTATTTATAACCATATGTTAGAAAAGAAAAATATGTTTTATAAATTTAATAATGAAATTCATACACAAGAGTGTATTTTAAAAAAAAATTATCATACTAACTTTAAGATAGTACACCAATGCTAAAAAAAATATTAATGAATTTAGCTGAACAGTTAATGAACTTAAACTAAATTTTGGCCAAATAAAAATTAATAATAAATGAAAATTCTTAATGTTTTAAAGAACCAATAATATATAGTAAATATCGTGAAATTTATAAATGAAATCTAATTATAATAATTAAAACTAATAATACAATCAAAATACTCAAGATTTTCTGCGGCCGATGAATTTGTAGAATATATCCCCATGTATTCGAAGGACGTTGCGGATCTGATAACAGCAATCTTGTTTTTTTTATAAACTTGTAAGATCGAACGTGGCGATTCGAAAGATGGAGAAGAATCACTTTTCATCTGTGATTTACTCGCATATTACAAATATAGGCACTCGTGTGAATTATATTGTTTTCTTATTATTTGGTTTTTTTATGTTTTTTTGTTATAATTGTAATCTTTTACTTATTAAACACACGGTTAATTTTGATTGTTAACCCTCTTGCACAACGTTTATATACTAGTATATATGTATTTTCTTTAGGCACGTTCTATTTTCACTTTCGTTTTTAATTTATCTTTATTTATTAAGTTTTATGTTTAGTTTTACCAAAATTTATTATTTTTTTTAATTATAATAATCTTAATTTATTTTATTTATTTATAATATTAATTTAAGTAACACATATTTTACTAAGACGAGTATTTTAGCAAACCTACTTTCAAAGTCTGCTAAACCGGAATGACGAAGTGACCCCCATTAGAGCAATAGCTCCTCCAGGTGATGAGGTCTTCGTCGAATATCCCACAGCAGAGGAAGTAGACGCAGCTATTAGTCGATTGAAAAACGGCAAGGCACCCTGTCTCGATGGAATCCCCGCAGAATTAATCAAACTCGGAGGCGCTACTCTTGCAACAAGTTTATACGATCTCGTCGTTTGTATTTGGGACCAAGAAGAGTTGCCGAAGAATTGGAAGACCGCACTCATATGTCCGTTGCATAAAAAAGGCGACCGTCTTAAATGTGAAAACTTTCGTGGCATAGCTCTATTGAATACTGCTTACAAAGTGTTGGCTAATGTTGTACTTGCCAGACTCATCCCTTTCGCCGAAAACATCATTGGCGACTATCAGTGTGGTTTTCGTCCCAACCGATCGACCACTAACCAGTGTTTCACCATGAGGATGATCTTGGAAAAATGTTGGGAGTACAACATAACCATACATCAATTATATATAGACTTCCGGCAGGCATATGACAGTATAAACCGCGACAACCTTTGGGCCGCGCTCATATGCCTAGGTATTCCAGAGAAACTTGTTTCTCTGTGTAAATTAACAACGTCTGGATCTGCATGTAGAATTGTAATTGAAGGATCTGTGTCAGACTCCTTTCAAATAACATCTGGTGTTCGACAGGGAGATGCACTCGCGCCTGTGCTGTTCAATTTGGCGCTTGAGTACGTAGTGAGGAAAAGCAACATTGAAACTTCGCGCTGTTTATTCAATAAATCAGGCCAAATTCTTGGATATGCAGATGATATCGTGCTTCTTGGCCGAAGACCTAGCGACATCAAGGACAGTTTCATACCGCTCAATCGCTGCGCAAGAAGACTTGGTTTGGAGGTGAACAGTACCAAAACGAAATTTTTAACAACACCCAGGAACATCTCTATGGCAAATCTCGAAATTGGCGACCATAATTTTGATAGCGTCGAAAATTTTAAATACCTCGGGTCACTGTGACATGTGCGGTGATGTCAGTAGATTACCGGTTATTTTTAGGCCATTTCTGATTGCATTTGGACGTGAAGAACAAATCTGGCGGTCCGTAATGCCGCACATACGTCATAGCATCCTGCGCATATTCATGCATATGCCGTGGGCTGCCGATATATGTTGCTGGGAGAATTGACCGACGTTGGTTGCATCTCCGCCCGAAACGATGGCATCGCGCAGATGAATGTACTGCTCGGAATGTAGTTTTGATTGATTGAAGCGGATGAAATTTAAACGTTCCGTTTCGATCTTTACGTACATATCGACACAATATTGTTGGAATAATCGACGATATCTCAAAAGATGATTGTCCTCGCTTTGTCGCATCATCAACCGATAAGTGTAAAACTGCATTGAACTGACCTTCTTATTCGTTTCTTCACCTGCAAAATGAATATATTATTTTTATACCAATGCAAGTATGATCGACAGCTCAATAACTAACCGGTCACCAGATTGACAATCTTTACCTGGAAGTGGTAGCCATCCTCTCCATGACAAAACATCAATGAATACTGAAGTGCATCATATGACCGATGAGTTTCATATACTCGCTGCACTTGTCCGTCATCACGCCGCGTGATCACAATATCACGGAACTCCACATTTTCACCAACTGCGACTTCGTCAATAGTGGGAGCATTGTACTGACGAACATGGCCTCCGGTTGGTATTTTGTCTGCTCTGATGATTACTTTGTGGTCATCGGAAGACATTGTCTCTAAAGCAGTTTTAAACAAACGAACCAGCGCATTGTGTTCATGAAAAATACATTGGAGTTCTCCGATTATCTCTCGTTTGGATGCATTGAAAAGCGCAAGACGATAATTCAATTCTAATTCGGAATTTCCAACGAAATAAATTTGAAGAAACTTGGGTTCTTCATTTGCTGGTGGCATCAACGCTCCGCTGCGATGATAAATTTGACCTTGAATCTATACAATAAAGGGCAATTTTGAATATGATGAGTACAATCGTTCAACGTTATTGAAATGATGAACACGTGGTGACGTCATTACCTTATAGGTGGGATTATAGCCGGGTTGATGGACAACAACATCGGTTCCAAATGACGTCATGTTAAAGCACTGATTGTATTGTTGCGTGTGTGTGAGAAAATGTCTGGATAACGTTGTATGTCCATAGAGATAAGTTCGCAATGGCTCCGGTGGCGAAGTCAAAACCGGCAATTTAACTTTGCCATCGGCACAACATAGCCCTGGCGTTTCTGTTTTGAACTTCAATGCTTGACAACGACAGCACACGGCAGACAATGCGCCAATATCAACGCAGCGAAGATTTTTGTAGTCGATTGTACTGTCATAAATGAAAGCAGCGTGATTCAAGTCGATGTCCACCGCACTTCTTCGTCGAGTTATGTTTTGTCGAACCTGAGCTGGTGTCCGTGCAGCGCGAACTTGTCCGATATGAGCACGTCTCTGTTCATTTAATTCTTCGCGTTGCTCTCGTGTTTCATTCTCACGTACACCGTGCATTCTTTCTGAATTACGGTTTCTTCGTCCTAGGCTCGATCGTTTTATAGCCGGCATTTTAATCAAAACTATATTCTTAACAATTACAATGATTCATTTGACTAATTTACTTTGAAGTCATTAATCCACAAAAATGAACTTACCGATCGAATCAATCTCAATCCCGCAATCCAATTAGATAACCGCACTTGTCACACACCAATAAATTTATGGAAACAATGTTAATGGTAATGTTTGAGCCAACAGATTGTGGGTTTCACGATAAAAAACAAACTTGGCACAAAATAAAGGTACAATAAATAAAATGATTTTATTGTTAATAATCTCTGATGTTACTGCTTTGATGGTTGATGCAAAAAGAATTTACATTTTATTTTTTTACAATTATTTGACATATATGCTATAATGTAGACAATTATGATTTTAATTTTATTCATAGGTTGCCAAAATTCTACACAACTTATATTTATAGGAGTCCGCCACCAACGCCATCTATTGAAAATAATTCGAAGCGGCTATATAAACGGATGATCATTGTCGAAATACAATTTTCATTGGTGGTGTTAAGTGTATTTCCATACAAAATTCTATACAAAAATCAATTTTCTATTTGCCGATTTTTTTTTGATTTTTCGGAATTTTCTTCGATTTTCCGATTTTTTCGAGTTTCCGGATATACCTTTGAGTTTTTCCGAATTTTCTTTTTTCCAAAGCCGCCACTGTATTGAGACGAACAAAGCAAAAAAGCATGCATCCTCTGATGGGATTCGAATCCAGTACCTCCAGGTCCAATTCCCGAAGCTTTAACTACTGTAGCACCTGTCACATACAAAACTTACACACAAAATTCTTATTAAAAAAGATTTTATTTTATTTTTCCTAAACCACCACTGTATTGAGACGAATAATGCACAAAAAGAATCATTCAAATTGATCGTGTCGTTCTCGAGTTTTTGCGAGACTAACGCACGGCAATTGATTTTTAAATAGATAGAGAAAATATATAGATTGGATAAAAAACAAAGTAGCAGAATTTGGACGTAGCCTTCGGTGGGAATCGAATTCAGTACCTCCCAATCCAAGCGCCGAAGCTTTAACCACTACACCACCTAATTCATAAAAAAAGTGCACACAAAATTCATATGAAAATGGCTTTATATTCGATTTTTCGGGTTTTTAGACTTTTCCGGTGAATTTTTTCAAAATTTTCTTTCGTAACCATCTCCTGGCAATTGCAAACACAATAAAAAAAAGATTGAGCCAAATCGGTTCAGCCGTTCTCAATTGATGCGCGCACATACATTTTTTGCACCATTTTTATAGATATAGATAAGATTGACGTATTGTAGGATTCAAATACATCAGGAAATGATTTTTCAGTAAATTTTACTAATGCATGAGTTGTGAAAAATTTTGTTCATTTTATGTTGTTTGTAAAGACATATAGTTCTACGGGGTAAGATCTGTAAATGGTGACACATAGCGAACATATTATTTTAAAATAAATGAACACATTGTAGAGTAGTATTGGCGAGATCAACAAGACAATCCGCAAACCTATAAACTTTATAATAGTTGCTTACAACCTGCAGTATCTCGGAAGTGAAAGATGATGGTTTCTACAAGCTGAACAATTTTTTGTATGTCAGACCTAATTAAAAAATTTTGATGACTTCACTACTGTTAATTAATAACCACAGAACAATATAATCTCGCTGCACTTCCACTTTCTTAGAAAACCATATTTTATTCATCATCGTCTTAATCGCAAAATCGATTACACAAGTAACATAACCTTTTAGAGTAGCAATTTATAAAAATGACGTTAAACACACAAACAACAAACGTTTACATTTCTTTTTCAACTAAAAACGCAAAAAGTTTCTCATCAGCGCACGATGATCTCATGAATATTTTCTTAATAAAATGAACAAAATTATACATTTTTCTTCTTATAAATTAATAATTTGTATATGCATGCATTGAAACAGCACACAACAAAATTATTTATTTACAAAATAACGGTACACTAAACTCATCTCTATATACTTAATTTCATTGCAGAATACTTACTTGACGATTTGCAACATAGTATATCACGGCCGGGCAGTTCCTTGGGTCAAAATCAAGCATACACCCGAACAGAACGTGATGTTCAATACTTATCGCCATCGAACACATCGACGATTATCCGGGAACGGTCGCGGAGTCCAAATAGTGAAGCCCAGCGTGTTTATAAAACAGCTACATATGAATATAGCACGTCTGGTCAACGACCCGGTAGCAACGATATGATGCAACAGAACATTCATCAATTGGATACGCTATTGAGTGATTTAAATAATGAACGGGACTCATCATTGGATCGAAATCGTTTAAGTAAGTTAAAGCAATATTACTCTAGGCACTTTAAAATATGTACAATTTTAACCACGACCACATCGTCCCGAGTTGATTTAATTTTTTAAAGTTTCGTTTATTTATTTACTAATATTGAATTGGGGTAAAGTAATCGTCTGGGTGAGTGAGAATTTGAGCGTGAGAATGAATGAATGAGAATTTTAACGTTACGCAAATTATGTTCAACGTGGGACGACAAAATATCGTGCATTCTGCAGATTTGTTAACTACATATAGACAAATTCTGAAACGAATCCAGAAAGATGTATCACTTTTTCAGAAAAATTTAACTTGACTTGCCATTCTAGAATGAGGGAACTTCCTCTTGATTGTGGAATAAAATAGTTCCAGTAAAATCTATCATCTTAAACATCCGATTTTAATTATATGATTTGGCAAGTAATTTATTAGCTAATACTGTACTAATTCTACTTTTGGACGAGACTTGATGATTAATGATCTTTTGTTATGCAAATATTCAATATTTATGTAGGAAGTAATATTCGCCATAACAGAGCCTTAAAAATAAAACTTAATTAACAGCATTTAGAGCTTAAAATGCGTTGTAGAAACCGGTATTATATGATACACAAGTACCTTTAAACTTTTCGTATTATGAAACATGTTTTTTGGAAAACTGAGCGTAAAAATTCATCCAAAACAAAACCTTTCATAACCAACCTGCAGAAGGCGGAACTGCCTATGAAACTTCACATAGGGTTAATTTTATCATCTATTCGTCCGACAAGCACAAATAAGCTTTAAACTCAAAAACATTCAATTACTCAAACTATCGATACTTGAACACTTAGACAGCCCATACTATAAAAGGTTCGGATTAGGGCTATTGTTTTTTAAATGTGGCGTTCTTACATCTTCACACTGAATTCATTACATGAAATTTCTATGCGTCGGAGCGGAGCAATTGAGTTGTACTATATATTTAAGGAATCCATAAATTACTCAAACTATCAAAACTTGATCGCTCCTACAGCTCATCCTATGATTGGTTCGGGCTAGAACAAGTATTTTTAAAATGATGTGTACCAATATCTTTACATTGGGGTTATTTCATGAGTATTATGTGCGTGTGGGCGGGACCTTCGATCATGAAACTCAAAAATTCGTTTAATTACTCAAATCATCTCTTTAGTCACATTAAATAAACACTCGCTCTAATCTAAACCTTTTATATTTCGTACTGTAGAAGTGATTAAGTATCGACTGTTTGACAATTTAATGATTTTTTTGGTTTAAAGCTCAATTGTGCCACTCGGACACATAGAGATCTAATCTAATCTGCATAAAAGAATTGGACAATATTATGGTAAGAAATGACTTAGTTCCAATCAATATTACCAAAAACTAGTTCTGCATCTAAAATTTAAATAAAAATCTCAATCCAGTTCTTACATTAACAAGTTAAGATATGATATTAGTTCCAAACATCATGGAAGAATCCCATCCTAGTTGTACATTATAAATTTGACCATAGGAGGTTAAGAAGGAATGGCCTAATTCAATTAGCAATACTAAATTCCTTAAATGCGTTCAAAATTCGTGTTAGAATTCCTATCTTGATCGATATATCAAATATTATTATTTATCATTATTGGTTAAGAAATGACCAAGTGCCATTCAACAAAACCAAAATCCAAAACTTCAGCCAAAAATAATATAAGAATCCCAATCCAGCTCAACAATCTAAATTTGGCCAAGAATGGCTAAGAAATGGCGAAGATCCATTTAGAATGGTCCAATCCCAGACCTGCATGCAAAATTCCCGTTAAAATTCAATTAAAAAATTCTTAACAAATGGCCTAGTTACTTTCAGCTTCGCCGAATTCCGGAATTTTGTTCAAAATTCAAGTAAGAATCCAAATTCTGCATATAAAATTCGACAATTATTCGTTAAGAAATAGCTAAGTTCCATTGGGCATGGCCAAATTCCAAAAATTCTTTAAAAATTCATGTTAAAATGATAATCACATCCCAAGATCAATCAGAAAATGACCGAGTTCTTAATAAAAATGCAGATATGTTTTTGATAAAAAATTTCGCTTGATTTGAAGTACGACCAACACAATTGTGTGTATAATTAAAGTGTTTTTTCGGACGAAAATAAGTTAGAAAGGAATACACAAATGTGTAAGTTGGTTCAGAACACATATAAAAATAAATTTTTGACATGATCCTATTGCCTTACCCACACAATTGTGTGGATCAAGCTGGACTTGGAAAAGCGGGATTTTGAAATGCGAGATTTTGATAATTCGGGATTTTGTAATTTAGGCCTTCATACTCTCCCAATTTGATTACTTTTTATTTAGTTTAAACCTAAATCAAGCCGCTCTTTTGTGATTTTCGGTACAAATATCGAAGCGAAACAAAATGCAAGGCGATCGGGTGAACATTGAAAATTAGAAGAGAGATATGGTCGAAATTGGCTAATATGGAAATTTGAGATGCGCCAAATTCTAGAGACCAGTGAATTGTTCAACGTTTTGGATGGTCCCGAATATTAAGACATGGAAACAGGATGATTCCAAGGCAAAACGTGCAACTTCTACGACGGGTAGAAAACAGCCATTGCTGCAAATAATAGATTTTGATTCGGCAGCTTCAATGTGAGCAGCGGTACTACAGTGTATGTCAAAACACATGGAAGTCATGCAACAATTAAAGGATAAAAGTGAAGAGTTTGTACGGCTTCCAATGGACAAAGAAGAATTCCAAATCAAAAATGTATCATTCATCGGAACAGAATAACAAAGGAAAAGCTAAGGGCAATATTAGCAAGCCAAAAGGCAATTGTTGTCATTGTGGCGAGAGTGGTGACTGAACACAAAAGAATAAAAAGAACAGTTCAGATAACAAGAAACAGAAAAATATTATATACTCAAGATCAAGTGGACGTGAATGGTTCGAGAACTTTGTGAAGACACCAGAATGACATGAGAACCTCGCACACGTGAAGAAACTAAGAAATAATGAAATCGATTTCGTGAGTAAGGATGTTACGTGCGAAGCGTGCATCTACGAAAAGCATCCTCGTGAAAGTTATAAGTTTCGTGAAGAGAATTCAAAGGAATGTGGCAAAATTATTCATTGTGGGCCAATGCATACGAATTCGATTGGCGGCTTGAGGTATTTTTTACTTTTTTAAATTCGCGATAATGAGAATGCAGCAAAAGAACGGATACAAGGTGCACAGTTTCCGATCAGACAGCGGAACAGAGTTCGTCGAAGCAGATAGATTACAAATTCTGGGCGGAGGCTATCAATTTGGCAGTGCATGTGAACTGAATCGAACGAGAACGAGGAAAAAATCAAGAAAATCGATTAATTGCGGATTTTCGGGTCAGAAATGTTTACGTACATTCCAAAGCAAAAACAAGAAAAACTGGTTCCAAATGCAGTGAAGTGTGTGTTTGTCAAATATGATAGTCATGCGCAATCGTAACGAGGTTAATCCGTATAGATATAGACGAACAAAATTGAGATAGCTCGAGACGTGATTATTCTTCTGAAAAAATAAATAGCGGTTAGTGTCACCAATGAAAAGGCCAACAAAAATGCGAACGTGGTAGATAATGAATCAAAGGTGAACGATGCTGTGTCAACGCCGGCCTAACGCTGCCATGTTGGTAATCAGCGAAGAACCTAGGACATACGAGCAGGCCATTGGATTGGATGATCACAAGTAGTGGGAGCAAGGGTTTGATATTTGTTGAATCTACAAATTAAAGCAAAGTCCAGATGAAAGTATTGATCGATGCAAAGTAAGATTGGTTTACGCAGAAGTATGGCATCGATAACACAGAAACGTTCAGGCCTGTGGTTAAGTTTGCATCGATTCGAACAATTCTGGCGATGGTGGCATCAAATCGAATGAGATTGCAGCAATTAGACGGAGGAGAACGGTCATATGAATGAGCCAATCAGATATGAAGATGGCACGGATGAGCTAATTGGATTATGTGGCCAGTGAATCAGACTCATGTGTTTTTGTATGTAAAAATAGAATGATGATATGTACTTGTAATTTATGTCGACGACGGTTTGATTGCAATGGAGAACGAGGTCCAATTTTTCGAACACTTGTGCAGAGCATTCAAGGTCAAAGCATTCGAAATCAAACGTTTCTTGGGGCTTACAATCGACCAACGGCCAAATGGATTGATTCATGTGAATCAAAAGGAGTAGGCGCAAAAAGTACTCAGTGTACAGAATCTTGGCGATTTTGAAACGGATGGAGAAATCAATTTTCCGTATCGTGAAGTGATCGTGATCGATAGATTAATATATTTGATCGTAGCATCGCAACCATACTACGTAAATCAGTTTTTCAGACAATGCAGGAGATATCGAAACCAGACGGTCGACATTTGGGTATATGTTCATGTTTAGCAATGGAATTAAAAGTTGTGGCTCAGAACACGAGCAGTCAGTGGCGTTATCGACAACAGAGTTCGAATAAAAGGCGGCGACAAATGCGATGAAGCACATAACGTATGGAGGGATGAATGAGGATAGAACTTTAAATTCGGATTATGTGGCAACGGATGAACAGGTGACCGACATAATGACCAAAGCGTTACCAATATTTTTGCAAATTGGCGGATATTGTGCCAAAGTAGTATTAATCTGATTTTAAATTGGTTTTTTATTTTATGAACGTAGTTTTTTCTGGTATTCAAAAAGTAACTTGTGAGTAAAGAGCCTTTCAAAAACGCGCCTAGATGTTTTTTTAAATAAAACATGGAAATATGTATTTAGATTTTTTTCTGGAGTTTTTATTTTTTGTAAATTATGGCTTTTAACAATTATATGTGAAAATTGACAACATTTACCTGTCCACCACGGGCATTTGCACAGGCTTCTATATGAAAATCAAAATTTTTAAGAATCGCTCACACAAAACCGCATTAAAATCATCAATTTCGGTCTGAATGTTGTTTTTTATCTGTGAAATTATTGTTGGTTTATTCACATAAACATTACTTTTCAAGAAACCCCAAAGAAAGTAATCTAATGGGTTAAATCGCACGGCCTATGCCAGTTTATGTCATCAATACGTGAAATTAATCGACCTGGACACTTAAACGCAATAGCTGGATGTTTTCATGTATTGTGTGACTCGTAGGTCCATCCTGTTGAAAATAACAATACTCTGTGTCTATTTGTTCAAGTTGAGGCCATAAAAAATCTTCAATCATTTGTCTATAGCGCTCTCCATTGACAGTAACAACTCTTTGTATGTAATAATTTTTCTGAAATTCTTTGAGGATTTTCTTCTCCCCAGATACGACAATTTGGTTTGTTGACGAAACCAACCAATGTGAGCTCATTTCACATTGGATAGTTTTCACTAAAGATGATTTTGTGTGAAAAAATACCACCATGTTCTAACAAACAATTGACGAAAACTGCGTTGATAATGATCTGTTCGTTTTAATTTTTGTGTTAATTGAATTTTGTAAGGATGCGAATGCAAATCCGTATGTAAAATTAGCCAAACAGTCGATAGATGAATGCTCAATTCCTGTGAACGTCGTGATATCGACGTTCAAGGTTCCTTCGCGACACTTTCAACCACAACAGCGATGTTCTTACTAGAACGTTCACTTTTTGGTCTGCCAGACCTTTTCGATCCTCGACAGAACCAGTCTCGTCAAGTTTTTACACTAACCTTTGAATTGTTGACTCATTTGGACGATTATTTACACCAAAAACGTATTTTTTTTGAACATCGATGATTCTCACAATAAGTTTGAATTACTTTAATGCGTTCTTCTAGCGTGTAGTATTCATCGTTAAAATTGTACATTTGTCTACTTCACAAAAATGTCAAAGACGGCATAAAAAGCAGGTTGCGTTTATAAATTATTTAGTACTGACATCTAGGCGTGACTTTTGAAAGACTCTTTAAAAGTGGGAGGATTGAAATTAGTAAACGCGCTCCCTGGCGTAGTTTACTTAAAGTTATGACATTTTTGACACATTGTATTTATGAATTTGTTGTTGTATTTTTGACAGCGTACAAGAAACACGCTGGAATAGTTTTCATTGTTAGAAATAAACATTTTGTTTTACACACGCCGGCATTTATTTTGTTCGTTCCATTGCGTATTGGACTAAAGTTTGAAGGTTGGAAAATTAAAATGGTTAATTTTAAATCAATCATTACCAATAAAAGCAGCGCCAAGAGAAGTCTCGCTATTTTAGTTAAGTCAAATACAATATCCAAAAATTTGTGATTGACATCGTTTATGACAAAAGATAATAGGGATTCAGAAATTTTAAAGGTGTCAATGTCGTTGCTGAAGACAAGATCCAATAATCTATTACAATTATTAACAATTGTGGGTATTTGGTTCAAATTATAACCAAGCATTGCGTCCACAAATAAAGATTCCGCATCTGTTATTATATTGCATGGTAAAATACAGTTTAGTTCCGTGTCCAAATTCCAAATTATATTTGGAAGACTAAAATCACCAAGCACAAGAACTAAATTTGACGAGTTTGTTGTTATATTAATAACTTCGTCAATCGCATCGATGCAAGAGGCATAATGATCACAATTTGATGGAGGTGGTATATATGCTGCGTAGATGATTAGATTGGTTTGGTTGATTTTGATTTTTACACCAATCTGTTCGACTCTCGATGGGGCTAAAGTTACTGGAGTATTCTAGAGTTTAGAATGTACTGCTATCAGTACGCCACCACCCCATTTCTTTGACCTAGTTTCAGGAGACCGATCGCATCTATAAACCTGTAATCATGGCTAAAAAATTCGCTGCTCCTTATGCCAGGTTTTAATGAAGTTTCACAAAGTACATAAATAAGGTAGTTTGATTTTAAAACGAAGTTGCAAAATTTAGATGCTTTTGATGCCATTTTGTTTACGTTTTGATAGTAAATTGTACATTTCTCATAGACAAATCTTTTCTTGGACTTTATGGGTTGATTTACCTTTTGAGTAATAGTATAAGTTCGAGCTTTCATTAAAAGTGAGTGTAGTCTATCATTAGCCACCGGTGAAAAATATTTAAATGATTGTGTGTGTCTAGAGATTGCAACTATGGCATGCGGTAAACTATCGAACAGCTCAAGCAGTTGAGAATTAGTTCTTATACATATTACATTAGGTAAGATTAAACCTTGTGCTTCATGGATCGTCAAGACTTTACTGGTTTCTGGTATCTTAAGCTGGGAGATTAATTGTTTATCAGCTCTGGTAAAAGTTAGATAGAAAGCTTTCTCTAACACAGGTAATGACGATAACATTGGTGGCAGGTTTATATATTCGGCGGAAGTTTCCACTGTATTCATACTAGTGATGTTAGGGTAGTATATTTTGAGAGCAGAATCGGAAAATTGCATATTGAGACGATGTAACTATCAATATATTGTATTTGGTTTTTATCACCCAGAAGATATATTTTAGAATATTTAATTTTGATAACTACAAGTCCTATATTCTCAGCATGCACTATCGTGTACTCATCAATGAAAACTGTATCGTAGGTCCGGTTTCCATTTAGTAGATACTTGTAGTTTAGTTTGATGTTATTAAGGACAATGTGTTTGTGCTCACAACGAGATGTTACCTTTAATTTAATATCAGCAAGTCCTTCTTTTGTAGCACATAGAACAAGATCAGTGCCCAGATTATGGTTGTTTATAATCCAGGTTGATTTACCACATCCAGGTACACCTTGAATATTTGTAATGTCCGGCATCTTTATGTTTGTATTAAGATAGATATTGTTTAACTAGTTGGAAGTCTTATGATCCAACATGGTTACCGTACCCAATGAACAAAAAATATATCTGTTTGGGGTAATAAATGTGTTTGTGTCTTCACACAGTTGCACCAGACTATTCCCATCAAAGCCCATCTGATGTTTTGTGGTCGGTTCTTCAAGATATTGTTTGGTAGTGTTGTCAAATATAAATATGTTTAATTGTCGTAAGGAAGAAGCAGAGAAAGGCAGTAGATTTATGTTCTTAATGTAATGATCCTTTAAGTGGCGTTTTATTAGGCTGTTTGAGTGTTTCATGTAAAACATTATTTCCATGATCAAGTTTTTATAG
Organism: Nephrotoma appendiculata; assembly: GCA_947310385.1. NCBI lineage: Eukaryota > Metazoa > Arthropoda > Insecta > Diptera > Tipulidae > Nephrotoma > Nephrotoma appendiculata. The sequence goes on along the minus strand of OX371225.1, from coordinate 155,156,181 downwards.
CTGGACTCTGCAGACAACACCTTGTGAAAAGTCGAAGATGTAGATAGAAAATCCGAATTATAGTTTCCATATGAGAACTGCGAGGGATCACCTGTAATCCAACGGGAAGATAACCTTCTCTCATACTGAAGTGACATATTGAAAGTAATATTTAAAACCCATTTGATGTTGTTAAATGGAGAGTTTGTAACATAATCGAATACTGACAAAAGCTTGTTGACATTTTAATGTAGAAGCTATGTAGTTTAAGGCCATTTCGGGATAGATATTTTTTAAGATTGCAATTATCCAATTTTTCTTCAAAAGCAACACAAATAAAAATAGATGATTTTATTAAGTGTTTGCCATTTAGCCAGGTTGAAATCTGTGGTTCAGCATGCAAGAATTTTTGAGATGGGATACCTTTAACAAACTCATATCCGTTTATATAATCTTCATGGTGGTTGTTACTTATGCTTCTTGATAACATAAGTTTAAATTTAAACGAGGAGATGGTTGATTTGTTGTATGTTGATTTAATGTCAATATCAGTTTGAGTTTCGCAGTGTTTAGATGTGCACTTATTACTCAGTCTTGGAGTCTATGAGTAGTTTTCTGAAGATGAAAAATGAAATAAGCCTCCATTTGAATCGCACACGGCATCTCTCATTGTGATGGTTTTAACTCTCGCTGTCTTCACGAGGATTTCGTAGCGTGAAAAATTAATCAAGTCAGCATTGACATCATCAACCTCATCCATAGTATGTATATTAAAGCCACCATTGAAGTTGCAGGCTAAGGTGCTCGGTTTGGAGGTTGTTAAGTTATTTGGTTGTTATTTATTGAAATCCAAAAATCCTATTGCTTTTTTGGAAACTTAAGTTCTTGTTCAGAATGGTTGTTCATTGGGCTCCCAAGTCGAAAATTAGGGCGACGTCATTCGTTTCCATTCAATTCTTTCAGTCTATAAATCCAACGAATTAAACAAATCATTGTGACTATGTTGAATTCTAGATAGAGGATTGGCAAAACCCAAGTTCGTTCGAGAATGTTTTGGTAGAAAAAGTGGGCCAGTGCGAGTATTGTACGCTGGTGTATAGTACGCTAGTATTGTACGCTGGTGTATATAACTTGATTTCAGACAACATAGTTGTTTCAACTTTAAAATTTATAATTTTGTACAATTAAATACAATTAAACATCGTCAAGTATTAGTCTTCTGTTATCTAGGCTTAACAAATTAAGTATGTTCATAAAGCAAAGTATACATAAGAGGATTCATGTAGAGATTCCGAGGTGAATCTATTTTACTATTGGCAATCTGTATAAGCCTAACAAGAAGAATGAATGGATTAAATATAGAAAAAAATTAAATTTGTGTATATAAATATATTAAAACTATAAAATAAGATTAATCTCGGAAAAACCTGCTAATAAAATTTCCACTACGATTTCTCTTATATATTTATTGCTCGGTGGTATGCTCAACCTCATATTGTAGGAAATATGACCGATGTGAGGTATAAATTTAAAGAAGAGAAATCTTGTAAAAATCTTTTTTGAACCCTCTCAATTTGGTCGGAATATTTATGATAGAACGGATTCCAAATAGAAAAGGCATATTCTAGCAAACTCTTCACCAGACAATTGAAGAGAATCGTAAGCACGTTAAAAATAAATTCAAGAATTTTGTTAGCCTACACTGTTAGTTACATACAAATAACTTCAGCATGTATGTTAAATGATAATTTTGAATCAAATGTGACGCCTATAAGTAAGAAAGACTGACTCTATTTAAAGTTAAGCCACCTATATTGTAAGAATGAAGAAAGGAACCAATTTTTTTGGTGAAAGTAATTGTTACACACTTATTAATGTTTAAGTTTAATGCTACTGAAGGTAGCGGAAAATTTCAGCCGAAAAACTGCATTATCGACATATTTTGTATCAGCTGGTAATAAAAAATTCTGTTGATATGAGCCGAAAATTACATGTAATTGAAGTTAGTGGTAAATTTACGCCGAAAAAAATTTGAAAAAATCAATATCACATAATTCAAATGTTTAATGGCAATATGAACTAAGTGAAGTTAGACCAATTCGTAAACTGTTGGATAAAATATATATAATTTTTCGTGTTGGAAGCCAATGAGTTTGAGTTGTGGCACTAACAGTGAACACCTGTGCGAAAATCAGGCCATATTTTATAGCCATCTTTTTTTCATCATAGCATTATCTAGCATCGTTGTTATTCGAGACAGAACATCGTTGAGTGTAATGTTAAAATTCTTAAACATTTGAGATTATTTATCTTGGCCCCTACGGATTGTACAGAGTTGATCGAAGTGATTCTGAACTAGTAATTGATGTAGAGAATAAATCTAATTTATCCACATGCTCGGAAATCTCTCAGAAATTACTAGTTCAGAACCACTTCGATTCATCTGGTTCAAATTTCCACTAAACATGCGACCAGCTTTTAATTTATTTCACTATGATACTACATAAAATATGGCCTGATTTTTGGCACAGGTTTCACTGTTAGTGCCACAACTCAAATTCATTGCCCCCTAACACGACAAATTATAAATACGGGATCCAGCTATTTACGAACTGGTCTAACTTCACTTAGTTCATATTACCATTAAACATTTGAATTATGTGATATTGATTTTTTCAAATTTTTTTTCGGCGTAAATTTACTACCAACTTCAATTACATGTAATTTTCCGCTCATATCAACAGAATTTTTTATTACCACGTGATACAAAATATGTCGATAATGCAGGTTTTTTCGGCTGAAATTTTCGGCTAACTTCAGTAGCATTTAAGTGCTTGTGTTGTATGCATCATGCTGGTAGCTTATAGATATCTGCATATCTGCTTGCAGTTTAAGAGCATCAGATAAACAATTAAAAGTATTAAATATTTTCAAATCATCGGCATACAAAAGGTGTGCACCTGTGTGTATAAATAACAGCGGACCCAAGGTTGACCCTTGTGGAACCCCAGAAGTGGGAAAGAAAGGCTTAGACAAATAACCATTGGATTTGACTTTTAACGGACAGTCATGTAGATAGGATGATCACCATTTGCATATTTGAGGAGATAGACCGATCTTAGAGTATTTGTCAATTAAAATGTGATATGCCACCGAATCAAACGCTTTTTGAAAATCAGTATAAATGCAATCGATCTGCAAGCCATTATCAACACTACCAAAAATATAATTAGAAAATTCTAAAAGGTTCTCAAAACCGATCTCTTTACAAAAAATCCATGTTGAAGGTTAGAAATGCTGTTATTAACTACTTGAAATATTAAATTATGTATCAGCTTTTCAAAAATCGTACATAAAGTGTTTAATATGGCAATTGGTCTAAAATTGCCAATGCCGCTCTTGTCACCCTTTGTTACAGAATGGCTTCCGCCATCCCGCAGATTTTAATAAGCACATGCATAGGCCACAACGGTGATCTTTTGCTTGCTATAACTCAGGGAGAAGTGCTATGGGTCGTGGGGTTTGAGGTTTGCATGGCTCCTGGCTTACACCGTGATTACAGAGATTTAAATAAAAAAATTAAAGGCAAATTATAAATAACCGGATGTTCCGCCGAAAGAGTAACCGCAAAAAACACCATTTTTTCGCCCGTTTTCCGAGTCTGTAGCAAGAACGGGGAAGGTCGTACAGAGGTCCCCGTGAGCTTAAATTGACCGTCATAAAAAATGTGGGTGAGCATAACTCGATTTTTTCAATATTGTGTCAATTTACCCCTACTTGAGGGGTGGAAACCACCCCCAGAAGAAAGAAATGGGAAAACGGTCGGGAAGTTCTTGATAAAAATACTTGGAACTTCATAGCAAGAGTGACATCAGAAATGGTCTTCCAAATATTTTCAGGGTGAAATACACCCCCTGGGTTGGGGGAAACCACCCCTATAGCCAAAAACGGCAGGAAATGATATTCCCTTAATGAATAATCTTTTTGCTATTTGGTTTCCACCCCTCAAGTAGGGGTAAATTGACTCAATATAGAAAAAATCGAGTTATGCTCACCCACATTTTTTATGACGGTCAGTTTAAGCCCACGGGGTCCTCTGTACGACCTTCCCCGTTCTTGCTACATACTACGCAAAAACGGGCGAATTTTGCGGTCACTCTTTGTCGGCCGGAACTTGAGGAACGAACAACACAAAAATTTTAACAGGGCGAGGTGCCTTGGTGCGCGCATCCGTTCGAATTCAAATGGTGTAAACACTGGTTTCGAATTAGGATGCGGGCACCAAGGGACCGCGAACACTACACCGACCCAGACGGGAGTCTCCGCTCCCATCATATCCTACCCGAAACAAATTAACAATTCATTTTTTTTAACTCTCAGCCGCGGAAAAAGAAAACAAAACCCGCCAGCTAGAAAAAGGAATCCCCAAATAAAATGAAATAAACGCTTCGAAAAATTTGGGAGCGGATTTCCGCGTCCGTATTGCTCGCTGCATCCTCCAAAATCGGTTTGAGTTAACTTTTTCCGTGGTAATATCAGTCTGGGTTGCGGTTGTGTTTGTGGTGATTCTCGTGGCCCAGTCCTCCAAGAACCACTGTTCTGGTTTTTGACATCTCGCAGATATGGTTCCTCGCAGCCCACATCGATAACAAAACAAACCAACGGGAGCCATTTGACAATCCATAGACGTGTGTCCCATATCTGAGCAATTAAAGCACACGATGTTTTTACCATAACCTGAATGTTGTTTGTACACTAACTCCGAACTGTCTGTTGGGACTTGTCCGCCAGGAGGTCTCGCCACTGCCGATGGTAACCTGCTCCCCGTTTGAATTGCGGATACTTAGTTATCGGGTAGAACATCAGTTAAAGGATAATTCTCATAAGAGTCATATGCTCCAGTATCATCATACGGACTGCCTGATAACTCATTGATCACGCGTCGTAGATGGATTGCGGGGTCCGCCGGAGGTTTGATCCGCCTGAAAGACTTCCCCCAATCAGAACAGCTCTTGATCAGCTCGTTGATGTTGCTAAGCTGTCGATCAGTTAGATGATATTATAGCGTCCGTTCCATTGTCCTGCGCACTGTCTGGAGGAGGCATGTCCATTTCGAGGTGAATGCTCTTAGCGCTTTCTATCGTTCAGCTTATCGGGATTTTGCAGATAGATCTGCAAACTAGTCTGTAACTCTGCACATGCTCTATGCACCTTTCGCGCGAAATTCTCGTATTTAGGCGATTTGAACGCGCGGCTAAGTCGACTGGACAAGTGTAATAATCGGGAATGATATTGCTGAGCCATTGTTATGGGATCCTCCTTTTCCGGATCCAAAAGCGTGATGTTCTCCCTGATCGCTTCCAATTTTTTTGGCACGCCGTGATTTCCAAATCAGGTCTTTTCGCTGCATTCGGATGAATTCTGGAGGGTTTTTTCTGTAGTCTCGGCCTGGCCACTTCGGATCGCTTCCTCGAGTTGATGCAATGCACCAGGTGTATCGAAACGAATATTGCGAAGGAGACACTCCACCTCCACCTCGTCTCGTTGCAGTTGGTTTACGTCCATTTTGCATGTAGGAATAGGGAATAAATTCGTTCTCTTAACTTTGGCAAGGGACAATGACGTAGTCTTTATTAATTTATTAAATATACAAGATTTTTATTCAAAATGACTTTAACTGAGACAGAAGGTTTCAGATTAAAGTAAATTATAACTAAATGTTCCACACCCACTATAACTATATAATAAAAATAAACGCGAAATATTTTATTAATAATAAAAGGAATGGATACCTTGTAATGGTTTGTGGGGCCCGTATTCCCACAATTGGTTTAAAGACGGATGTAGGCGAGATACCCCCGAAAGTGGCACCTTTCGTAACCTACTTTGGAGGGGCTCGTTGAAACTAAATAAAAAACGATACGAGGAAAAGAAAAATAAGAACCAAAACTACCAACACACCCAACGATATGCAGGCAGAAGGCTAATACTCAAACGATACAAAAAAAGAATATAAAATGAAGTAGTACTAATAGTACCCGAGGGTTCCAATGTAACCAAAGCTAAATCAAAAAATATAACAAAATCGAATCAAAATATCAAATCAAGACAACGATACGGAAGGTATGATGAGGGAAGAAATCCCACTCCGTGCCGGGAAAAATAATAAAAAAATAATAATAATAATATAATATTAATAAAATTTGTTTCGTTCCTCAAATTTCGGCAAAGAAATAAACCCAGGACAAATGACATCCGAGCTCCACCACAATCAGACACAACATAGTGGAAATGGTAGGCGCTCTTCGGCCAAATGTACTGAGAATAGGGGTATGACCCAACCCCCCCCCCCCATTTACGCGCAACCAAACAGCCCGTGCTGGTTGCCATCGTAGATGAGGAATGCCAACCGGGAGACTGGCTTTGGTGTGCACGTCCACGCGAATTCAAACAGTGCGAAACACTGGTTTCGACACTGGACGCGCACGCCAAAAGGAGTCAACAAATCATAAAAAAAAAATAAAAAATTATTAAAATTCGCGAAACATTTGGGCGCCACTGTTACAAGATAGATGGGAATGCCATCAGTGAAAATGCTTTAATTGTAAGATTTTAACAGAACTTTCGCATATTATGCCAGGTTATGACCCCAAGGAGTCGTAACACTTCTTGTAACGCCAGCCCTTAAGGTCGGCTAACGTTAGCAAGAAAAAAAAATATTAAAGTATTTTTTTATCCAGAGCACGCCATGCTCAGTGGTGGAGGTATTAGTGCGGTCGTGGGGGTTGTACTCTGGCTGTGGTGGTACAGGCTACATAAGAACCCGTTCAGAAAAAAAATGACAGGATACACTCTGACTCTGATCCACTTACCTCATTCTGTCATCTCACTGTAGTTCCTCGCCACTCACACGCTCATAACGTTTTCGAAAATTAGACCCATATTAACTTTTATATTTATGATCAAAAACATATTTATCTTTATTATCAAAACCATTAATTAACAAACAAAAACAAAAAGAAACTAAATGGAAATTCAATAAAATCACCGAAAGTGTAATTTTAATTATGATAAGCGCAAATTTAACCAAGAACAAAAGTATTCGTTAAGTAACATTTTTAAATTGTTTAACTATTGAAACCAAAAAAAAAAAAATAGTAGAGTAGTCAAACGGTACACATAAAAAAAACGTCCATATATATATATATATATATATATATATATATATATATATATATATATATATATATATATATATAGGTATACGAAAGGTTACCTGGCTCCTCCCAGTGAAGAAAAAGCGCTTTCCCTGCATCCGGGGCACGGCACCTATAATCAAACGGAATTTTACCTATATAAAAAAACAACAATGGTTAAACCTAATAAAAAAACAACAATGGTTAATCAATTTAAAAAAACATGCCACTAAGCAATATTTTAAATTCGAATTAAAGTAGAGTTATAACAAAAGAAAATTTCAATAAAAATAAAAGGCATTAAACAAATATCTATATAACTCTATACATAATAGAAAGTAAAAAAAAACTCAGCCTCGTTAAAGAAAAGCTGTCCGGAACACGCCCGCCGTCCTCTTGAACTTGCCGCCTGCCACTACGGTACATCGACCTTGACGATCCCTTAACTGACGCCAAATGATTCCGGATACCGAAGCTAATGAAAATCGCCGCAAAAAAATCACTCGTGAATTTATGGGTAATTGCTCGTACATCCCCCACTGCGCAGGTCTCGTTCGATAAGTCCTATTCAAATATAATGACCAACAATGGGTTTTGTCTTCCACTGCACAGGTGTCATTCAATATTTCTCACCACAACTATACCAGATAAATCGTTCTTTCTTAGCTGCACTAGTATCATTCGCTACTCTTCACAACGCAATGACAAATCGGTATGTAGGTGCAATGCACTCAAATTGTGGCACTTAACAGTTTGGCAATTTTGAATTATCTTAGGCCAACTAGATTATATTTTCTTACACACTGTGCCAGCAACATAATGATGCGAGGTTCAGTTCACAAGCACGAACTTTTATTTTATTAATTGCACTTGAGTCTATAATCATTAAAAGTCAACGCGAACCAAAACTTTAGATTTGTGCGTGACAAAAAAAATACAATAACACTTTTTCCAAAACACGATCACTACTAAGGGGATTATAATGTTGGGTTTTTTATTTTTACCATCAACTTTTTCCTTCTTGAAAGCTATCAGTTATTTCACAAAAAAAAAATTAACTTATTATAGAACTTTTATTTTACCTGCATGCTACCAAGCGCATGTACCAGCAGATCAATATCGAATGGCTTATCAAAAAAAAATTGAATTCTCTACAAGAAATGTAATAAAAAAAATATAATTCGGTATAAACGTAAAAAAAACAGAGAACATCCGCTAATCAATTTGCAAAAAAAATTATCGTATGATTTTTGTGGATTGTGTATTGTGTGACGGTGCATGCACCATTACTGCAAGTAATAAACCGCCTAAATCATACTATCATCAAATCTGCCGACCTCGCAGGCGTAACAATAATACAAAAGGGTAGTTGTAGTCAGCAGTCATTTAGGCGCAACGCCATGATGTACACATCAAAGTAAAAATCAGTATACGTGATGCGTACATGGAACGCACGTTACACTTTTTAAAGATAGGCACAAGAAACGCTCTTTTCCCAATAGATGGGAATATGCCGAAATTTAATGAAAGATTGAATATTATCGACATAGGTTATGCAAGTTCATCTTACAATTGATAAATGAAATAATTAGATACAGTGCTGTGAAAAAAAATTGGGCAAACATATTTTATTGCAAATTGAATTATTTTTTTGATAAAATTACAAAACTTTTGAACGCAATTTGCTTATTGTTTCATTTTAAATACATGTATGAAGTAATTTTTGAAGAAAAAAAAATTACCTGCAATTTAGGGGATAAACCCCGAAAAATGCCATAATATTCAAAATACGGTGATTGGAGTTAAAGTAATGGAATAAATTAAACACTTATTTTTTAATTTTTTTTTTGTTTTTTATTGATTTATAGAAGTTCTATCTTTAATATTAAAGTTTAAGTGGACCATTTTCTTTTATTACAACGATACACCTCCGATTCATTGAATTTGATAAATTTTTCAAAGTCGTAGGAGGTATCGATTCCCAAATCGTCATCAACAAACATTTTTTAGCTTGAATCGATCTGGGCGCTCTCTTGTTACATAGCTTCATTATAGACCAACTATTTTCAATGGGATTTAAGTCTGGACTATACGGGGGCCAGTTCAACACATCGATACTTCTTTATTTGAAGTACTTTTTTATCTTTAAATGAAGGGATAAGAAAAAAATAAGTTTTTAACAAATTATTTATGTTTATCTGAAAGTCAATTTTTTTTTCTCTACAATTCAAATTTAATACCTCACAACTTTGGCGGTATGGCACGGAGCGTTGTCCTGTTGAAAAATAAATTTGCAAGTCTCGCTAAAAAGCTTTAAAACAGAAGGCTCAAATTCGTTGTGTAGGACCTGCAGATGAACAGCTGCTGTAATGCTGGAACTAAGGAAGCACAATGGACCGGTTTCATTTCCAGAAAAGCATTCCCAGACCATAATTCCTTCTTTTTTCGGTGGAAGTCTTAAAAGACATTCGTTGCCAAGCCTCTCGCCCGGTTTTCTTCTTACCAGAATTCTTCAATCTCCAACATACAGCTTGAATTTTGATTCATCGAGGAAAATCGCATCATTCCACATCTCTGGAATCCAAGAAACATGCTCCTGAGCCCATAGCAAAAGTTGTTTTTTCACTAGTAATGTGAACTCAGGCATCTGGACTGGTTTAAGTGCTCTCAAACCAGCTTTAACAAGTCTTTTTCTCACTAAGCTGGCTGAAATTTCTTTTTCTGTTGCTCGCTCAACATCCCGTCTTATGTCCGATGAAGTTTTAAAACGGTTTCAACGACATTGTAATATTATGGAACGATCTTCCACTGCCGTTGTCTTTCTGGGCCTTCCAGAGCCTTTCTTTCTTTGTGTACCGCCCATCTCTCGCAATTTTTTAAAATTCCACGCGGCAGTACTTGTAGGAATGTTTAATCTTTCAGCTATTTCACGCGTGGTTAAATTTTCTCGCGCCCAAATCAACATATTGCTTTTACACTGCTTACTAACTTTTCCCATTTTTTTAACTAAACTTGCACTTTATTCTTTATTTGACTAGGATCACTTACAGAATAACTTAATCTTACAAAAAATGCACTATTTATACTCAAACAAAAAAAAAAATACACGCAATAAAACATCTGAACCCTAATGTCGGCCAAGAACGCTAGGCGTAAAATAAAATAATTGCTTGACCAATTTTTTTGCACATCAGTTGCGGGGTTATACAGATGTAAAAAAAACAAAAGGCGGTCAAACAAAAGACTAATACTAAAGATAGAATTTCTATAAATCAATAAAAAAACAAAAAAAAAATAAAAAATAAGTGTTTAATTTATTCCATTACTTTAACTTCAATCACCGTATTTTGAATATTATGGCATTTTTCGGGGTTTATCCCCTAAATTGCAGGTAATTTTTTTTTTCATAAAATTACGTCATACATGTCTTTAAAATGAAACAATAAGCCAATTGCGTTCAAAAGTTTTGTAATTTTATCAAAACAAGACTCCAATTTGCAATAAAATATGTTTGCCCAATTTTTTTTTCACAGCACTGTATATAATCAGGTCCAGCACCTTTACGAACGTCAAGTGCCGTAAGGACTTGATAAACGTCATCAGTGGTAATACAGTTTAAATCACCATAAAATTTGAGACACGTACGTGTATCAGATGAAAGACTTACAGAATTAGACATGAATCCAAACAGGAAACTTGGACTTGGGAAGTTGCTCTCTAATATGACGGTAGTTAATTTGTTTAAAGTTAATCGAGTTAAAACTTTTTTATGACAATTGTTTGCGACGAAAGTTTAGCAAATTGATATGAATTGGTTGATGGAAGTGATAAACTTTCGAAAGTGGATCAGAACATCGGGTAACTTCAATTGAGCTAGCTTTAAGATTATAGAAAAAACAAAATCTAACACATTATCAGAACAGTTAACAATATTATTATGTTGAAGTAATTTGGTGAGCGTATTTGTTTCAACTAGATAGAGTGCGGAACGACCTTCGTAACTGGCAGGTGAACTCCAGGTGATGCAGAGTAAATTGAAATAAACAATAACTAAAAAGTTATGATTGGCAGCAGCTAAATTTAACATGATGTCAGCTATATAATCACTGAATTAGAACCATCCCATTGTGTAAGATGATCTTCAACCAAACAGCATCAAATATACTGTTGAGGCTAGGAATCACACTAATTACAAAAAATCTTTTAATTGCGATTAAACATCCACCTCCGTCAAACGTGTCAGATAATGCCAAATCCCGATCTGTCCGGATGACGTATGGATAATGGAATTGTTTAGCCAAGCTTCCGTCAACCAAACTATGTCATCATTATTGGCAATTGATATTAATAGAACTGCTTCAGAATTTGTAATGGGATAATATTACACATTAAATCATAATTGAATGAATACATTTGGTACTAATATGTGTAAAGATTAAATATATCCGTAGGCCATTATCACATTCAAATAGTTATGTTGCTATAAAAATATTGTAAACCTCCAACTTTTAAAGAGCAGAACCTAATAAATAAAACCTACATAAAAAATTGTTCGACCATAAAATACACCCTGTTGATTGCAGATTTATGTACATAACCCGATGCTTATATACACAAATAAATAGCTATGTGAAATATAAATTTGTAATTTAGATTCAACAGACAAGAAATAAAAAAAATTGTATTGCTTTCATTTTTGTAATTTTTTTGTCTTCTGTGGATTGTGTAGTGTAGTGTAGTCTGTATAGTGTGTGTAGTACATACACAAAACTAGAAACGTACAAAAAAAAAACTAAATTAAATAATATATTTGATGTCACATTTGAGACTAACATTGGTTTTTTTTGTTCTGCTTCTTGGTGCTACTGACTGTTGCTACTCGTAGATATACGTATACTAAATAAAATATTGAGAGATACTATTGTTCTGGATAAATATCTGTCGTTCATATACGATACTATACATATATGCATTGTGCAGTACATAAAAGTTCTACATGTTACATGCATATCATATCCTGAATATCTTTATATAGCATATAGTATTGCAAATTATTCCTCCTATAGTTCGAGAATATTATATTTAAAAAGGTATGCAAATTGAGTCCAATAAAGTGTCATGCTAAATGTAGGAGACATGGTTAATGATCCAAATCCGATAACACAGAGAGTAACAATGAACTTTTACTTGTGAAAATCCATATTTGCATAAAGCTAACAGACATTTCTTCAGTCAAATGCATATTTTTTCATGTTTAAAATTTAGTATGTTCGGTTGTAAACCAAAGGAGTAAGTCTCTGTCTATTAAACATTGCATATCATTGTGCCAGTCGAATCGGTGCTGTCTGGTGACGAAACTAAATAATTTCGCAGTAATTGGTTTAATTATGAGCATGATCTCTTTGTGAATATTATGCACTATGCGTAAGTTTCGATCCGAAATAAATGAAATGGTATGGCAGAATTACCACAACCCAACCTTATCAAATTTTTACCACCCAGAACCATCCGGTACCTGAACTAAGTTTTGGTTCTAACAGGTCCATGTGCCGAACTTGCTTCCAGTTGATAAATGTTTAGTTCTGACTGAATTCTTCTGGTTTCAGTTCGCAATACACTGTCATTTTTTGCTAAAAACTTGCACTGTACTCTCAACACTGCTATTAAGAACGCATCAATTTGCGTTGATTTTTTTACAGTTTCTATAAAAGGGTTTGTGATACTGGACCATCTACAAAGCAAATGCACACATTTAGCTATTCCGACTAACATTGTTTGCTTTTTATGCAATAATTCGGATCTCTGCACTGGCTTTTCTTCCAGTTTGGTTATGATTTCAGTTCAAATCATGCAAGATAGTCGGCAGAAATCTTTGATAGGCAATGTTGGTTCTAGCTGATCTCTTATAGTTTCAGCATGTGTTGTATTTATTCCTGCTAATAACTTAGATTGTGATCTTCTTAGTTCGGTTTATTGTGCTATTAAATGTTCTGGATGGTATTCTAGTAGTTCTGGTTGAAACAAAGCTTATAGTCGAGGCAATGAAGCAAAAAAGTTCAAAATTTTTGAGAGCAAGACGGATCGGAATGCGGTTTTTTGCATTCGCTTCCAAAAATTATTTGTAAAAATCGCTTCTATTTTTTTTTTTTTTTTTGAACAAACCGAAAATTGCATTGCTGCAGCCAAAAATGCATTTACAAAATGCATTTTTGAGACGGCTTTTGGAAGATTAGAGAACTTTGTAAATAAGAGTCAGAACTAGCCCCACTCGGGTTCCCGGTGGATTATGATGTTCAAATTGAGCCACAGCTGACCTGTAGCTCAGGAACGCCGATGAACATCATCTCCGTGGGACTTTCCCGAAAATCACGCGGGGAAGGAAAGAAACTCGGCGCAAGGGGGTTTTTTGGGTCGCTCAATCCAAATATGGCTTCGACGAGAACCCCTGGGACACCTGGTGCGCTCGAAGCTGGACGCGGACGTCATCCCCGAGAATTTTCATTTCGTTGGGGCGTTTTTGGGGCGCTGAATCCGAATTTCCCGTCGAAAACGACCCCCGAACACCTGGTGAACCGAAACCTAGCCCTGAACGTCGTCTCCGAGGGTTTTCCTCACACGATCGCAAAATACTAACCAAAAATCGTCTCATAATTTCACACATTCATTGATGTGTAACTCTCGCCTGTGGCCCTATTCTGGTAATTCCCGGGGATTGGAAATTTTAAATTTTATATTGACAGAGAAATATTTTTACGGAAACCTGCAAGGCCCAATAAACCCGAAGAAGTATATTCTTCGCGTAGCTTCTCTGATATGCCAGTAGTTGAGGATAATATTTTGTTGCTCCATGCAATAACGGGGTGCGATACCGTTTCAGCAACATACAACCAGGGAAAAACAAAATTTTTCAAGACCTTCCAGAAATTCCCAGACCTTCAAGCTCATGCTACGAAGTTCAAAGAAGCTGGTTTGTCAAGCGAAGAAATTTTTGAGAACAGGGCGCAGCTAGTCCTTACAATGTACAGTGCTCCACTGATATTCAGGAAGCGGAATGTTCCTGATGAGGACAAGCTAAAATGGGACCAGTTACTAGTACAGTACAGGTCCAGTATGTATATAAAAACCGCTGTATAGGGGAGAGTAAATTTAGGGAAAATTCTCCCCACAATAGACGCCATTCAACAACATCTAAAGAGGGTCTATTTTCAAGTGCAACATTGGCTGCACGGAGACCAGCTAACTATGGACCCAACTGAATGGGGGTGGAGAAAGGAAGGCGACACACTGGTCCCAAGAATATTATGGAACTAATATTCTGTGGATGCGCAGGAGATTGTAATCTGAAGACCTGTAGTTGCAGGAAGCACGGCCTCCCTTGCAATCTTGCCTGTAAGATTTGTGAAGGCTCAACTTGCACCACTACTGAAAGATATTTAGTTGAAAACGTTATTGCGGCAGAGAGAGAGGCCTTAGATGAGAAAGATGTTCTACTTATAAATACATCAGAAGATCACGAAGAAAATGAGCAGACTAGCGATGTGTCATTTGATTAAGAATTTGATATATAGTTACCTATCTAACCTACATAAATATTGACTTTCTGTTCATTCGATTTCTTCCCTCCTCACATAACTTAAATAGAATCAACAATTCCACCCACATATTACAGTATTGATGTTCCTCTCTAAAACATCATATTTGGTTGACATTCATTGGAATGACATCGATGTCAATATAAAGGTGCCAATGCACCTTTGAAATTTGGAATCAGCGGCCCAAAAAACGCCCCAACAATGATTTTCGGGTTGTTTTTGTCGATATTGTCAGGTAAATTCTCGGGAATGACGTCCGCGTCCAGGTTCCAGCGCACCAGGTGTCCGGGGGGTGTTCGTCGACGCCATATTTGGAATCCCACGGAGATGACGTTCATCGGCGTTCCTGAGGTCCAGGTCGGCTGTGGGTCAATTTGAACATCATAATCGTGATCAGCGATCTCGAAAACCCCGGGAATTCGAGTGGGGCTAGTTCTGACTCTTATTTACAAAGTTCTCTAATCTTCCAAAAGTCGTCTCAAAAAATGCATGCAAGTCGTCTCAAAAAAAAATAGAGGCGATTTTTACAAATAATTTTTGGAAGCGAATGCAAAACACCGCTTTCCGATCCGTCTTGCTCTAAAAAATTTCGAACTTTTGGCCGTTTTAGTGCCTCATTGTCTCGACTATTACAAAGAAATTGAATTGTGCTATTTCTGTTCAACATTACTGGTTTCAGTTTCAATTTTTGCTGACGCACAATGAACCAGACTGTATTTTATTCATTATGCAAACCGTCACTCATTAACACGTTTACTGCCATGTGACCCACCCGTAGGTCACACGTCACCTACAACATTATGCCGCGTGCACCACCGGTGGGTCACGGGCATATTCGATTATATATTGAAGTATGTTATTGGCGTTCAAATGAAACCCATTTTTCTCTGAGGTGGCACTATACAATAGTAAAAGAATTTTCTTCAATTTCCAATAAAAAAAAGTTCAATGTTTCAAAGCGTTTATTTCTAAAAGCGCATAAGGTCTTGTTGCAAAAATTCAATAACATCTTACAAATAAAAAAGTAAAAAATATAATAATAATGTCAAATTTAATTCATTGAAGGACATTAAAATGATCAAAATGATAAAATGATAAAAATTAATGAATTTTATTGAAACAATTTAAACATAAAGCTGGATTACCCTCACAATGGCTGCAATATGTTGAGACTTTTTTAGCTTTTTTTGCGGCTTCATTTCTTCCGTCATTTTTTTTCATTTCGTTATAGCAACTGGAACAGCGTTTTCTGGTTTTTCTATTGGTGTTATCTCTAGTTTCATATTCCTTCATGATATGCTGTTTATTTGAGGAACCAATTAACTTCAGTTGCAAACCGCAAAGTCTTTCACAAATCGTCTTTCGAAAATCCAGAATGTGAGCATTTGGTTTGAATTCCTTGTAAATGACCAAGGCATTTACCACAGATGTACTCAATAGGTATTCAAACGCGATTTTGTGGTACCATCGAATTGTTTTTCGAAGTGGGGTAAAATAACAGGACATCTGATCAGATACATCAATTCCCTGCTTGGCAATGTTGTATTCCATTATTATTCGCAGTTTCTTTATGTCTCTGTTATTACGATTTTTTTTTCCAGTCGATACCACATCTAAATTGTGTTTGGTGCTAAGCATGAGAACGTCACGCTTATCCTTCCACTTTGCTACTACCACACCAGTGTTTTCACGTCCAATGATATCGTTTTTCTGCAGTTTGGCCATTGTTACATCTTTGGGATTGCCTGCTCTGTTTTTACGCAGCGTTCCTATGAGATGCGTTTGACGGTCAGTCAATAATCTGGCCAGTGAGGTAGACGTGTAATAGTTATCAGTCGCTACGGTTCTTCCCTTATT
Organism: Nephrotoma appendiculata; assembly: GCA_947310385.1. Taxonomy (NCBI): domain Eukaryota; kingdom Metazoa; phylum Arthropoda; class Insecta; order Diptera; family Tipulidae; genus Nephrotoma; species Nephrotoma appendiculata. The sequence continues at coordinate 155,139,557 of OX371225.1, read as the reverse complement.
CAAGTACTGATCAGCCAGATCTAATACAATTTGTGTGCTATGTGATGTGATTGAAGTGGGTCTACCTCTTTGAGTTGAATGGTCATTATTTCCAGCATAAATTGAACTAGTATAAGTGTAACCTTTAGGATCACATAGCTTGTAAACTTTTACACCGTATTTATGTGATTTTCCTGGATTGTATTGGCGAAATTGAAGTCGCCCGCGCCAAGGTATCATGCGGATTCATCTACAGCCAAAAATTCACCGGGGATTTTAGCGTTTACGAAATTGTTTTCTAATAGTTCTAGTAAACCGCTAACTTTTCCTAAACGATTTTGAGCGATGGTGGTGTTGTCAGCAAAATGAATAAATTTTAGAATCAACTGGAATCTGTTGCGCGACATAATTTTGGGAACAAACTTATTTTTGTAAAAATTATCATTGCTCCAGTATAATGCAATTGATGGATATTTTACAATTCCCATGTATAATACAACACCTAAAAATTTTTTATTTCTGGTACAGTCGTGTTGACCCATGCCTTTATGCGCGATCCGCGGGTTATAGTTTTGTTTGCTAGGTATTGGTTGGCATTCAAATTTGTCTGGTAAACTATTAGATCATAAACATCGTTAGTTACCATTATATCAAATAGATCAATTGGACGTATTGTTGTAATGTTCAAATGGCTTATGCCAGGAGTTGCTGGATGATCCATAAAGGAAAATTTGTTCAGAGAATTTCCAGTGACAGTTCTCCAAACATTTGTTGATGGCCCAGTTGTGGTGGTAGCCACATCGTCAGATTCTGCTTCCGAGGACACAAAATCCCCCACTGTAGTCGTGGATTCACTAGACTCATCTCCGCATGGCACATACTCATCTGAATCTGATCCTTCAAAATCCGAAATCTCATTTTCGGACTCCATGTCTTGCTGTGGATTGCCATAAAATGAATTTGGTGGTATGAAAAGGTTATTGTTGGCCATTATCACAAAACGAACACTAACACTTTTTTACACTTGAACTATAAATTTTATATCGATAGGTTCACAATTACTAACCAGTTCAATTCACACTTACAAGTCACAAATTCTTTATTATTGGATTTTATATCACTCACAAAAAAGCAAAAACGTTATATTATGTAATTATATTTTATAATATTATTTATTTTATTATTATTATAATTGTAATAATTATTTTTATATCAACATTCCTTTCTACTCTCGTACTGAAAAAATGGGAATTCCCGTGAAACATATTCTATATAAACGTAGAATATGTTTTACGGGAATTCCCATTTTTATATATTTATAATATTTTTTCATGTGGTAAACGTGTGTTCATGTGGTAATATTTTTTCATGTGGTAAAAACGAATCCAAACGAATAAAATTAATGTGACCACTGGTGGGTCACATGGCACCATATAGAAATACACATTTTCTAAGTGCCATGTGAACCTCCGGTAGTCACACTCCAAAAACACATAAAAAATACAGAAAACGAATAAATAGGAAATCAATTCATTGTAATAACATGAAAAGATCCCGATAAAAGGTAATTCCCATTTTTGCATTTTTGTAAAAATTTATTTTTCATATGGTGGCAGTAAACGTGTTAAGTTCTAGTTGATTGTTAATATGGCACTGGCCAGATAACCTCATGGCATCCTAGGAACACGAAGTATTTAATATTACTCTAGCTTTACGAGGTTTAAGTGACGTCTACACTGAAAGGTAACTCACACAAACCATCGCCAAATTTTCTCTTCCTTTACTTAAGATAAACCCAAATGTTAGTATTTTAGAAACTCCAGAAATCCACACTAGGTGCTACAATCAAACAGTGTAGGCAACAACCAACTGAAAGAGGGAATATAAATTTCTTGAGAGACTGCTAAACTCAAGAGAAGAAAGAAACTAAAGCTTCCATTGGATATAGGTATGTCCTCCAACAATGGATCACAGTGAAAGAAAGTTCACCCATCAACCAGCAACCTATAAATAGTTATATCGACTCCTATAGAACTCCGCAGATTTTCTAGGGTTGTTTTGGCATTGTATTCATCCTAGATTAATTAATTTGTTGATACAGTGGTTCAGGAAGACTTCGGACGAATTGAAAAATCATTTGTCGACGGTGAACCTGTCGCGATAACCGCCATACTACTTTAAGATATGACATATAGTACACAATATTGCAAGGGGTGTGACACCAAGCTTAGGTCTAAGAGATTATAAATTTAGTTTCCTTTCTTGTGGTACATCGCCTAAATTTTAAATTCTCTCAAATTTAATCAACAATATCAAATTTATAAAGTTAGAAAAATTGTTCTTTTTAACAATTGATAACTCCAAACATTAACCCGAAAAATTACTGAAAGGTGTTTAATTTTTATCTGCTCCGTTGGAAATTGCTGGTGCCGAAATTTTCAATATTTTTTGTCAAATTTTTCGGGATTTTGTTTTTAATGATCTCGTGTTTCACGATTGCGCTTTTCGATATTGTAAGGATTTTCCAATAAGCGGTTTCATTTTGATATTTAAAAAACGAGTATGAATGAATGTTTATTTCATTATAAAGAGGATGGTATGCCATTAACATTTGAAAACGATATGGTCGCCACGGCTACGCTTGCAGCACCATATCCTTTTCATGAAATTTTCCATGACCAATTCGCACATTTGCTACTGTACGTCCTCAATAACTTCACGAATTCCATCTTTAAAGTCTTGAATCGATTGTGGAGCATTGGCATAGACCTTATCTTTCACTTGGCCCTAAAGCAAAAAATCTAAATATGTTAAATCACAAGATTTTGGTGATCATTTCTTCGAGAAATAACACGGTCAGGAAACTTTTCTTGCAAAATTGCGATTGTTTCGTTGCTTATGTGGCACGTAGCGTCGTCTTGCTGAAAATAAACGTCGTCTACATCAATATCTTCTAATTCCGGGCATAAAAAATCATATTTCGTATAGTTTTACATTCTTACTTTTAGTCGGCAATCGATTTGCTATAAAAGTTCGTAGTTGTTACTGCGGACTGCCTCGCCTCAATATTGGTATGTAGCTCCGGATTTGCTAAATACATCGTACCACCTCGATCCACGATTCATTCTTACGTTCGGTCACACCATTTTGTTGTTGCGTTATCAGGGTAAGTTAATTGGGTACGTATTCCATTAATCTTAGAATTTTATTATTATTATACCGGGTAGCTGTAATTGATTGATTGTTTGATTGATCGGAATGTGCGACCAAACCTAAGTAAGATTCCTGGTTGACGCCGGGCCCATCCGCACACTCTTTTACATATAACAAGGAGGAATAGGGAAGGTTTGTTAATTATTAGGGAAATTGACCCGGTTTCAGACAACAGTTAGTAAATTGTTAGTTGAAATGTAATATAAGACGGTAAGCACAAGACAACTCAAGTAGTTTTGATTTTTTTTTTGATATATTCAGCAATCAGCATCCTAAAAAAAATTATAATTATAATTAAAATTTATAATTATTTGAGTTGCGGTAAATTTCCTGAAATAAAATGTCATTATTATGAGTTAAATTATACATAAACGTAATGTTATGAATATTAAATAAATTAATTTGGTTCTCTTAAAACAAATTAAATCAAAATAAATTAAAATAAATCAAATCCAGAAATCACCAAATATTATAGTACTCGTATCAAAGCAGGACAGGAACGCACGAACTTTTTATCTTCAACAGATAAAATCTTTGTAAATCTGTTGATTTAATGGATTTATTTATAAAAAATAGCTAAATAAAAAAATTATGTAATGTTAAGGTCACTTGTCCTTGACATCCCTAATCTAATATGTACAAATATGTTTATTTATAAAAATGAAATCTGGTTTCAAAAACAGCTAATCTGAAATATGTAAGGTAATATATTAATAATGGATGTTTGGCACAGTTTTAGAACCCCAATACCTAAACAAATTAAACCAGAATTAAATAAAACTTTTAAAGCAATCAGGAATCTGTAAGATGACAGAAATAAACATAAGTAGCTAGCATAACTGTAGGATTCTCGATAACCAAATAACCCAAAGTATTAATTAAATCATAAAAAACACAAGCGATAATAATTTATCCAACATAGAAAAACCAGCTAATCAAAACCTTAACCAATTTACAGTCTCCCAAAACAACCTATCTAAGTACAGCAATATTTAATGCATTTCTTATTTACTTTGCTTGGATGCTAATCCAAGATATCTGCAATTTCAAAAAGTAAATATCCGCTGAAATATTAAATTTATTAGAAACCCGATAGCCATTATGACTACTACCTTGTATGCTCTTCTGACTTTGTAATTAATATTTTATTTTTAATTAGAAAGACACTTTAATTAGAATTACGACTTGAAAGATCTTCTGTAGTCAAAAATCTTCATTAGAACTAAATAAATCAGCTTAATCAGAAACTTCATTTAATAATAGTATTAGTAATAAACACCTAATAAACCTCAATAACTCTAAATTGCTTATTAAATTAAAATATAATAATTTAAGATCCAAACGCTGAATAATTGGATGAAGGAATATTAGTAAAATTAGTTAATCTCTGAAATCACATTGTGAAAAGTATAATTTCTGTAAAAAGTCATATAGTAAAATGAAAAGTACCAAAAAAAAATATGTAATGTTTATCCAGGAGTACTAGATACCACCCACCCCTAGAACAAAAAACAAAACACACTGCAACACACAAAGATATTTTCAAAACAATCCCAATAGACCGTTCGAATCCTGTCTCCGTGAAACTTCTACCATTCACAAAGCGATCTCCCACCAGCATTACTAATCAGCAATTCCCATGCTTCACAAAGCCATCACGAATACATGACAGATTATAAAGGTTTAGGTTAGGTTTCACTGGTTGACACTTAGGCCATTTTTTGAGCCCATTGTGATACCACGCATTCACGTCACATCATTAACCCATTCCCCTACATTGACATGGACGGTGGGTCGGCGCTAAATTCGCAGATTATAAAAATATCGTGGCAATCCCACAGCTCAAAAACTCCAGCGTTCACGACCGATCATCTTTAAATTTCAAAAATGACTCAACACCCGCGAAACTGACAGACAAGGGTTCCACGTAAAACTGCAAATTTTTCTTCTTATACCAACAATTGATAACCACATCAACTTCCAAACAAAACAATTTTAAATAGCCCAAAATAGCTTACAAATGCAGGTAACGACAGAGCATATTATATGAATACAACCCTTCGTAAGTTGGGAACACAAAGTTCAATGAACAACCATCACAAGCCGCACACATCAAACAACCACTCATCATGAACGAAACCCATTCCAAGTACTCTACCACAAATATCAAAGAAAATTTATTGCAATATAGTTCCACCATATCGTCGGCACCTCTGTATAAATTGATCACACAAATGAAATCAATGAAAAGGCGAAAAACAAAACAAGGAAAACAACAACAAAAATCTATGATTTGATTTGATCCTTTTTTTGTGTCTTGCCACACAAGCACAAAAAGGAAATAGCTATGTATATAATGAAATAAAATGAACACAAGAACTACCCTGATATTGTAAATTGTTTCTTCGTAACCAATACATACATACCCAACGGAGAATATAGACACAGCTAAAAGCATATGAAAAGCTATATACATTGCAAAACCACATTTTCGGTGGTATTTAAATGTACATCCCGCTATACACTTCCAATAATAATCTCCATGCAAAATATAATGTACGTGTAAAAATATACAAATCAAAAGGTAAAACTCAAAATTCCGTGTTAAGCGAGTGTAACAAAAAAAGAAAACGGAATTGAAAACTCTTTCTCGCGCAAATAATACTCGAATGACCCACTAGATGAGAAAACTAGTACTCTACACCTTTATGAGTTATAAAATACAGTTAAAATGTTTATATACTTAAAATTTATATAGAAAATGTATGTATTAATAATTAAAATATGTGTTCAATGAAAAAACACTTTTCTTGTATGCATTTTTGGATTCAAAAAAGTCCTACGTATTAAAGAATTACATACAATGCATAATATGCATTCAAGCAACGGTATCAAAATAAGTACATATAAACGAAAATTATTATGTACAAATTCTACACTATTACAAACCACACAAATTAATATAACTGTACAATACGTACAACTTTTCACTAATTTAATAATTACTCAACATATTATTATTTATTTTTGAACACATACATTAGTTAAATGATTAGTTAATTAAAACCCATTTAAATTATAAATTATTTATTTATTTAGAGGAGAAACAAAAAAACACGTCTTTACTCTACGACGTTCAATCGCCGACCATTATTATACCGGGTATCTGTCATGTTTAAAAAATCCATTATTTTCGATTTTAATATATGTATTCTGATTGCATCTTTTTCAAGTAGATGTGAGTGTATCTACTAAAATCGTCAATCAGTGTTAGTATATACTAGGTGCGCAATTTAATTTCTGGGTTTTTTTTGAAAAATTAATATTTATTTACACATCTTTGCCATCTCTCTGGCAATACATGAATACCACTACGATAAAATGATAAGTTTTTAGATTGGAACTATTCATCCAACTAATTTTGCACTTTTTCGAAACTGGCCAAGTGTAGGCCTGCCAAGGCAAGCGCCATCGACCGGAACAAATGATAGTCCGAGAGGGCCAGATTTAGCGAATAAGGCGGGGGCGGTAACAGATCCCATATCTCAGCGTTTTGATGGTGTCCTGGGCGATGTGAGTGCGATGGCATGGATCGTTGTTGTGCTGCAATATCACTGGTTCGTGTCTCGTATTGTATCCTGGCCGTTTTTCGAGCAATGCATGGTACAGATTGATGAGTTGTTGCCAGTAACGTTGCCCATTGACAGTTCCGCTCTGTTTCAGCAGCTCATAGTACGTGATTTCTTTCCGGGCCCACCAAACGCAGAGCACTGTCTTCTTTACGAAGCGATTTGGCCGTGCCGTTGATGTTGATGCATTTGGTATTCTTAAAAAAGATCCACTTCTCATCTCCCGTAACAATTCGACACAGGAAGCTCCTTCTTTCATCTGTCTCTCAGTCAACTCATGCGGCATCCATTTTCCTTCCTTTTGAATTTTTCCCACAGCATGTAAACGTTTGTAAATACCTTGGCGAGTCGTGTTTAATGTGTCCGCAAGTTGATCTGGAGTTTGCATATCACCTGCATCCAATAACTCTTCCAGCTCGGTGTCTTAAAATGTTTTCGGACTTCGGGGGCGCTTCTTGTCATCAATGTCGAAATCGCCACTTCGGAACCGTTTAAACCAATCTTCACAGGTAGTTTTCGATGATGCAGCTTCGCCGTATGCCTACTTAGACAAATGACGTGCTTCAGCTGCATTTTTTTCAAGTTGAAGCAGAAAAGCAAAGAAACTCGACATTTTCGATCTTAGAAAAAATATATTTGCGTTGCGATATATCTTGATATTACAACTGATTATCGTTAACAACTGTCCACGCTATGAATAAAACACGACCTCTGACATAAATGATAACTAGATGTGTCGCTATAGCACCATATATGTGTGAAACCCGGAAATTTAGTTGCACACCTGATATCTATTCCCTCGAGGTATTGGTAATTGTACTGATTCATACACATCATTATGTTCACATTCATTGATATGCATTTTTCTAATTAGAACCGCCATTTTTCGTATATCATTAAAATTTAGGTGTTCTAAATTCTGTGCCACGCATGTATACGCTCTCACTGTCAATATTCGTTTACCATCGAGATTTAAATCTCATTTTTGTACATTACCTATATCACAATCACGTTTGGGAGATTTTCCAACAGACAATAAATTACGTTGTAATTGTGGAACGTAAATTATATCATTCAGTTGCATAAAAATTGTCTTCGTTTTAAAGTTAACGACACCGGTATCTGCGATTGATGGACATCTTCCATCTATAACCAATGTAACCGAGTGACCGTTTGATTTTTCTTACACATATGTGATGATGTGCGTGAACCTATGCACCACCCACTACTTCGAATCACTGACTTTTAAATAATCATTCACTTCTTCTTTCTCGACTTGTTTGACACTACTTTTGACTGCTTTTCCTGCTTTTTCTACTGCATGTATTTTCGGTAGTCTCTGCGAATAGGACCATTCTCTTTGGAGAAAAAACATTGACCTCTCGCTTTCCTGCTAACGTAAAACGCGTTAGCAACGGCATCGGACTCTATATGACGACGGCTTTCATCAAGAAATTTTCCTTTTACCATACTAGGAATTAAATCACCTTCGGGCTTTATTTCTAGTGCCGTAATCAATGTCGAATAGCTTGTAATGTCGACAATTCAACCATTATTGCATCTATGGTATTCAAATGAGTTTCCATACCACCACCTGCTTTCAGGATTAGCCTACATAATCGCCTTAATAATCTTACTTTATTTGACAAACTCGATTTTTCTAGGTGCTCTCGAAACGCTCTCCCCATATCTCTAGTTGCATCTCTTCGCCTAATATGAACTTATTTATTTTCTTCAATGCGTAGACCGTTGTGAGCCTTTCCATCTTTTATTTTCTATGCCGCATATGCATCATCTGTATCGGCCGGTGTTGTATAATTCGTATCAATAATCGACTATAAATCTTCTTTCGTCAGATAATCCCAAATAGAATTTTTCAAAAAATCGCTCAGTGTGAAGTCAAAAACCATAACAAATCCCGTGATAAATGTTATATGTTAAGTGCTCATGAATCGAATGTGAAGCGAGATTCAAACGACTTTATTCTGATAATTCCAAATAAAGTTTTTCTGATAACCTCTCAATTTGTATAGCTTCAGTGGCGGTCTCTCACTTACTGACAATTGAGTTTGTTTCCACATAGTCTTTTTCAGCTGATGTTACGGCTATCTGTAGCACGACAGGGAATTCAATGTCGCTTTAGTGATATTTTTTCGCTCTGGGATAGACATCTCTCCTGATAGTGATAGTTTAGTGTTGCTGTTGGACTTTAGCTATGTGTAGCATACCTTGTAATAAGAGGATTTTTTTAAAATAGAAACATCAAAGTTATGTTTAAAAGTTCGGACTGAATGTATTAAATTTCATGACAGGGTTTCGTGACACTGTTTGCTATCACGATAGCGACAGTTTTTTTGGGCTGGGATAGTCAATTTTAATGGATGGGTAACATAATTATCGAATTTACTCTAAGACAATGTAGAAGTTGCTAATTTTGACGATGATATTTTCTGATTTTATTTCTTCTTGCCAATTGATGCTTTCAAGATGATTCAAGTCATTTGCATTTATAACTTTCTAAAGACAAAGATCACAGTTTTATGCGTGTAGCAGTTTTAATTGATTTATTCTCCTACTCGCTTTTGCAATGTTGTTTATTTGATTCAGGGTGTATCTGAGTATTGTGTCACTAACCAAATACCCGGTTTCTAGAATTACAGTGTGTAGTAAAATACAGTCGAGGGTTTGGTATCGTTATACACTTAATCAATTAAGTGAAAAAATAAAATTACTGTAGGAGTTAAAATCAGGCAAACGATTATTTGGTGGTTAGCATTTATAACAAAAGGACTCACGATTTGTATTTAATGTGTTGAATTCAGTAATTTTTAGTAAAACACAACAAAGCCACAAATTCAAAATTTACATATTTTTCCAAAGTCCCAAAACTAAATTTAACAACTGGGATTATCAAAATTACAATTGACATTTCACCTACAAATTTTAGTCGTCTAAAAATGATAACAAACATGATGTTGACTATTTTTCAGTTTTTCAAGCATTTTAAATTCTCCCTACTGGCTACCCACATTAAATTTTGCGTGACATGAACCCTATTGGGAGCATGCATCGGCGAATACATTTCAACGCTTACATTAAAATAATTAATCATACTCGAAGTACTGTGCTACTTTGCAATTTGCATGCATCCAATTCCGTTTTACATGCCAATCTAAATATAAACACCTTTATATGAATGAATCATCGTCTCATTCTTAAAATGTGATCGGCCCTGATTATAATAAATACAAATCATGTAATATGACCGAAAATAAAATGTCCGAAAATATTTTACGTGCCTCTACTACAGAAAACAGAACCAACCAACATGAAAAATCATAAAATTTGTACTATTTATTGATGTAGTTGTATACACAGAGATGTGAAAATTGACTCATTTTTCTATTTTTGTTTTTCATTTATATAGACAATGGTACACTATCATCATCGTCAAATCTTGGCATTGATTCAGGTTTAATGTAAGTATTATTTTATATTCGTCGTTTTTGTTAAAAAATTTGTTTTTAAAGTTAAACGCACTATTTTTTACAGTGAACCAATTCCAACAGGCGGTGGCACAACAAAAATTATCAAGCAAACGACGTATACCACGGATTATGGTACCGGTAAACCACAGGTGCAACGCGAACTAATTTTTGATTCGCCGGATATCATTTCAAAGTCATCAACACTTGATTCACGATCATCAAGGACGCGGCAGCGCAGCCCTGAACAAAAATATTATAAAACAATTGAAAAAACTGTTACGAGACGTGATGGATCATATCCGCCAGATATTGATACTGGCTTATATGGTGGATTGAATCGGCGGCCATTATCACCGCCCCAGAATGATAAATACTCGAGTAATACACTCAAAACCTATAATTATTCAACAAATACGAAAGAGGAGACTATTGTGCCACCAAATGTGCCATACAATGAGATAGTTCATGTCGAAACTACACAAGGCGATATTCCACTTCCGCTTAAGGAGGTGCAATTATCAGACGATATTTTGCCAAAGCCCGCTACAAAAGTAACAACCACTGTGCGCACGTACACGTATGAAATACCGGCAGATCCCCAACCACCAACAAATCGAACTGTTGTTTATAAAAATGAATCGTATGATACCAATACCACTACTCAAGGTATTCCACCACACCAACCACAGCCACAACATCCACGACAACCCGTAAATCAAACAATTATTTATAAGAACGAAAGTCACACGACAAACACGAATTTAGATTATCCAGGAAATCAACCGCCATATGGTAGTATCCAACCAATCCAACCCGTACAATCAGCTCCACAACACCCACCAGGCCATCCTCCTGGTGTAAACAAAACAATCATCTACAAGAAAGATACGCGAGAAACTACAACAAATGTATATCCCGGAAATAAAAAGCCATATCCACCGCCATCCAATCAAAACCAACCAATTGTGGAGTTCCCACCAGAACAAAATCAACCGAATTACCGCCCTCAATCGCCACCAGTGAATAATACCACAGTTATATATCGGGAGAATATTACCGACACAAAAAATACTCATCACCATCATCCACCAGCTGGAGGTGTACCAGTTTATCCATCAGGCAATCCACCACCGAGCGGTGTACCTGCTTATCCATCAGGTAATACACCACCACAACAAGGACCCAAAACAACGTATTACTATAAGCATGAATCATCGAATACCACAAATACGCATTACGGACCTAATGGTCCAAATGGTCCAAATCAGCCACCAAATAATGTATCGCCTTATCCAAATGATAAATACCCGAAGCCCACAGTTCTATACCCATCCAATGGATATCCGCCAAATCATTCACCCCACCAACCAAATGATCCAACAATTATCTATAATTACTCGACAACAACGAGGACAAATAATACCAATCATGGTTATCCACACGAAAAGGAACCATTGCTACAACCAACACCATTCCCGACAGATGGTTTGGGCCCAGATGTAAATGATGGTACATATCCACCGAAGCGATTAGACGATTTGATGGCCACTTTTGGTGATGTAAGTCTATTAAACTATATTGAATCTTGTTTTCTTATCTCTAATTTATTTATATTTTAATTCTAGACAAGTAAAAACAATAATTACAATAATGGCCCACCATACCCTGGGGAGCGACCACTTGTCCAAAATAATCTTCAAACAGCTTTAGTACCATCGAAACCAACTGCATCAGTTGATCCAAAACCATCGGCGAGAAATATTCAAGGGCCAGCGGTTTATTATCCACCGGGACATGAGCTATTTGCCCAAAATGCCCAGGGTGGTGGTGGCGGCGGTGGTGGTGGAGGAGAAATGATGCAATCATCATCAGCTTATAGATCTCAGGTAATCAAAAAAAACGTGATTAATTCGAAATCAAATATTAATATTTTTTTTTCTCGCGTACAGGGTGGATACGCAAAAGGAAGCGGTAAATACATGTACGAATCAGAGAGTCGCTCAAAATCGAAAAGTAGTTCGGGTGCTGCCGTTGTTCCCGTTTGTCTACCATTATGTTGCGCCATGCCATGTGTTCTCATGTAATATCCCAGCAACATCGAATATGTACCATATATATTTTTGGGGATGATGATTTATGATTTACAACTCTAAAATCACACTAACACTTGATATACATATATATATATATATATATATATATATATATATATATATATATATATATATATATATATATATATATATATATATATATATATATATATTTATGTATATATATATATATATATATATATATATATATATATATATATATATATATATATATGACTATTTTTTATATAAACATATTAAAATATTTTTTTGTCAGTTTTTCTAAAGAAAATGAAAAACTTTAAACACGACTAAGTATGTCTCAAAAAAAATTATTTATATTTAAACTTGATATGATAATTAACGCTTTCTTATATTATGAAAAATACTTGTCTCTCGTATCTTATACGAGTGTTAAATTTAATTAATAATTTTTATGTTAAGCTTAATGGAACCATTCTTATCTCAAAAATTTATTTTTGTAAGAAATTTTTTTGTCTGCCACTATACATTGTGCTAAAAAAATAAATATATTTGGTTTTAATTATTTTCTTAAATTTATGAAGAAAAAAGCATTTATGAAAGGCGGTCGATAAGGAGCAAAAAATATTTAAGGATGAACAATTTAACTGTATAACGGTTTACATAACAATTAACGACTATAAAAAAAACATTGACACTATATAATTAACAAACAAAAAAAAATCAATATACATATTATGTAAATTAAATAAAATTTAAAACAAAACATATTTAATGTATGTGCCAATTAATTAAATAAATACAACGAACAAAAAAAAAATGTTTGATATTTGTTTTATTTCAATTGCGATTTGTAGGTGAATCCATAATTGTTTGCTTGAACTAAAAAATATTGGTTTTCTATTAGGTGGTGGAGGGAGGTGAAGAGATGGTTCGTTTCAAATCGGAAAAATTATTTACCAGTTGCACTACAATTTTGAATTTGTCATGTCAAATTTGGTGCAGAACACTATTACTAAATTTTTTAGATTTCGTAAAATACGAAATCGTAAAATTCGATCCACCGCGAATATTCCGATTACAACTTTTTTTTTACATTTTTTTTATCGTCAAATTTAAGACCATGAAGTTTGCTATTTTGTGTTGTTTTAGTTAAAATTCCAACCATCAACAGGCTTTTCAGGTGGACTGACTAAATTTAATTGGTTTGCAATTTCACACACATTTTTTCCATAAAATCGTCAGCCCAGTTTTAGTATGTTCCATACGCCATTTTTGGGTATTTTGTTCTGAGAATGCGGAATATGATAATCGCAGATTTTGTATAATCGTAACCGTTTCCGAGATATTCGGTCCATATCCACTTTTTTATTAATTTATCATTTCAGTTTGTTCCTTATCCAGATTTTTGGCGTATGGAACAAAAATCTAATGTATTTTAATAATATTTTTTTGTTACATTTAGTTTGGTTCAAAACCATAATCAATATACCTGGAACAATTATGTATCTAACTTTTATCAAATCTAGATTGTTCCACTGCATTACTGAATAATTTTTAATAGCATATAGCGTATGAATATAGAACAAAAAAAGCAAAAAATAATTGAAGATTGAATTGTTCCACATCCCTAGCTCGATAACACTAGAGGTGCAAAAGTATATAAGGGACCTGGTACATTGTTCCTCTTCAATCGTACTGAAGAAGTCAAAGTGGTAAGACCTATGCATTTTATTTTTATTTGTTTATTTTTTTCAATAATTGTTCCATATCCATAGCTGTAGATAGTAAGAGTTCGCAAAAGCATGCTAGATACTTAGATTTCATTTTTTCAGTTGTATTAAGGTGATAAAAGGTTTGCGAGATGAATTCCCTGAATCCTTCTATGACTCCACAATCATTAGGGTAAGTGAACGTTAATACTTCGTTTGTCTCATTTATTTTTTTAATGATTTTTAAAACAAGAATGTGAATTCAAAAATAGAAAAACCCAAGATAGAGATACTACTAAATCATGCTTATTCATCGAGCGCGCCTTCCTTAGAATTGGATTTTTTTTATGTATAAACTTTTCGGTAAATAAAATAAATTTCGATTATAGTTGATGATACCGGTGAGGACCCCAACTATGTGCCGGAGAAGGCCATGAAAAATTTATGTTATGGTAAGATTTATGAAAATCTTTAAACCGGGTTTGTTTTACTTAATTCGTTTAAATTTAAAAGATTCCAATGATGATCAAATTGTTTTGTCTCCAACAAACGATCGAGTTGATAAAGATTGGAGAGATTTACTATCTAATTCGAGTTTTTACGGTATAGGAAATTAACTAAATTGAAGTATATTATAGAATATATGTATATGTATTATTTAACTATGTAATAATACATTCTACAGGCTCAGAAAATTCGTCTCCAAAGTTAACAAGAAAGAGACAAAACTTGTTAGTATGTGGAAGTGCAATGTAAATAAAAAGCTGAGACAGTCAGGAAAACAATATACGAATTGGAAAAACAGCCGATGGCTGCAAGACAAATGAAACGCGGATGTAAATCTACATGCTTTTTCCTATGTACAAAAAATATATCCGAAGAAGATCGCCAGAAAATTTTTGAGTGCTTTTGAAATCTGACCGATTATGATAAAACCAAGTTTTTCTTTAAATTTGTTAAACGTGTGCCTGTAAAGCGGCAGCGAGTGTCATCTGAAAAAAGAACTATTCATATAGATTTTTCATCAAAGCTAATGAACATGTAATTCGAGTATGTATATTGTTTTTTCTAAACACTCTAAACGTATCGAAAAGTCGAATTTACTATTGTTTCGGAAACCTTTCCGACAAAATAACGAGATGCCCGCTACGAGCTATGAAACGATGAGAAAATATATAGAGTAACGTCGCCAGAAAAAATAGATGAAGTGCGAAATAACATAAATAGTGTCGACTCCCGTGTCGAAAACTGTCGACTCCCATTATTGCCGGGCTACACAAAAACAGTACCTAGAAGCGTACTTAAATTTATTCAAAATGTATCAATTATACTTAGAACGAACGAAGGAACGTTCTGTAACATTAGCCGTATAACGAAAAAATTTCAACAACGAGTTTAATATTTCATTCTATACGCCAAAAAAGATCTATGCGATAAATGCTTCTTATTTAAACAAAAAAAAAAACACCAACTCAGGAAGAAATATTGCTACATGAGACACATCAAAAAGAGAAGATAGCATGTAAAGCTGATAGAGATATCGGTCGAAGCAATATTGATCTTACCACATGCATTTTATGCTATGACTTGCAACGAGAAATTGGCCTGTAGAAAGGAAATGCTTCGTCATTTTATTACAAGCGTAAACTCAACCTATACAACCTGACAGCTACAGCTAGTGATTGCAATCCCGGGATCCCGATCCCGTAATCCCGGGATTTTTTATAAAGAATCCCGGTTTCATAAATGTACTAATATAATTCAGTTTTCAAAAACTCGCTCCACAAAATGTATTATTCGATCTCTACTGAGTGACAAAAAAATTAAGTGCGCTTTAGACCACACTACTGAAGTAAAACTTCTAATATATATTTAATATTTTTAATATAATATAGAAAAATTATATCGAAAAAAACAATGGTCACCCTGTGCGTTCTCGAGTGTCACCTAGCCGTTTATGTCTGATACCACAAGAGGTAACCTTGTAACTTGGTAACTTTTTCAAGGCCAACTAGCCGTAATAGATAATGTTTGTATACACACAAAAAAATAAGCGGTGTTAATAGATTTTTTATCCTAATGACTAGTTTATTTTTATCCAATCGGATAATTATTTTAAAATCTAACACCGCATCATCGGATAAATATGGGATAACTATTTTTGAAAATAAAATTTGTTAACTATTTTGGTGTTTAGGAATTTACAACCGTTTGTGAATATGTTTTATATTACAAGGGAAACCCCGAAAAACTCAGGTAAACTCCCTTTGGATAAAATTTAATCCTTTTATGGTGTTTTTTGTAAAAAAAAATTTCAAGGATTAACGATTTTAAATATTACATTTCAGTGTTTATTTGAATTTTGTGGATATCACTTCACAATTTCATTACATTTTTGTAAATTTAACATAAAAAGTTATAGTACTGTATATTAAATTTGTGAAATGTGGAAATATTCATGTGAAATCATCATTGTTAAGAATCTATTAAAATGGTAAACAAATAAATTAATGAAAAAAATGTGTGAATGACAAATTAATTCCAATTTTTGTTCTTTTAATCTATTTAGAATTTGATGGCAATCTCAGTGTGCTGCATGTATTGAAACATCTTTGAGATACTAAGAGAAAAAAAAATGTATGAACGACTGACGTAAACCTACAGCCATATTCATTTTTAGTGTTTGAAAAAGTAAGTGTCCTAGTAATTCATATTTATAAATTAAAACGTAAAATAAAATAATAACATATATTTTCAGAATGGAACAAATATAACAGATGTAATTACGCAGCCACACCTGATTCTTTGAGGTCCATCAAAAAATCTAGTTTTGTCGTACAGCATTATCATCGATAGTAAGGAAATTCCGCTATCATTGATTTTATAACCATTAATGTCTTTACAACGTTATTCAAGGCATTTTACCAAATTGTAAACCATATATTATTTACAAAAATAAAATAAAAAGAATTATGAAATTAAAATTTATGTTATTTACTTATTTCACAAATTCCCAATTTGAGTCTTTTAAATGTCCAAGAGGATATTTCTAAAAGATAAAAGAGGTGTTACGAAGTTCATCAAATCGGTGTTAATATAATAATTATTTTAATGGATATAATTTATAAACAAATTCGGTGTAAAAGTTTTTATCCAACAGTATTTTTTGTCATTTTTATGATAACATCCGATTGGATTCAATTTATATATATCTGATCGGTGGGACACTATGTAACACCGATTCGGTGTTGTGGTGACCTTTTATTTTTTTGTGTATATATATATATATATATATATATATATATATATATATATATATATATATATATATATATATATATATATATATATATATATATATATATTTTTATATGAACGCCAAAATCGTGCTCGATCAACTCCGATGAATTTATGCATATATAATTACAAAAACATATTATTGATGTTTACATAATCTATATTTATTAAAAACCTCCTACACAATATTTCGGTCCTTAGACCATTTTCAAGTGCTAACACACAGAAACTAAAATGGTGAAACAATAAAATTAAGATTAATATTAATTAAATTATCATTAAATATTTTGTTAGAATTGAGACTTACTATTGGTGTTATAAAAATAATGTATAAATTAATTTGTACAATCAGTAGCCATCTCTCGCTCTTGATTGTTTTTATAATTAATTATTAATTAAAATATATACAGAAATTATTTCACTACAATATAAGGAATTAAATAAATTAAAATATGTATTTTAAAATATATATTTTAATTTAATATATATATATATATATATATATATATATATATATATATATATATATATATATATATATATATATATATAAATATATATATATATATATATATATATATATATATATATATATATATATATATATATATATATATATATATATATATATATATATATATATATATATAATATATATATATATATATATATATATATATATATATATATATATATATATATATAGGGTTATCCAATTCGAGGTTGATAAAGTAGAAATCTGTATACCGACATCTGTCAAAGATAAACGTCAAGTACGCTGTCATTTATTTAGTTGACATTCTGACATTTAAGAATATGGAGCATTTAACAATCGACCAACGCGTTAAAATTAAACGCGGAAAAACAGGCCGTCGATGCTGATTTTTCGAACAAAATTTTCTTCAGTGATGAAGCTCATTTTTCGCTTGGTGGATACGTTAATAAGCAAAACTGTAGAATTTGGGGCTCAGAAAATCCACAATTGATTGTAGAGAAGCCATTACACCCGGAAAAAGTCACTGTTTGGTGCGCATTGTGGTCTGGTGGTGTGATTGGGCCGTATTTTTTTGAGAACAACCATGGACGAACCGTTACCGTTAATTCTGAGCGCTATATATATATATATATATATATATATATATATATATATATATATATATATATATATATTTGTTTATTGTTATGTTCAATCACGATTTTACCAATTATTTGTAGTGGTGAACCTCTACAATTAATAATAAAATTATTTTATTATTTACGTACTAATTAAATTTTATGTTTAAAGTTTATGTTTACGCTGCATATGACGCTACGACGCCAGCAACTAGTATGAGATACGCACTCACCTTCGTGATTCATTATCAGTTGATTGGGTCTCACTAGGTTTAAAATCTTGCCTTGAATATGTTGTCACACACTTTTTATGCACAATTTCCGTTCGTAATTTCTTTTTAGTTGATTGTCCTGGAGCATCGGTTCCATTTTCAGAATCTGTGTCCCTTCCTGCCATAATTTGTTTTTATTCACCCGATAATTCACAAAATATGAACTTCAAAATGAATTTCCAATTTTATTCTCTAAACACTTCCACTAAACATTCAATCCACTAAACACTTTTATTGCACTTCACGTTGAATATTCAACAAAATATTAATTTATAATTGTTCAAGAATGAAATGCAATTACGAAAAATAAATGACACATTTCATTTTAAATAAACAACACACAAATGACAACTTCATTTAATGTTCCACCTTGTGATTTATGACTTCTCATGGCACATCCTGATACTAAAGGAAAATGATTTCGTTTTGCGTTTATTGTTTGTAATTATTCATAACAATGGTAGATGTTCATTTGTCTTTCGTTCGCCTCGTTCGATTACATTTTTCGTAACGCATTTGCCAGCTTAGTCCCCAAGTCAAGCGTGCCTAAAGAAGTTTTACTTCAAAAATATTTAATACTGATCGATTACGAAATAAGAATAGAATGAAAATGCTGTGTCGTGAGTCGCGTCGCGACTTCTCTTTTCAATAACAATATTTATTCTACCACTTGAATAGGGTGCGATAGTTACATAAATTTCCCTGCGCTATTCATATACAAAGGAATAGTGAAAGAACCGAATAGAAAATAAAGATCGATCGAGTAATCCCTTAAAGCAAGAGGATTTCAAAACTTACCTAAATCACCAAATACTATACGTAATTTGGTTCTAGACTATTACGCGAAAATTAAGGATAAATTAAAGTTCGAATTACAATCTAATGCTCAATCAGCCGTAAGTCTTACTTTTGATGAATAGACATCGCAGCGCAATCGGCGCTATATTAATATTAACGTTCATTATTCTGAAAGTGAAACTAAATCCAAATTTTGGAGTTTAGGGATGATACGGATTCACGAAAGCATGCCCGCAGAAAAGTGCATAGATATCCTTAAAACAAAACTACAAGAATTTGGAATATCTTTGGAGAAATATGTCGTTTGCATAACCATCGATGGATATTAGACGACCTCTCTGACGAGGATGACAGCGATGAACCTTCGGTACCAGAAGGAGATACAGGGGAAATAGTCCAAAATGATTTTGATGTTTCACATAGTAATATTAAACCGATAGTGGATAAAATTCGAAAAATTGTGTTAATTTTTCGACATTCGCCAACAAAAAATGACAGCATTTTACAAAAGTATGTTACATAAAGCGGCACACAAGGTAAGCTCTTAATATTGGACACCAAAACACGATGGAATAGTTTGATCGACATGATTGAACGATTTGTTGAATTAAAAGAATCTATACAAAAATCTTTAATCGACATTAAATCTAAAGTTGTTGTAACCGAATCGGAGTTTGAACAGGCGTCAACTTTACTTTCAATATTACGTCCCATCAAAGTAACCATTGAAGCTCTTTGCCGAAGAGATGCAAATCTTCTAACTTGCGATACTGCGCTCAAATTTATGTTAAATAAGCTGCAAAACCAAGACCATATCCTAGCTGATGAGCCAATACATGCGTTAAATATTCGTATAAAAGAAGGAAGAACTACAACGTCTCGAGTCTTGCAGTATCTTCATAATTATAAATAAAAAGTTTCTGACGCTGACATGTTTCCGCTTCCAACAAGTGCTTACATAAAAGGTACAAAGTGAAATGGATTCGGAACTTCAAACAATTGAACCTAATGATATTAAGATACCTGATTCTGAAGAAGGATGTACGCAGGAAAATTTGGCTGACGAATTGCAGCTCAGTATTAAACAAAGTTTAATACCATTAGAAAACCGGCCACGGAGTAATCCTACTTCAAAACAATTAAATCTCGAAACTATAATTGGGAACGAAATGAAAATCTTTGAGGAAAGCGAGGGCGAAATTTGCCGGATTTATAAAGATTTAATTGCAATTCCTCCGACAAGCGTAGAATCGGAGGGGTCATTTTCAGCGGCAGGAATTGTAATTTCCAAGCTACGGAACAGAATTGGGGATAACTCGATCGATGCTATTTGTTTTTTAAAATCATATTTTAAAAATAATGTTTAAAACTATGTGTCGCGTCTTACATAAACTGTGACAAACAATGTTTTTTTCTTTTTTTAATATGAATTTTCATTTTTTTTTTTTAATATGTATATGGATTTAAATTATTTGAATAAAAATTATTTCTCAGGAAACAGAATTATTAATATACGTTTCATTGTTTTTTTTGTAATTTGCATATAGGCTTAATCCCGGGATCCCGAGATCCCGGGATTTAAAACAACTCAATCCCGTAATCCCGGGATTGGTCGAACGGCCCGGGATTGCAATCACTAGCTACAGCTATAATACCCGATAAGAAAATAACGTATTGTGCTTTGTGGACTGAGGCACATAGTGGTCGTTCCGGCAATGACATCTGCAGGGCTTTAATACGAATATTAAATCAACTGATGAAAGATTTTCCCTTAACGAAACGTTTAGTTTTGTGGAGCGATTCCTGTGTACCAAAGAATCGTAACAAAATTAACACTACAACCATAAAAATGTTTGTCAACTCAAATCCGCACTTAGAATGTGTCATTCAAACATTTTCAGAACCAGGGCACTCAAATATACAAGAAGTTGATTGTGTGCGCTCGACTATCGATTGGTACGATTACTACAAAACATGAATGCTCGAAATGTTACGTTGGTTATAATACAAATGAAGCCAACGGATTTTAAGGCTTATTCGAATCCAGCTGGTAAGTTTGACTTTACCAGAGTTCCATTTTTTAGAATTAAATCTATCTTATACAGTAAACGCTCGATTTAACGGACCCCGATTTAACGAACGCTCGATTTAACGGACGCTCGATTTAACGAACGCTCGATTTAACAGACGATTTTTGGAAGAAATTCTGGAATTGGTCATTTGGGATGGAACTCGATCAATTCTTAACCGATTATGATGGGATTGGGTATGTTGGATGGAAATGGGATTGTTGAACGATTTTTGGAAGAAGTTCTGGAATATGGCCACCTGGGACGGAACTCGACCAATTCTTAATTGATTATGATGGGATTGGGTATGTTGGATGGAAATGGGATTATTGAACGATTTTTGGAAGAAGTTCTGGAATATGGCCACCTGGGACGGAACTCGACCAATTCTTAATTGATTATGATGGGATTGGGTATGTTGGATGGAAATGGGATTATTGAACGATTTTTGGAAGAAGTTCTGGAATATGGTCACCTGGGACGGAACTCGACCAATTCTTACCGGTGTGAAGTTTTTGGACAAAAGTTTTTGGACAAAAATTTACGCGAGTGTTCTTTGTGAAGTTTTTGAACACATTTTTATTTCTTGGACAAAATTTTTTGTAAGTGTGCAATTTTAACAGTGTATTTATTTTATATTAAAATCGAAATAATATTGATAATAAATATTGATAAAACGAAAGAAATTGTTTAACATTAAAAAATCCAAAATGCTCATTATTATAAATTTTTTAAAAAATCACGTACCATACTGTATAAAATGATACACCAAATAGCAAAAATCTCAGAGATTGGCTCGCATAGTGACTATATACGTTCGAAAGGGGATACTTTTAGCTATTTAAATCAGTTAGCCCCATCTCGAAATGATGAACTAGGCTCATGTATTGAATTTTTAAAGTTTTACCAATATAGCGAGTGTGCGTGTCCACGGATGTTCTACTGCTCTAAGCCAAATAGCAAAAATCTCAGAGATTGGCTCGCATAGTGACTATATACATTCGAAAGGGGATACTTTTAGCTATTTAAATCAGTTAGCCCCATCTCGAAATGATGAACTAGGCTCATGTATTGAATTTTTAAAGTTTTACCAATATAGCGAGTGTGCGTGTCCACGGATGTTCTACTGCTCTAAGCCAAATAGCAAAAATCTCAGAGATTGGCTCGCATAGTGACTATATACATTCGAAAGGGGATACTTTTAGCTATTTAAATCAGTTAGCCCCATCTCGAAATGATGAACTAGGCTCATGTATTGAATTTTTAAAGTTTTACCAATATAGCGAGTGTGCGTGTCCACGGATGTTCTACTGCTCTAAGCATAATAGCAAAAATCTCAGAGATTGGCTCGCATAGTGACTATATACGTTCGAAAGGGGATACTTTTAGCTATTTAAATCAGTTAGCCCCATCTCGAAATGATGAACTAGGCTCATGTATTGAATTTTTAAAGTTTTACCAATATAGCGAGTGTGCGTGTCCACGGATGTTTTACTGCTCTAAGCCAAATAGCAAAAATCTCAGAGATTGGCTCGCATAGTGACTATATACGTTCAAAAGGGGATACTTTTAGCTATTTAAATCAGTTAGCCCCATCTCGAAATGATGAACTAGGCTCATGTATTGAATTTTTAAAGTTTTACCAATATAGCGAGTGTGCGTGTCCACGGATGTTCTACTGCTCTAAGCATAATAGCAAAAATCTCAGAGATTGGCTCGCATAGTGACTATATACGTTCGAAAGGGGATACTTTTAGCTATTTAAATCAGTTAGCCCCATCTCGAAATGATGAACTAGGCTCATGTATTGAATTTTTAAAGTTTTACCAATATAGCGAGTGTGCGTGTCCACGGATGTTCTACTGCTCTAAGCATAATAGCAAAAATCTCAGAGATTGGCTCGCATAGTGACTATATACGTTCGAAAGGGGATACTTTTAGCTATTTAAATCAGTTAGCCCCACCTCGAAATGATGAAATAGGCTCATGTATTGAATTTTTAAAGTTTTACCAATATAGCGAGTGTGCGTGTCCACGGATGTTCTACTGCTCTAAGCCAAATAGCAAAAATCTCAGAGATTGGCTCGCATAGTGACTATATACGTTTGAAAGGGGATACTTTTAGCTATTTAAATCAGTTAGCCCCATCTCGAAATGATGAACTAGGCTCATGTATTGAATTTTTAAAGTTTTACCAATATAGCGAGTGTGCGTGTCCACGGATGTTTTACTGCTCTAAGCCAAATAACAAAAATCTCAGAGATTGGCTCGCATAGTGACTATATACGTTCGAAAGGGGATACTTTTAGCTATTTAAATCAGTTAGCCCCATCTCGAAATGATGAACTAGGCTCATGTATTGAATTTTTAAAGTTTTAGCAATATAGCGAGTGTGCGTGTCCACGGATGTTCTACTGCTCTAAGCCAAATAGCAAAAATCTCAGAGATTGGCTCGCATAGTGACTATATACGTTCAAAAGGGGATACTTTTAGCTATTTAAATCAGTTAGCCCCATCTCGAAATGATGAACTAGGCTCATGTATTGAATTTTTAAAGTTTTACCAATATAGCGAGTGTGCGTGTCCACGGATGTTCTACTGCTCTAAGCCAAATAGCAAAAATCTCAGAGATTGGCTCGCATAGTGACTATATACGTTCGAAAGGGGATACTTTTAGCTATTTAAATCAGTTAGCCCCATCTCGAAATGATGAACTAGGCTCATGTATTGAATTTTTAAAGTTTTACCAATATAGCGAGTGTGCGTGTCCACGGATGTTTTATTTAAATAGCTAAAAGTATCCCCTTTCGAATGTATATAGTCACTATGCGAGCCAATCTCTGAGATTTTTGCTATTTGGCTTAGAGCAGTAGAACATCCGTGGACACGCACACTCGCTATATTGGTAAAACTTTAAAAATTCAATACATGAGCCTAGTTCATCATTTCTAGATGAGGCTAACTGATTTAAATAGCTAAAAGTATCCCCTTTCGAACGTATATAGTCACTATGCGAGCCAATCTCTGAGATTTTTGCTATTTGGCTTAGAGCAGTAGAACATCCGTGGACACGCACACTCGCTATATTGGTAAAACTTTAAAAATTCAATACATGAGCCTAGTTCATCATTTCGAGATGGGGCTAACTGATTTAAATAGCTAAAAGTATCCCCTTTCGAACGTATATAGTCACTATGCGAGCCAATCTCTGAGATTTTTGCTATTTGGCTTAGAGCAGTAGAACATCCGTGGACACGCACACTCGCTATATTGGTAAAACTTTAAAAATTCAATACATGAGCCTAGTTCATCATTTCGAGATGGGGCTAACTGATTTAAATAGCTAAAAGTATCCCCTTTCGAATGTATATAGTCACTATGCGAGCCAATCTCTGAGATTTTTGCTATTTGGCTTAGAGCAGTAGAACATCCGTGGACACGCACACTCGCTATATTGGTAAAACTTTAAAAATTCAATACATGAGCCTAGTTCATCATTTCGAGATGGGGCTAACTGATTTAAATAGCTAAAAGTATCCCCTTTCGAATGTATATAGTCACTATGCGAGCCAATCTCTGAGATTTTTGCTATTTGGCTTAGAGCAGTAGAACATCCGTGGACACGCACACTCGCTATATTGGTAAAACTTTAAAAATTCAATACATGAGCCTAGTTCATCATTTCGAGATGGGGCTAACTGATTTAAATAGCTAAAAGTATCCCCTTTCGAATGTATATAGTCACTATGCGAGCCAATCTCTGAGATTTTTGCTATTTGGCTTAGAGCAGTAGAACATCTGTGGACACGCACACTCGCTATATTGGTAAAACTTTAAAAATTCAATACATGAGCCTAGTTCATCATTTCGAGATGGGGCTAACTGATTTAAATAGCTAAAAGTATCCCCTTTTGAACGTATATAGTCACTATGCGAGCCAATCTCTGAGATTTTTGCTATTTGGCTTAGAGCAGTAGAACATCCGTGGACACGCACACTCGCTATATTGGTAAAACTTTAAAAATTCAATACATGAGCCTAGTTCATCATTTCGAGATGGGGCTAACTGATTTAAATAGCTAAAAGTATCCCCTTTCGAACGTATATAGTCACTATGCGAGCCAATCTCTGAGATTTTTGCTATTTGGCTTAGAGCAGTAGAACATCCGTGGACACGCACACTCGCTATATTGGTAAAACTTTAAAAATTCAATACATGAGCCTAGTTCATCATTTCGAGATGGGGCTAACTGATTTAAATAGCTAAAAGTATCCCCTTTCGAACGTATATAGTCACTATGCGAGCCAATCTCTGAGATTTTTGCTATTTGGCTTAGAGCAGTAGAACATCCGTGGACACGCACACTCGCTATATTGGTAAAACTTTAAAAATTCAATACATGAGCCTAGTTCATCATTTCGAGATGGGGCTAACTGATTTAAATAGCTAAAAGTATCCCCTTTCGAACGTATATAGTCACTATGCGAGCCAATCTCTGAGATTTTTGCTATTTGGCTTAGAGCAGTAGAACATCCGTGGGCACGCACACTCGCTATATTGGTAAAACTTTAAAAATTCAATACATGAGCCTAGTTCATCATTTCGAGATGGGGCTAACTGATTTAAATAGCTAAAAGTATCCCCTTTCGAACGTATATAGTCACTATGCGAGCCAATATCTGAAATTTTTGCTATTTGGCTTAGAGCAGTAGAACATCCGTGGACACGCACACTCGCTATATTGGTAAAACTTTAAAAATTCAATACATGAGCCTAGTTCATCATTTCGAGATGGGGCTAACTGATTTAAATAGCTAAAAGTATCCCCTTTCGAATGTATATAGTCACTATGCGAGCCAATCTCTGAGATTTTTGCTATTTGGCTTAGAGCAGTAGAACATCCGTGGACACGCACACTCGCTATATTGGTAAAACTTTAAAAATTCAATACATGAGCCTAGTTCATCATTTCGAGATGGGGCTAACTGATTTAAATAGCTAAAAGTATCCCCTTTCGAATGTATATAGTCACTATGCGAGCCAATCTCTGAGATTTTTGCTATTTGGCTTAGAGCAGTAGAACATCCGTGGACACGCACACTCGCTATATTGGTAAAACTTTAAAAATTCAATACATGAGCCTAGTTCATCATTTCGAGATGGGGCTAACTGATTTAAATAGCTAAAAGTATCCCCTTTTGAACGTATATAGTCACTATGCGAGCCAATCTCTGAGATTTTTGCTATTTGGCTTAGAGCAGTAGAACATCCGTGGACACGCACACTCGCTATATTGGTAAAACTTTAAAAATTCAATACATGAGCCTAGTTCATCATTTCGAGATGGGGCTAACTGATTTAAATAGCTAAAAGTATCCCCTTTCGAACGTATATAGTCACTATGCGAGCCAATCTCTGAGATTTTTGCTATTTGGCTTAGAGCAGTAGAACATCCGTGGACACGCACACTCGCTATATTGGTAAAACTTTAAAAATTCAATACATGAGCCTAGTTCATCATTTCGAGATGGGGCTAACTGATTTAAATAGCTAAAAGTATCCCCTTTCGAACGTATATAGTCACTATGCGAGCCAATCTCTGAGATTTTTGCTATTTGGCTTAGAGCAGTAGAACATCCGTGGACACGCACACTCGCTATATTGGTAAAACTTTAAAAATTCAATACATGAGCCTAGTTCATCATTTCGAGATGGGGCTAACTGATTTAAATAGCTAAAAGTATCCCCTTTCGAACGTATATAGTCACTATGCGAGCCAATCTCTGAGATTTTTGCTATTTGGCTTAGAGCAGTAGAACATCCGTGGGCACGCACACTCGCTATATTGGTAAAACTTTAAAAATTCAATACATGAGCCTAGTTCATCATTTCGAGATGGGGCTAACTGATTTAAATAGCTAAAAGTATCCCCTTTCGAACGTATATAGTCACTATGCGAGCCAATATCTGAAATTTTTGCTATTTGGCTTAGAGCAGTAGAACATCCGTGGACACGCACACTCGCTATATTGGTAAAACTTTAAAAATTCAATACATGAGCCTAGTTCATCATTTCGAGATGGGGCTAACTGATTTAAATAGCTAAAAGTATCCCCTTTCGAACGTATATAGTCACTATGCGAGCCAATCTCTGAGATTTTTGCTATTTGGCTTAGAGCAGTAGAACATCCGTGGACACGCACACTCGCTATATTGGTAAAACTTTAAAAATTCAATACATGAGCCTATTTCATCATTTCGAGATGGGGCTAACTGATTTAAATAGCTAAAAGTATCCCCTTTTGAACGTATATAGTCACTATGCGAGCCAATCTCTGAGATTTTTGCTATTATGCTTAGAGCAGTAGAACATCCGTGGACACGCACACTCGCTATATTGGTAAAACTTTAAAAATTCAATACATGAGCCTAGTTCATCATTTCGAGATGGGGCTAACTGATTTAAATAGCTAAAAGTATCCCCTTTCGAACGTATATAGTCACTATGCGAGCCAATCTCTGAGATTTTTGCTATTTGGCTTAGAGCAGTAGAACATCCGTGGACACGCACACTCGCTATATTGGTAAAACTTTAAAAATTCAATACATGAGCCTAGTTCATCATTTCGAGATGGGGCTAACTGATTTAAATAGCTAAAAGTATCCCCTTTCAAACGTATATAGTCACTATGCGAGCCAATCTCTGAGATTTTTGCTATTTGGCTTAGAGCAGTAGAACATCCGTGGACACGCACACTCGCTATATTGGTAAAACTTTAAAAATTCAATACATGAGCCTAGTTCATCATTTCGAGATGGGGCTAACTGATTTAAATAGCTAAAAGTATCCCCTTTCAAACGTATATAGTCACTATGCGAGCCAATCTCTGAGATTTTTGCTATTTGGCTTAGAGCAGTAGAACATCCGTGGACACGCATACTCACTATATTGGTAAAACTTTAAAAATTCAATACATGAGCCTAGTTCATCATTTCGAGATGGGGCTAACTGATTTAAATAGCTAAAAGTATCCCCTTTCGAACGTATATAGTCACTATGCGAGCCAATCTCTGAGATTTTTGTAATTTGGCTTAGAGCAGTAAAACATCCGTGGACACGCACACTCGCTATATTGGTAAAACTTTAAAAATTCAATACATGAGCCTAGTTCATCATTTCGAGATGGGGCTAACTGATTTAAATAGCTAAAAGTATCCCCTTTCAAACGTATATAGTCACTATGCGAGCCAATCTCTGAGATTTTTGCTATTTGGCTTAGAGCAGTAGAACATCCGTGGACACGCACACTCGCTATATTGGTAAAACTTTAAAAATTCAATACATGAGCCTAGTTCATCATTTCGAGATGGGGCTAACTGATTTAAATAGCTAAAAGTATCCCCTTTTGAACGTATATAGTCACTATGCGAGCCAATCTCTGAGATTTTTGCTATTTGGCTTAGAGCAGTAAAACATCCGTGGACACGCACACTCGTTATATTGGTAAAACTTTAAAAATTCAATACATGAGCCTAGTTCATCATTTCGAGATGGAGCTAACTGATTTAAATAGCTAAAAGTATCCCCTTTCAAACGTATATAGTCACTATGCGAGCCAATCTCTGAGATTTTTGCTATTTGGCTTAGAGCAGTAGAACATCCGTGGACACGCACACTCGCTATATTGGTAAAACTTTAAAAATTCAATACATGAGCCTAGTTCATCATTTCGAGATGGGGCTAACTGATTTAAATAGCTAAAAGTATCCCCTTTCAAACGTATATAGTCACTATGCGAGCCAATCTCTGAGATTTTTGCTATTTGGCTTAGAGCAGTAGAACATCCGTGGACACGCATACTCACTATATTGGTAAAACTTTAAAAATTCAATACATGAGCCTAGTTCATCATTTCGAGATGGGGCTAACTGATTTAAATAGCTAAAAGTATCCCCTTTCGAACGTATATAGTCACTATGCGAGCCAATCTCTGAGATTTTTGTAATTTGGCTTAGAGCAGTAAAACATCCGTGGACACGCACACTCGCTATATTGGTAAAACTTTAAAAATTCAATACATGAGCCTAGTTCATCATTTCGAGATGGGGCTAACTGATTTAAATAGCTAAAAGTATCCCCTTTCAAACGTATATAGTCACTATGCGAGCCAATCTCTGAGATTTTTGCTATTTGGCTTAGAGCAGTAGAACATCCGTGGACACGCACACTCGCTATATTGGTAAAACTTTAAAAATTCAATACATGAGCCTAGTTCATCATTTCGAGATGGGGCTAACTGATTTAAATAGCTAAAAGTATCCCCTTTTGAACGTATATAGTCACTATGCGAGCCAATCTCTGAGATTTTTGCTATTTGGCTTAGAGCAGTAAAACATCCGTGGACACGCACACTCGCTATATTGGTAAAACTTTAAAAATTCAATACATGAGCCTAGTTCATCATTTCGAGATGGGGCTAACTGATTTAAATAGCTAAAAGTATCCCCTTTCGAATGTATATAGTCACTATGCGAGCCAATCTCTGAGATTTTTGCTATTTGGCTTAGAGCAGTAGAACATCCGTGGACACGCACACTCGCTATATTGGTAAAACTTTAAAAATTCAATACATGAGCCTAGTTCATCATTTCGAGATGGGGCTAACTGATTTAAATAGCTAAAAGTATCCCCTTTCGAACGTATATAGTCACTATGCGAGCCAATCTCTGAGATTTTTGCTATTTGGTGTATCATTTTATACAGTATGGTACGTGATTTTTTAAAAAATTTATAATAATGAGCATTTTAGATTTTTTAATGTTAAACAATTTCTTTCGTTTTATCAATATTTATTATCAATATTATTTCGATTTTAATATAAAATAAATACACTGTTAAAATTGCACACTTACAAAAAATTTTGTCCAAGAAATAAAAATGTGTCCAAAAACTTCACAAAGAACACTCGCGTAAATTTTTGTCCAAAAACTTTTGTCCAAAAACTTCACACCGGTCCAATTCTTAACTGATTATGATGGGATTGGGTATGTTGGATGGAAATGGGATTGTTGAACGATTTTTGGAAGAAGTTCTGGAATATGGTCACCTAGGACGGAACTCGACCAATTCTTAACTGATTATGATGGGATTGGGTATGTTGGATGGAAATGGGATTGTTGAACGATTTTTGGAAGAAGTTCTGGAATATGGCCACCTGGGACGGAACTCAACCAATTCTTAACTGATTATGATGGGATTGGGTATGTTGGATGGAAATGGGATTATTGAACGATTTTTGGAAGAAGTTCTGGAATATGGTCACCTGGGACGGAACTCGACCAATTCTTAACTGATTATGATGGGATTGGGTATGTTGGATGGAAATGGGATTATTGAACGATTTTTGGAAGAAGTTCTGGAATATGGTCACCTGGGACGGAACTCGACCAGTTCTTAACTGATTATGAAGGGATTGGGTATGTTGGATGGAAATGGGATTGTTGAACGATTTTTGGAAGAAGTTCTGGAATACGGCCACCTAGGACGGAACTCGACCAATTCTTAACTGATTATGATGGGATTGGGTATGTTGGATGGAAATGGGATTGTTGAACGATTTTTGGAAGAAGTTCTGGAATATGGCCACCTGGGACGGAACTCAACCAATTCTTAACTGATTATGATGGGATTGGGTATGTTGGATGGAAATGGGATTATTGAACGATTTTTGGAAGAAGTTCTGGAATATGGCCACCTGGGACGGAACTCAACCAATTCTTAACTGATTATGATGGGATTGGGTATGTTGGATGGAAATGGGATTATTGAACGATTTTTGGAAGAAGTTCTGGAATATGGCCACCTTGGACGGAACTTGTTCAATTCTTAACCGATTATGATGGGATTTGGTATGTTGGATGGAAATGGGATTATTGAACGATTTTTGGAAAAAGTTCTGGAATATGGCCATATGGCCGTATTGCAAATATCTCGGGATTGTGTAAATTTCCGCTTGGTTCGAAAGTTTCTGAAGATCTCAAGGTCTTAGAAAACGTCATATTCCATGTTACCGTGAACAGTTTTTGAGGTCGTTTTTGATAAGAATACAGTAAACTCGATTTAATGGATACCGGTGTGAAGTTTTTCACGAAAAGTGTAGCTACACAAATTAATGAAAAGTGTAGCTACACTAATTAACGAAAAGTGTAGCTATACAAATTAATGAAACGTGTAGCTACACAAATTAACGAAAAGTGTAGCAATTAAAAGTATAAATAAAACACCTTAAAAAAAATAAAAAAGACCTGGAAAAATTTAACTACCTGAGAAATTAAATAAAATTAATAACATGGAGAAAATTAAAAGACCTGGGGTTGCTTCACGGCAATTTATGTATCGGTAAATTTAATGAATTTTCTTATATTGGTCAAAATACCTGCTACACTATGGCCGATCCCAGAAAACTCAGAGATGTTTATCAAGTGTGGGCATATATTTTCGAAAAGTGGATGAACCGTCCTGTTCGAAACAGTTAACCACATCAAAATAAAAATACCTGGGGTTGCTTCACGGGAATTTATGTATTGGTAAATTTAATGAATATTCTAATATTGGTCAAAATACCTGCTACACTATGGCCGATTCCATATGCCCACACTTGATAACATCTCTGAGTTCTCTGGGATCGGCCATAGTGGAGCAGGTATAGGACCAATATAAGAAAATTCATTAAATTTACCAATACATAAATTCCCGTGAAGCAACCCCAGGTCTTTTTATTTTGATGTGGTTAACTGTTTCGAACAGGACGGTTCATCCACTTTTCGAAAATATATGCCCACACTTGATAAACATCTCTGAGTTTTCTGGGATCGGCCATAGTGTAGCAGGTATTTTGACCAATATAAGAAAATTCATTAAATTTACCGATACATAAATTGCCGTGAAGCAACCCCTCTCTCTCTCTCTGGCACTATATCCCATCAAGGGATTTGGCCGCCTCATATGAGGTTTCATAATCATATTTTCATTTCGGATAATGAGTGATTAATTCATTGATCCTAAACCAGCCGTGAAATTTTTTCCTTGTCACCACCGGGAATCGAACCCGGGACCTCCGGTCGCTGGAGCAAGCATGCTAACCACTTTGCCACCGGGGCAAAGCAACCCCAGGTCTTTTAATTTTCTCCATGTTATTAATTTTATTTAATTTCTCAGGTAGTTAAATTTTTCCAGGTCTTTTTTATTTTTTTTAAGGTGTTTTATTTATACTTTTAATTGCTACACTTTTCGTTAATTTGTGTAGCTACACGTTTCATTAATTTGTATAGCTACACTTTTCGTTAATTAGTGTAGCTACACTTTTCATTAATTTGTGTAGCTACACTTTTCGTTAAAAACTTCACACCGGTATCCATTAAATCGAGTTTACTGTATTCTTATCAAAAACGACCTCAAAAACTGTTCACGGTAACATGGAATATGACGTTTTCTAGGACCTTGAGATCTTCAGAAACTTTCGAACCAAGCGGAAATTTACACAATCCCGAGATATTTGCAATACGGCCATATGGCCATATTCCAGAACTTTTTCCAAAAATCGTTCAATAATCCCATTTCCATCCAACATACCAAATCCCATCATAATCGGTTAAGAATTGAACAAGTTCCGTCCAAGGTGGCCATATTCCAGAACTTCTTCCAAAAATCGTTCAATAATCCCATTTCCATCCAACTTACCCAATCCCATCATAATCAGTTAAGAATTGGTTGAGTTCCGTCCCAGGTGGCCATATTCCAGAACTTCTTCCAAAAATCGTTCAATAATCCCATTTCCATCCAACATACCCAATCCCATCATAATCAGTTAAGAATTGGTTGAGTTCCGTCCCAGGTGGCCACATTCCAGAACTTCTTCCAAAAATCGTTCAACAATCCCATTTCCATCCAACATACCAAATCCCATCATAATCAGTTAAGAATTGGTCGAGTTCCGTCCCAGGTGGCCATATTCCAGAACTTCTTCCAAAAATCGTTCAACAATCCCATTTCCATCCAACATACCCAATCCCATCATAATCGGTTAAGAATTGGTCGAGTTCCGTCCTAGGTGGCCATATTCCAGAACTTCTTCCAAAAATCGTTCAACAATCCCATTTCCATCCAACATACCCAATCCCATCATAATCAGTTAAGAATTGGTCGAGTTCCGTCCCAGGTGACCATATTCCAGAACTTCTTCCAAAAATCGTTAAATAATCCCATTTCAATCCAACATACCCAATCCCATCATAATCGGTTAAGAATTGAATGAGTTCCGTCCCAGATGGCCATATTCCAGAACATCTTCCAAAAATCATTAAATAATCCCATTTCAATCCAACATACCCAATCCCATCATAATCGGTTAAGAATTGAATGAGTTCCGTCCCAGATGGCCATATTCCAGAACATCTTCCAAAAATCATTAAATAATCCCATTTCAATCCAACATACCCAATCCCATCATAATCGGTTAAGAATTGAATGAGTTCCGTCCCAGATGGCCATATTCCAGAACTTCTTCCAAAAATCATTAAATAATCCCATTTCCTTCCAGCATACCCAATCCCATCATAATCGGTTAAGAATTGAACGAGTTCCGTCCCAGGTGACCATATTCCAGAACTTCTTCCAAAAATCATTAAATAATCCCATTTCAATCCAACATACCCAATCCCATCATAATCGGTTAAGAATTGAATGAGTTCCGTCTCAGATGGCCATATTCCAGAACTTCTTCCAAAAACTGTTTATGAATCTCATTACCATCCAACAAACAAAATCCCATCATAATCGGTTAAGAGATAAACGAGTTCTGTCCTAGGTGACCATATTTCAGAACAAGTGTAAAATCTTTAGTTGATTAAATTTAAAAATTTTCCATTCGGATTTAACAGACATTCGGATTTAACAGACACCCCCAATTAGTCTGTTAAATCGAGCGTTTACTGTACCAACAAGAAAATATCGTTCGTTGCGAAAAAAGGCAGCTCGAAGCTCGCTTGCCACTCCACAAAATCTCTTTTCAACTGAAATTGCTACACTACCAGCACGTTTCATTGCAAAGGAGAAAGTTGCGGATATTAAAGACTTTTCCCATTTCTGCCAATGGAAGTTATAAAATATCTTACAACATTACTGATAAAAGAGCAAAATTTGACTGAATAATATGAATATTATTAAAAGCCTGAATTAGTACTATTTTCTTGAAGCTATGAAACAAAGCTGTAATCAAACGTTATGAATTATTTTTATTATTTAATAAATTTTGTTAATTAAGACCAAATGGGGTTTGTTGTTAAAAAATGTATTTTTAATATGAGATTCAGAACCAGATTTAAGAAAAGGCTCATACATAAGAATAAAACTTATTTTATCAAAATAAAATGTTCATACCACGTCACATATTTGGAAAACTTGGGGCTAGAATGTTCCATATATAAACCACTTTGTTCGACATCCTATAAAGAACACCAATTAGTGCTAAACAGGTGGATGTGGACCAAATTTTATCATCTACTTTTTGTTTCATTTAACATCAAACAAAGAAATCCATTTTCCCGAGTTTCAAGTAAATGGCGGATGGACCATACTAATATTACAGCGACGAATGTCAATTTAGCGATCATTGGTATAAATAAATTGTAATAAATTAAACTAGCCAATTTTTATAAAAAAATTGAGTAACTTACATTTTAAAAAGTAATTGAAGTATTTTATTTTAATAAAAATCTATTGTTTTCGTAACTACGATATTCGTTACTTATAGACAACTATAAGTGGATCTGACGGCAAAAAAATTAAGCTTGTTGGGGATATTTTTGTATGTTAATTTTTATTTTCATAAAGTATGCCGTGCTAAAATTTCATGGAAAAAAACCACAATTTTAATGCACTATGTGAGCCTATTTTTAATGCACTATGTCACATTCCCAACTTTAACAATCGTCAATTGACGATTGGTAAAGTAGAGAAAACACCACCTACTGGAATAAAATAAAGCTGTGATTCGATGTGAAATATGACCACCAGAAGTGCGTTCACGAGTTTACATTGTTACAATATTGTAACAAGTCGTCGTCCTAGGATTATAGGGTTCTATGTTATATAAGAGTGGTTTTGAGATATCACTGATTGAATATTTTCAATTGCTTTATTTTTAGTTCAATAAATTTCAAAGCAAAATATTTGGTTTTTGTAAAATCTGTAATCATATATTTATGAAAATTCAAAACTTTTCGTGATATAATTAATTTTTCATTAAAGAAAACACTTTTCAATTTTATGATAGAACTATGTTACTAAAAGAAATTGTTTTTTTTTTGTCGAACAAAGTTCTAAGCGCACATAAAACTTTGTAAAATTAATTTTAATATATAGAAATAGGTTCATTGTCCATTTAAAATTTTCATTTCAAAATATTTATATAGTTTTGGGAAAATGGTTGGAAAAATTGGACAATATGTATTTTATGTTTGTTTATTAAAAGACAGAAACATTCTAATTTATTAAAATAAGTAAAAAATAAAAACAAAGAACAAAATAATCATTTTCTTTAACAAACGAATTACATAAATGTATGTATTTATATAAAAATTCAGTCTTTAATTTTAAATTAAAATCACAATACTTCATATTACTCGTAGGCTACCGTTTTACCCCGAAAATAACGCCTAGGCGTTTTGTTTGAAGAGGCTCATATTTTAGTAATATATAAAACTAAATAAATATATTCGAATAAAGCGCTCATTCGAATAGAACGCTATGCGCTGTATTCGAATAAACTAATATGTAAAAATATTTCACAAATAATAATTAAATTATACTATATGTCGTATATTGTATTATATCACATTTATTTCATTAAAATATAAAATAATTCAAAATAATAAATAAATAAAAATATATAAAAATATAAAATAAGATCACATAAAAAATTTAATAAGGTGCGTTTGGCAGTATGTATGACAATAAGATGATTCGATAATATAATAATTATTCGCTACTTAATTTCATTCCGTAATATTCGCTTAGCTTAAGTAAAAAAATTGTTGTTGTCGATGCCTCATTATATATTGTTTCACCAATACATTCGCAATTATCATTTAATTCCGTAACAATTATTTTCACATTTTCTTTCTTTGATATGGCTAAAACTTCTAAACCGCTTGCTGTAGAATTTCCGTTTCGAAGAATATTTCTATCTTTGTCATCTAAGAGGTCATACATTCCGTTATTCTCAATGTACTCAATAATTCCAACAATGTAGTTCGTTATCCAAGATTCAAACGGTTCAATATTATTTTTAAATTTTTTTATATTTTCAAATAATGACGTTGCCACTTTTTCTGGCCAATGCCAATTACTCTCTTCTATCGTCTCGAAATAATTTTCAGCAGAATCAGTAACGTCAGAAAATTTCTTCAACCATTCTTGCATATTAAAATTTTCATAAATGGCTTTTAAAGGACAGTGCAATTTTTCAATTGAAAAATCCTTTTTTGGCCCAATTCCACAAATAATAAAAGCATTTGCAATCATAGACCCGTCTAATTCGTCTGCCCAATTTGTTACCCAATCCGAAACTGTTTCGTAATTGGGAACTTTTGGATTGCCGGTTCTGGTTTGCATGTTTTTATTTGTTAATGCTTCTGCTATGTATTCATTATATTTGTCACCGTATGAGGTTTGAAAAGATTTATTAACTGATACATCCAACGGTTGTAAGATTGCTGTCATGTTAGGTGGTACAACCTCAATAAAAATATTATCTTTTTCCAATTTCTTAGATTTGGATAAATTTATGTGAGGTCCATATGAATCGATGATCAAAAGGACAGGTTCTCGCAGTAAATTAGTTTGATGTCGATTTATTAAAACATTTTTTATGTATTTGTCTAATATTTCTGAATTCCACATTCCTGTTGAATTTGTATCCACCAGGCATTTACCATTGGTTTTAGGTATATTTTTTAATTTTGCAAATAGCAAATGTGGTTTAAATATTTTACCATCAGCAGAAATGGTAAACGTTACTGTAAAACGTTTATGTGAACTGGCGGCTTTTCTCATCAAAACATTTCTCGATCCTTTCTCTATTATCGTAGATTTAGCCACATATTCAAAATATCTGGGAACCTGTATAAAAATATGATAAAAATAAAAAATTTAATTAAAGTCAATAACAAATACAAATAGATTTCCATTTCTTCGTACGAACCTGATCCATATTTAAAATATTAAATGGTTTGATATTTTTATCATCTATGATTTTCTGAATCTTCCTGAACAATTCTTTAACAATCTCGTTAGCATTACTGGGAATTAAGCGCGACGTGGTTTGTCTCCTAGAGACCAGTTTATAACGCTTTTTGAAGCGCTCGCACCAACCGGAGGAAGCTTTAAAAGTAGAGTACTTTTCATTGGAAGTAGTTTTTATGAGATCATCCGCAATTTTTTTGGCTTTCAATTCTATATATTTGTCTTTCACTCGTAGTCCATCTCGGTTTCGTAATTTTATCCATTCAAGCAAGGCGCGTTCCAGTTCACTAAACTCCTCTTTTCGACCACCACCATCTAATCGTCGAGCAACGCGCGTGCAAATTCCTTTATCTGATAAACATTTTTGCAATTGGTTTCGATTTTTATACCACCCTCGAATGGTTGACGTTGTTAAATTGTGTCTCTTTGCAAGAGCTTCAAACCCGAATCCAGGCGTATTGGCTTTATACTTTTCTAATACACCGAGCTTAAACTTTAGCGTATATGATTTTCGATTTTGAGACATTATATTATTGATGTGATACAACTTACGCAATTTACATTAATTTAATTAAATTTCTATTCCATTATATAAATAAATCAAAATTAATAATTTGGTTATAATTTATTGTGATTTATTTCTAAAATAAAATAAAACCGAGCGTCACTTCACAAATTTCAGGGAAAGTTTTAATCACAAATGTTTAAAAATTGACATTTATTGGTTTTTAAGTGAAATTTTTTTTTGTAACTGAACGCCATACCACCAATGAATGGTATCCACAACGATAAAATATATTTAATTTGTTGTTCAGTGGATGAAAATTGGTATTTTGTTTCATAGGAAAATACAACTTGTTTAGATAATAGATGGCATGCATGTTTAGAAAAACTTTAAGTTTTACATACGAATAGTACACTTAGGCGTTTTATTCGAATAAAACACCGGGTAGGCGTTCTATTTGTTTACAACGCCTAGGCGCTTTTTTCGGTGTAAAACGGTAGGAACATAGGTTTAAAAAGTTTTAGTTCGATTTTGATTTTCGATCAATCAAATTTTTGAAATATTCTTGGTCCACAACCAGCATAAATTTTAACATTAACGAAAACGATTTTAACTTCTGTGCCCTAATTCTCTAAAAACCAAGATAAATTGTAAAGTGTAACAGTGATAACTTTTACACACGAAAAAAATTATCGTAGAAGTCTAGATTTATATTGGATATCGTGATGTTTTAGTAATTTAGCATTCACTAAATTTTTTTCAAGATAAAATGTAAAGTGGCAAGATAAGTTTATGTCAAAAAGTAACACAAGTAATTTATCGCGGAATAACTTTGCTTGATTGTGTAAACCGCTTTCGTTTGGATATTATTCATAATTAATTGCAATTTTTGATATTTTAGTTTATAGTTTTATTTTAGAATTAAATAAGATTAAGCTCTAACATTTTAATTAACTTAATTAAATAATTTACTAATTATTAATTAAATTTGTGTACTTATAAAAATGGACTATTATCGTTGGAATTAAAATATTCTTTCAGTAACGTTAAACATTCGAATATGTTCATCGACCGTCTTCACTATTACCTATACTTTTACTTAGGTTTATCTCCAGTATTTCCTCTTAAACAGCAAAACAAATAAATTTATTATTAATTTTATGTTTAAAGTAGATAATAAATAATGTACCTATTTATATTAATAGAAGAAGACTTAAGGGGTAGAATATCCTAGGACAAGATGGTCTGTGGATTACAGCAAAAGCAATTTTAGTTGCTCAATTTTCAAATATAAATGTCAAGTGTTTCAAGTGTCTGATTTGACAACATCTAAAATGGACCCGCTCTCCACATAGCAAGCAAAGTTTTCAAGTTGTGTGCACTTGCAATATTTTAGTTGATCATTACACACTTGCACAATTAAAAATGACGAGCACAATAAATATGACGGCCTATAGAAAATCTAAATTAGTAAACAAATTTCAGTTTGTTGTTGTTTAATATTTCATTTAGAGGCACTATATGAGCTCTCAACAGTTTATAATATCTTACAATGCTTTAATTCTAAACTATTTATTAACTTATGTTTGAGAAAAGTAACAATTAGGACAAATTTCGAAAAATAATGAACGAGAACAATATTTAATTATATTATTCATTAAAACTAGCTTTTAACTAGCACTAAGGCAAACAAGATGTATATTGCATAAAATCGATTTCTAAAGAGCAGGTAATTGATCAAAGTCTCACCTCCTACTCGTTACCGATCCTTAAGATTAACCTAAACATTTTACAAAGATTAAAAATTAACTCATGGTAAAAAAACAAATCGTAACACTAAACCGTCCCTCCATAACTTTTTTTTTTTTTTTTTTATTTATTTAAATAGTAGTTACAATCTTATCAAATGATAATTTATTACTAAAGATAATAACGCACTTATTTGAAACTAATAAGTGGAGCGAGTGTGGGTTTACAGAAATCAATATTCTGCTCCCAATAATGAAACTTTATTTATTAGATGACTAGCTCATGCGGTTTAATTCTTTTAAGGCGTCTCAGTTCTTGTGTTATGTCAAGAAGTTGTATTGCTTCACTGTTGGTATGTTGCAGTAACCTTCTTTCATGTTTGATTGCAAATTCCTGGATCACTTCATCAATCCATTTGACATTTAGGTCTTTGTGTAATTCCTCGTTGGTTACGTAGCGGTAAGCATTCGTTATTGTACGTAGAAATTTGTTTTGATAACGTTGAAAAATTAAACGATTTGATTGTTTAGTACAGCCCCAGAGCTGGATACCATACGTCCAAATTGGTTTAATTATTGTTTCGTAGATCAGGCGTTTACAGTACAGGCTCAGCTTAGAATGTCTTCCTATTAGCCAGTACATTTCACGTTGTTTCATTTTCATTTGCTCTGCTTTTTGTCTAACGTGATGTTTCCAGTTCAATCTTGAATCGAGATGCAATCCGAGATATTTTGCAGATTCAGCTTGGGGAATTTGTACCCCATTGAGCAATGTATGGATGTTGCTATTTTTGTGCCGCAACGTGTATGTTACATGGACTGATTTCAGCTCGTTAAGCCTTATTTTCCAATCCCTGGTCCATTGGCTGATTTTATCGAGTGCGTGCTGTAAGTATTCTACTGCTTGGTTCTGCGATTCGCTTGATGCCAATACTGCGGTATCATCAGCAAAAGTTCCAATGAAGGTTGTTTCCGTTGTCGGTATATCAGAAGTGTAAAGTAGATATAGGATGGGTCCTAATACGCTACCCTGGGGGACTCCTGCTACGGCTGGGAAAAAGTTGGAGTATGTTACTTCATGTGATACTCTAAATATTCGTTTGGAGAGATACGACTCGAGCAATTGGCAGTAATTTTTTGGCACTAATTTACTTATCTTGTAGATAAGACCCTCATGCCACACTCTATCGAAAGCCTGTGATACATCTAGAAATACGGCAGGGCAATATTTCTTCTCTTCAAGTGCTTGTTCTATCTTTGCAGTCACGCGATGAACTTGATCAATTGTCGAATGTTTATTCCTGAATCCAAACTGGAAGCCAGGTATAATGATCATTGGTCTTAGTCGTTTCAATAACAACTTCTCAAACAATTTTGAAATAGTAGGTAACAAAGAGATCGGCCTGTATGAGCCCATTTGCTCGGCTGGTTGAAACAGAAATTACTTTGAATAATAGTAAAACCGTTTCATGTTATGCCGCAACTTGTGAACCAACCTAATAATTATAATTATTGTAATAGAATTCGTTACTACGTTTTGGTCGTTAACAAATTAATCATCGTCAGCTGTTCTCTTCTTTTACTTATTTTGGAGATCGACCACCCACAAAAAAGAAATGTTTTGTAATTGCAATTTTTGCAAATGACATTTAAGTGATAACTTTTGTTCAGTAAACACCATTTAAATTCTTATAAAAATTTTTGTGTGAATTCAAGAAAAATTGGTGTATTTTGCTAAATATTGTGAAATATTGTGTTGGTGAAATTTAGTGCCAAATCGTATAGATCTACGTGTAACATCTTTTTAGTTGCAATTGATGTGATACGAGTATAAATCTTATCCTATTAAATTTTTATTTAATTCTCAAACTTCCTACCAAAAACTATTAAGGTAATAATTTAATTCTACTCGTGCTGTTCTTGTGATTTAGTGACGCCAATTTTTGTGTTTTTTTGTCAGTTGTGGACGGAGCATTAAGCAGTATCCGGATATTGTCGCAGCGTCGATCATTAACGGGTGTGTGTGTCCAAACGAAATTCCGGTTTTTGTGGATTGGGGTTTTATTTCCTGGCGGAATATATCCATTGGATCTAGCGCTTCCAGGACAGCGACGGTGGTGAATATGGTGCGCGAGAGCATCCACCACCGTCCAAAATAAATTTACGCGCGCTGTGAAAAAAAAAAATAATAATAACGTATTTTACATCCAAGTCAGTTCAACGTGATTAACTGTCGTTCACCTACAATATCGGTTGCCTTTGAGTAATTTTTTTTTGTGAAGATGACGTACGAAAATGTATGTCTGCGTATAACTCATCGTAACATTATTGTGTTAATGTAATGTTCAGATTCAGTTACTTAATAATTCAAAAATTAGTACGTTTATGTTTTCTCTTACTTTTAAGTATTTTGATTTCATTATTTAAAATTGATTCTAAATTTATATAGTTACTATTTTCTAGTATATTTTAAAAATTAGGCTAGTTTGCATTCTTAAAATTTTTTTTTGCGGTTTTTAGCTGGTGTGATTAATTAAATTAAATTACATTTTTCTTCAATCTAAATGTTGATAACTATAGCCATATTACGCCGTACGACTCCATTTGTGAAGCGCTTTGCGGGTGTGTCAAGGGGTAAGTGACTTAATTACATATATTTAACTATATATTTTTTGTTTTGCGGAGATTAAACTCCTGTTTAATTTAATTAAGGAAAATCACCAGCTATTAGAATTGAGTAGTTGTAAAAGATTTAAATATGTTTTCTTGTCGTCGATTTTTGTTTTTAAATAAATGAATATGTTTAAATCGAGCATGAATTAACGTGTTTTAACAGGGGGGAAAATGGGAAGGGTCTCAACAGAGAAATAAACGTCGTGGGTACCATAATTTGTTTTGTTTTGGATTAATTTTGTAAAAGCAGCTTCGTAAGTTCGTCAACAGTCCTCTAACCCACTCCCATGCAGACTCAGCTGGCGGGCCAATGGCTGCTCGGAGGACCAAATGTTGATGAATTTCTGTTAACGGAATATCTCTTAGTGTATTAACCTGGGAGGTTCCGTTACAGTGGCGCCCAAACTAAAGGCTCAAAGAGCACATGTTTTTAAGATATTTAGATAATTTTTTTTGATTTTGAGGTCGAATTATGCGTACGGTAATTTGATGTTTCTTTTACAGTTAGTTATCTTTAAATCGTATTATCAAATATCCACGTTTGAGTGTTGAATTTATAATTTAAAATTAAGTTTTATTGCATAACACCAAAGGAATTTTTTTGTACAAAATTTTTTTTATATAATTTTCTAAATATCTTCGTAGATTATTTTGTGATTATTGCATTGATGGTGATAACAAATATCTTTTCATAACTGACCATTAATATACTACTTTCTTAATCCGGTATTTCTGTTGATTAGAATTCCTGATGGCCAGGTTTGAAGAGGAAAAAAAGTTTTGGTTGATTAAAATTTAAGCATTTCCTGCTAAGTTGAATGTTTATAAACATCCTCCATTTTCAAAATTTTTGATTATTGTAATATTTGCATTTTTCCTTTTACATTAAATGTTGAAAATGTATATCGGGGTATAATCAATAATTTTAATAATTTCAGTGCAATATTATACGTTTTTTTTTATTAAACAGTAATTTTTCAGTAACATACTTTCGGTCATCCCAAGTATGAATTTACCTTTATTTCTCTATTTATGATTGAATAAAAATCCAACGTCATACTTCGGAAGATTTGTAGTTTATTTAATATTATTATATTTTTTCTTTCTTATTGTTAATTTTTTTTACTAACGACTTTTATGGTACCTACAACACAAGCATTATTTTCGGTTGAGACTTTTTCTATTCCCCCATATTTATTTATACATACAAACTCACAAATTGTACCTTAATTTTGAAACTATACTATAATTGTTTTTTTTTGTATATCAATTTCTTTGTGCTATTATTATTTTTAATTTCGGTATATTTAGTCAAACATATATTTATTCTCTCATACCTTTCGTCAAAATGAACATTGATCACCTTGAACACGACGAATTTGAAGTCGAATGTGAAATCCGTAAGCTAACCGGAACCTCGGTCGAGCGATATCATCTTCTCAAAACCCAAGTCTCTAAAGAACCAGAAGCACCCGTTCTTGTACCTGTTAGTGCCCATGCGGCAGCAAAAAAAAATCCGCTGCGGGAAGTCGACTATTGTAATAGGAAATTAGTTCAAATCCAATCTAAATTAAATGAAAATAAAACTGACAAAGAACA
Source organism: Nephrotoma appendiculata (assembly GCA_947310385.1). Lineage (NCBI taxonomy): Eukaryota > Metazoa > Arthropoda > Insecta > Diptera > Tipulidae > Nephrotoma > Nephrotoma appendiculata. The sequence continues at coordinate 155,095,083 of OX371225.1, read as the reverse complement.
ATTTGCTAAAATTGCCACTCGCATCAGTCATGTGGAGGGTAGACTAAAACGGATTTCTAAATCTAAGACAGCAAACGCGGTCGCATTGGAAACTTTAAGCTCGTGTGAAAAATTATTAAATGTAGTTCGCGAAACTATAGAGAGAGATACGGCATTAAACGAAGATTCACTCCATAATGTAACATTCATGGAATCGGAGTACGATGATATGTTTTTTGAAAGCGAAAATTTGTTAGAAAACCCCAAGAAAGGACTTCTTAATGATGGTAAGGAAAACGAGCCATCTAAATCCTCACCCAGTCCACCAAATGACCTACAACCTATCGATGTCTTTCATCAAGACCTTCAAATGTATGAACAACAACTAAGCAAACTGCTAGCGGATATGAATATAGATCAAGATTCGCAAACACGTAAAGTTCATTTTCAAGAGTCGATTAGTGATGATACCCCTCGCATCACCAATTCAGTAATCCAGCCACATGAATTGAATAGTGTTGTGAACGATATGAAGAGTATTTCCAATTCTTTAAATGTTTCATTAGAACTTCAAAAATTGGAAGAAAGGATAGCCACGACGAAAGAAAAACTAGCAAAACGGCAAGCTAGTCAATCAAAAGTTCAATCACAAACCACCAGGTCAAACCCACCAGTTTCTAATCAGGTAGGGCCATCACCAAACCGAATTCCGACAATGCCTCAAAGTCCTTACTGTAACTATTCTTATTCAGATGCTCCACCTGTTCCTCCCAATTATTCGTATGAGCCTACTTCCACCAACCATCATTTTCACCAGTTAGATTCAACTAGAACAATTAAATCATGGAACATAAAATATTGCGGAGACCGTAAGGATCGTGCCGTGGAAAAATTTTTATTTCAGTTAGAATATTTAGCGAATACATTTAGGGTATCGCAACGAAGATTAGTCGAAGAATTAGGCTTTGTGTTGTCCGGAGAAGCTGCAGAATGGTATTGGACATACATGCGCAAAAATATGACTACTGAAATAGCATGGAACCAATTGAAACAAGAAATGCAAAAATATTTTCATGATTCTAAAACCGATGATAGTATCAAAACAGAGCTGGATAAACGAAAGCAAAAATTCCAAGACAGCGAATCCTTCATGTCTTTTTATAGGGCAATGTTCATGTTATCAAGTGCATTACATGTCCCTATTTCAGATCAAGAATTTATTCGTATAGTAATGAAGAATATGCGACCCGGTTTGAAAATAGCTACAAAGGGCGATATTTATGTTACTGTCGACAAATTAATTAGTAGATGTAGAGATCTCGAAGAGATGTGGGCTGAAGTACGGTATAATCCGGAAATTGGTTGTCAAAAAGCTACGCCTCGAGTTCATTTTGATGTTAATGAAATTCAACAATATCGTAACACACCTACACAAACACCTGAAATGAGCGCTAGTCTGCATTTCGCGGCATCTAATTGCCCCGAATACTTACCACCACCACTTAACAATCACCTAAATATTACAACCAGAAGAGCCATACCAGAAGCAAGTGAAGATTCATCCCAATCGCATTTGTTTGATTATTCCGAAGGTTATGACGTTGCCGCATTGTACCAAACGGCGAGATATAAACCGAATGATGCCAGTAATAATAGTTTTCAAACCGGTCATTATACAAAATACAGCACAATATTTTGCTATAATTGTGCAGGGCGTGATCATATTTACTTAAAGTGTCCTTATAGCACACTACATAAGTTTTGCAAGCGGTGTGGTTTTCCAAATACGGATACCGACTCGTGCAAGAGATGCCATTCCCGTTCGGGAAACTTGATTTCCGGAGGGAAGCCACCAGGGAAAGTTTATCCTCCGAGATCTCCAACTCCTCCCTCAATAGTAACCGAAGAGACAGCCTCGAACACCTGTCCCGAACTTCAACGCAAGATGTAGACCGAAACTCATTATCATTAACAACCGAAGGTAACAATTATCCTTCACGACATCGTATACGAACAATTAAATATTGGGAAACACGGAAACAAGACTCTAAAGTTATTGCTTCATCTATTATTCTCGACTCTACTGATGGGAGACCTCGAACAAATGTGTTAATCAACGGTGAACCTTATTCGGGCCTTCTTGATAGTGGGGCGAATATAAGCGTTTTAGGACATGGCTCGGAAAAGTATTTAAATAAACCGAATACCAAATTTCACAATTTACCAACATTTTTGAAAACTGCAAATGGTCAAAAGCAAAGGATTTTAGGTTATATTATGGCTAAAATTACATTTAATAAGCAAACTAAAATTTTACGACTTTATATCGCTCCCACTTTAACCGATGTTCTATACCTTGGTATAGATTTCTGGAAAAAATTCGGAATTATTCCTTCAGTAGTTTCAGAAATTGTAAATTCTATCCCTCCTGATATTGATCCTCAGATTTCTGACTATCACCCACTCAATTCGGATCAGAAACAAAAATTGGCCACCATAGTCGATTCTTTTCCAAATTCAAAAAAATTGGGTTTAGGCAAAACCACGCTCACCAGTCATCATATTGATGTCGGTTCCGCCGTAGGCATTAAACAACGGTATTACCCAGTTTCCCCAGCTGTGCAAGCAGATTTGTACTCCGAAATAGATAGAATGCTCAGTCTCGGGGTAATCGAAGAATCTCGTGAGAGCGCATGGAATTCTCCTGTTACATTAGTCCGCAAACCAGGGAAAATCCGGTTATGCTTGGATGCCCGAAAGGTAAACGAGGCAACTGTGAAGGACGCCTATCCTTTACCAATCATCGAAGGGTTGCTAAGCCGTCTTGATAAAACCCGTTATATCTCCACACTGGATTTGAAAGACGCGTTTTGGCAAATTCCCTTGGATGAACGGTCAAGGGATAAGACGGCTTTCACAGTGCCCGGTCGCCCACTATACCAGTTTACGGTAATGCCTTTCGGGTTATGCAATGCCCCACAGCGAATGTGTCGACTAATGGACAGGGTGATTCCATATCAGCTCCATGATCGGGTCTTCGTTTACCTCGATGACCTTCTCATAACATCTGGTACACTTGAAGAGCACTTATCGTTATTAAGCATAGTAAGCCGTCAGTTGCGCGAAGCCGGATTGACTATTAACATCGATAAGAGTCGATTTGTATTAAGACAAGTTAAGTATCTTGGGTTTATTGTAGAGGATGGAGCAATCCGTGTTAACCCAGAAAAAGTTACAGCAATAACAGAGTACCCATCACCAAAATCAACAAAGCAGGTTCGAAGATTTTTAGGGATGACAGGATACTACCGGCGCTTTATTAGTAATTATTCTACTTTAGCCGCTCCACTATCAGAGCTGTTAAAGAAGAATAAAAAATGGGCATGGCCTCCTGATGCAAAGAAAGCTTTTGAAAGCTTAAAGCACGCAATGACTTCTGCGCCCGTACTACAGAATGCGGATTATGGACGCGAATTTTATATTCAATGCGATGCCAGCACTACGGGAATCGGCAGTGTATTGTTACAAAAGGATGATGATGGAGCGGAGCATCCTATCGCATATGTCTCGAAGAAACTTAACGCCGCACAGAAAAATTACAGCATTACTGAACTCGAATGTTATGCTGCTGTTCATGGTGTTAAGTCTTTTCGATCGTATGTGGAAGGTTACCGTTTCACCATTATTACTGACCACGCTAGCCTGAAGTGGCTAATGAACCAAAGAGATCTGACAGGACGCCTGGCTCGATGGAGTTTAAAACTTCAATCGTACAATTTTGACATACAACATCGTACTGGTTCGCAAAACATTGTACCTGACGCTCTTTCTCGAGTAAATATGGATGAAATCACTGCCAAAGCTAAGCTAAACACCGATGCCGAGAGTCCACTCCACATTGATTTGTCATCTACCCATTTTCTCGACGAGGAATATCTACATAAAATCAAACTTTTAAAAGATCGGCCAAACCTGGAATCTAACGTCACTACGGAAAATGGTAAACTGTACATCTGCTTGAATCATGGGAACACCTATTTAGAAGACGATGAACCACAGTGGAAATTAGTAATTCCCAAGCCTTTGGTCAAGGATTTGTTGATCATGGCACATGAGCCCCCTACATCTGGTCATTTTGGCATCGTCAAAACCTTAAGTAGACTTCAACGACAGTTTTTCTGGTCCGGAATGGTCAAAGACGTCACCAACTATATTAACAGTTGCCTTACATGTAAGATGGTAAAACCAGTTAATTATATAACTAAGCCTCCGATGGGAAAATTGATAGACGTATTTAGACCTTTTCAATTCTTGTATCTAGACTTTTTAGGACCTTACCCTAGATCGAAAAATGGGAATTGTTATTTGGTGATGTTATTGGATAAATTTTCGAGATTCGTTTGTGTTGAACCTCTTCGTCAAGCGACGGCGCAAGCCACTATAAATTTTCTTGAAAAGATTTTTCTCCGATTTTCCGTGCCTGAAACAGTTCTCACAGATAATGGGCAGCAGTTTCTTTCCGTTATTTTCAAAGAATTTCTAAATAAATATGGTGTACGTCACATCCTAACTCCGAAGTATTCCCCTCAGAGCAACGCCTCTGAGCGCGTAAACAGAACTATTTTGGCCTCGATTCGTGCTTATATTAAACAGGACCAGAGGATGTGGGATATTCATATTCGTGATTTCGAATCCGCTTTGAATAATTCAAAACACAGCTCCACAGGTTTTACTCCACACTTTGTTGTCTTTGGAATGCAACAAATAACTCATGGGTACGATTACGAATTACATAACGTTTTAGGTTTTGCCGGGGACGGTTTCTTGTCTATGACCGGAAATTGCAACCGATTGAGCGCAGTACGACTAAAGGTACTGGAAAATTTAAAAAACGCGCATGAGCGAAGCGCTAAATATTATAACTTGCGCAGTCGATCGCGCGATATCAAACTGGGCGATGCAGTATTGGTCAAAAACTTTGCTCAAAGTGAAGCGTCCAAGAAGTTTTCTGCAAAATTAGCTCCTCGAGCGACTAAAGGTATTGTTCATAAAGCAGTTGGTAATGTGGCGTTTGAAATAGTAGACGAGACTGGAAAAAAACTAGGTGTATACCACATCAAAGATATACGACATGTATGATACTTGGGCAACATAATATGTATGAGTTTACCTAGTCAAATCAGTAAATTTTGCCCGGACTTTGAGACATCTCAGGGGTAGGTTTCCCCACGAATGAAACAGAAATTACTTTGAATAATAGTAAAACCGTTTCATGTTATGCCGCAACTTGTGAACCAACCTAATAATTATAATTATTGTAATAGAATTCGTTACTACGTTTTGGTCGTTAACAAATTAATCATGTTCGTCAGCTGTTCTCTTCTTTTACTTATTTTGGAGATCGACCACCCACAAAAAAGAAATGTTTTGTAATTGCAATTTTTGCAAATGACATTTAAGTGATAACTTTTGTTCAGTAAACACCATTTAAATTCTTATAAAAATTTTTGTGTGAATTCAAGAAAAATTGGTGTATTTTGCTAAATATTGTGAAATATTGTGTTGGTGAAATTTAGTGCCAAATCGTATAGATCTACGTGTAACATCTTTTTAGTTGCAATTGATGTGATACGAGTATAAATCTTATCCTATTAAATTTTTATTTAATTCTCAAACTTCCTACCAAAAACTATTAAGGTAATAATTTAATTCTACTCGTGCTGTTCTTGTGATTTAGTGACGCCAATTTTTGTGTTTTTTTGTCAGTTTTGGACGGAGCATTAAGCAGTATCCGGATATTGTCGCAGCGTCGATCATTAACGGGTGTGTGTGTCCAAACGAAATTCCGGTTTTTGTGGATTGGGGTTTTATTTCCTGGCGGAATATATCCATTGGATCTAGCGCTTCCAGGACAGCGACGGTGGTGAATATGGTGCGCGAGAGCATCCACCACCGTCCAAAATAAATTTACGCGCGCTGTGAAAAAAAAAATAATAATAACGTATTTTACATCCAAGTCAGTTCAACGTGATTAACTGTCGTTCACCTACAATATCGGTTGCCTTTGAGTAATTTTTTTTTGTGAAGATGACGTACGAAAATGTATGTCTGCGTATAACTCATCGTAACATTATTGTGTTAATGTAATGTTCAGATTCAGTTACTTAATAATTCAAAAATTAGTACGTTTATGTTTTCTCTTACTTTTAAGTATTTTGATTTCATTATTTAAAATTGATTCTAAATTTATATAGTTACTATTTTCTAGTATATTTTAAAAATTAGGCTAGTTTGTATTCTTAAAATTTTTTTTTGCGGTTTTTAGCTGGTGTGATTAATTAAATTAAATTACATTTTTCTTCAATCTAAATGTTGATAACTATAGCCATATTACGCCGTACGACTCCATTTGTGAAGCGCTTTGCGGGTGTGTCAAGGGGTAAGTGACTTAATTACATATATTTAACTATATATTTTTTGTTTTGCGGAGATTAAACTCCTGTTTAATTTAATTAAGGAAAATCACCAGCTATTAGAATTGAGTAGTTGTAAAAGATTTAAATATGTTTTCTTGTCGTCGATTTTTGTTTTTAAATAAATGAATATGTTTAAATCGAGCATGAATTAACGTGTTTTAACAGGGGGGAAAATGGGAAGGGTCTCAACAGAGAAATAAACGTCGTGGGTACCATAATTTGTTTTGTTTTGGATTAATTTTGTAAAAGCAGCTTCGTAAGTTCGTCAACAGTCCTCTAACCCACTCCCATGCAGACTCAGCTGGCGGGCCAATGGCTGCTCGGAGGACCAAATGTTGATGAATTTCTGTTAACGGAATATCTCTTAGTGTATTAACCTGGGAGGTTCCGTTACATGGTTTGTCTGGTTTTTTTATCATGATGGTTTGTGCAACCTTAAAACACTCAGGCACATATGTAAGTCGAAAGCAAGCATTATATATATATGTTAACATAGTCACTGCTCTCTTTGATAACTCCTTAAACATCCTTGACGAAATGTCATCAATTCCAGGTGACTTTTTGGGATTCAGATTCATGTCAATTTCTTGTGCAATTTCAAGTGGGGTGACACTTCTGATATTTGATGGAGATCTATAGACTGGTTTAGGATCAATCCTAGATTGTATGTCGTGTGGTTGAAATACTGATGCCAAATGTTGTGCAAATAGTTCTGCTTTTTCTTCGTTACGTCGCACCCATTCTCCATTTATGTTCCTTATAGGTGGCACTTGGATTATTGGTCTCTTGTATCTTTTAGTAGTTTTCCAAAGAGAATAATTTTTGTCAGCTTCAGGACCCAGTCCTCCTCCATAACTTGACCTACATCAAATACTAGAAATGGGTCCGATTAACAAATTTTCGGTGTTATTGGGGAGGCACATAAAAAAATTTTAGATGAGGAACTCGCGGAGTTCGGAAAACTCACAATGACTAACCAAATTTTATGGTTAAATGAGTTGCATTGCTTAAAACGCATAGCTTTTTGTAATTTACTCGAAATTCTAAAATTCTAATAAGACAACCCCCGGGTTTTCCGAGATCCGACTTTTATACTTAGGTATTGTCAACTCGCATATGCGGAAAGAACTAGATATGGCATCGGAAAGAGCTAAACATGTCTTCAACAACGAAATACACTGAAATTATTATCTACTTAAGACAGATTTGTTTGAATTTCAAAAACATATCGCAAATAATAATTATGTACATAATAATGCGATTTTGTACGTAGTGTATAGAATAACCTTTAAACAGATTAGAATACACAACATTAATCAAAATTCAACGGATCGATCAATTGTAAATAAGACTTATATTGTACACGTCTTTACCATACGAAGTAAAGAAATTTCTGGCTGTTGTAATGTTCTTTTTAAATATTTGGTTTGTTTTATGAGTCTATCTAACCGTATCTTGATTTGAATTTCAAATAACTCCCGACTCCGATCATTTTTCAATATGATTTTGGAGGCTATGTGTGATTCTAGATGGCTTTGATGTATATGCAACAATTTACGTTTCAAGAGATTATATTTTTTGAGTTATTAAGGATATAAAATAATTAAAATTCCGTTTTGACGTTTAATGTTATCATGCTCGCTTGCTGTCAATAGGTTTATCTTGGGTAAAAAAACTGTTTAGAGAATACGATTTGAAAATGCCAAGATAATATATTGTACAAAATGTTCACCTGTAAAATTACCCTTACCACAACCCATAACAACTTGAACTATAGTTTGGTGAACAGATGCTATTAAGAATAACTTATATTTATAAGATTAATGTTGAAATTTCAATCAGAACAGTAGTTATGGGCCTTCAAAGTCTAAATATGAACCTACATACATCGTAAGAGTGTGTTAAGTTTTGTTTTGACATTTATTTATCGTCACCGTTTTAAATTTTATCTTGGAGTGCAATCACGGAATGCGAATATTGTAAAAAGGCAAGATAAATTATCGTTTACACGTTTACAAATTATCTTACTGCTTAGAGAATTAGAGCACTGATGTGGAAGTTCTGTTTTAAATTTAACGGTTTTAAGAGCAGGTAATTCACTATATTTTTGCTGTCCTGATTTTTTAGAACGTCCCGGCAGTTGAATCATTTTTATTTTTATACTTTTAAATTGTTCAATGAATTTATGAGAAATCTTATACTTCATTGATGTTAATGATTGGCAAAATTCCGCCTCTACAATTTTGGTAAATGGAACTTGCTTAAAATTAAAAAATGTTGCACAATCCTTATAATTTTGGAAGTCCTCTGGACGCATTTGTAGAATTTTACAATATTTGCCCTTATATTTCGTCTAAACTCTAAATACAGTTAAGTTTTTGAAAGTTCTATAATCACATAGAACCTTGTGCTACAAGTTTTGTTTAAAAGTCGCATAGGATTTTGTAATTTTGCTAATATCTTCGATTTGTTGTTATTTAAAGTGATAATACGATTACTATACATACATATGATAATATAGAACTTTTTAACATCAAAATCTCGTTTTTTCAAAAAATGTCGATTAGGACCCTGTAATTCTGGGACGACGAAGTGTCATTAGAAATGACGTAGTAGTTAACATTGAGATTACCTCAAGTGTCAAAACAAATGAAAATAATAAAAAGTTAATTTCTTATTTTATAAACACCATTTTAACGTATTAATATGACATCAAGAGTAACATATTATGGAGCATCAAAATAGTCACCGTATCCATAAGACACATTTTTTTTTTTTTTTTTAAATAAAGTACAAACTCGATAATTGCAACCAATTAAAGTTCGCAGGCGCTGCAAAAATCGAAAAGTTGCAAATATCGAGTAAAAGTTAAACATTGAAAAATTTAATGAAAACTGTTGATTTTTCAACAAAGATATGTGTCTTTCAAATAAAAATCACAGAAAATTTTAACTTCGTTCGTATACAATTCAATTTATTTCAGAGACATTCAGAAAACGTCCTCTGTAGGTTCATGTTTAACTTGAACATTTTCCAAATTTTGATTTCTTTTTCGGATTTCTTTTCCAAATCTTGTTAACCCCACCCCGTTAATCTCTTTAGGCAAGGAGTTTTCGGTTATCCACTCGTTAACTTCATGTTCAGATACTTCGTTAGGCGAAGTTATATAGTAAAGTCAATATTGGATTAAAATTTTCTGCTCTCTCTTCTGTCGCTCTTTTACGGATTACAATTAATGGGATGTCATGTTCGGAGTCATAATCATCAAATTCCGGCATTATTCGTTTCCAACACTTAACAACTTTTCGCTGACTCGAAGAGTTTCCAAGGCCCAAGTGAATGCAGTCTCAAAATCGTGTTCACTTGATTTCTTGTGCAAATGATTTAATAAATTGTATTAAACGTTAATTTGGTTAAATTGATTACATTTTGGTACATCGGCTGAATCAATTCGGTACAGTTTGGTGGAAGGCACATTATAAGTATAAGTCCATCAAAAGCAAACATCATACACTTTTGGGTGACAGGAAGCGTTATCTAACAATAAGAGTGCCTTTTCTTCCAGTCCATTTTGTTTCAAAAATATATTTTAAGTTTTTGTTAAGTGTAGCAGTAATCCAAATTACCAAATTTCTTGCATCCGTAATAAAAGGTTTTTCAAACTATTCTTTGAACAACTGTAAGATCATCAACTCTAAGGTTTACCTTTCCGATTACAGAAGGTTTTAATTTGTGACTACCCGAGGCCTATGTGTCAACAATTCTAAGGTTTAGCTTTTCTGATTATACAGAAGGTTTTAATTTGTGACTGCCCGAGGGCATATGATATGTGCATGCCCAAAAATAATCTGTTCTTTAGAGACTTTTCGGCCTGGTGCACAAATTTGTTTATGGTGAATAAGCGTTTTATTTGGAAGAATTCTCTAAAATAAACCAGATTCATCCGAATTGTATACCTTGTCGAATGTTTAATTGAAATGTTTCATTTTACCATGCAACCATAATCCTTTTGTTTTTAATGATATTGAACAGGAAAATTTATCGAATATAATAAAATGTTTATTAAAATTGCAATTATCGAGGTAAAATTTTATTCGGTTGCAATTCTAAAATTTTATAATAGAAAATTTACATTGTTGCAAGTATCGAGTATTGCAATTACCAAGGGTTGCGTTTATCGAGTTTGTACTGTATATTTAAAATTGAATTTTGTTCTTTAAATTATTTTTCAAAACTACGTAATGGTTGTTGATAGTACGATCATGTTGCTTTTGACACCTACACCATTAAAATGACATTTGTACAGGTGGTCTCGAGTAGGGTTGAAATGTTTGGAACAATGTAGAATACGCGAATGAAAAACGCACGTGTTCATTGTTACAATTTACAGCGCATACCCAATAGAATTCCTTTAGAATAGAACGCTCTCCAGCGCTCACGAAACGACTAAAAATTGGTATAGCGGCAAATTTTAATAGTTGTGATTCCATGTAAAAAAGTGTCTAAAATCACGGCTCCAATCGTCAATAGAGCAGTCGAATTTTGAATCTCATAATACATAAAAATCTCATAATACGCCCCCTGGATTGCAAACAACGGTCAATTTGAAGGTAAACAATAACATTTTATAATTCAGAATAATTTCTAAGATAGCGGTAATAATTTACAATAATATCCACTTAAATCTTAGACACTCAACATTTTCATAATTACTTTAAAAATCCCACAATTTCACTTTAACCATCACTATTAATTTGTCCATTATATACTTTCAATTTTATGCTATCACGTTACCAATCTCCTATATGACTACTCGTGCGATCATCATTCTTATTTACATTAGAAGAAAAACATTCAAAATTCGCTGAGACTCAATGCGGAATGCCATCCAAAAACGTCCCGAAGTTATATTTCACCGAAAGGCCCAATTCGTAACAGTACCTCACACCTGAGCGTGTTTGTCACAACAGGATTTAAAAAATTGCTCTTCCTCGTTTTAATTCGGTAAACTATTTCATTTATCATAATTGTAAAGCGATTCCATGCCTTCTTCCAATGTTTGATAGAAGAGAACCCTATTAGCTGTCACTCAACGTCCCTTTTTTGTTTCTATAGTATTGCAGAGAACCATTGGCAATAATAAAACATGTCCTGTCGACAACAACGATGATTCAGTAAATAACGGTTCAGCCAAGCGCCAAACGAATGCGAAAACCACCACGTGCATCACCCTAATATTGCATTTTGATAGTCTGGTTTAGGATAATATGAGGAGAATGTTATTATTAACTACGACGAATAACCAGCCATCGACGGATAAGCAGATAAGCAAAATTACTCCACTGATGTCCCAGGATCCCATGGTTCGATCCCAGATTGTCGAATCGCAATTTTCCCTTGGTTAAATCAATATCAGAGATGGGCGATTGCGCGTCATCTACTAAATTTTATGATATTGCGTAGACATCGTCGACAACGTAGAGAACGTTGACTAGTGATTGAATGATCGACATATTTTTAACTTATGTTAAGATATTTCCAAATAACTTATGCTGTGTACCTCACACCGTTTTTTTTTCATTAATACTAGCTCTTGGCGCTTGATTTGATCCGGTTCAGTTCATGTTTCGTGAAACAACACAAAGACGCTTACTCGATTTCAAATCAAAATTTGTGAACTGAAACAAAATTTAGATCTAGTTTTTCATAAAAAATTTGAACGGATCCGGATCAATGGGTATCATGAAACACGGCTACTATGTGCCTGACATCGGTTTCTTGTCTCAATTTCTAACTAACTAATATGAATTGTGAGTTCGTAACAGTTGAATGTCTCTAATGGTTTTAAACCAAAATATTCATGATGTGTAATTATGTGCATCTAAACTTCAAACTTAGTTCCGATTTGTCAATAGTCGATTAAAATTATTGGCGAAATTAAAATCTTATTTAAGTTAACAAAGTATAATTTAACCCCAGACACGATTTGTTTTGCGCCATCATTGAAGTCTAGCATAGACATACCATTGAATTGATTAGACGAAAGTAAGACAAAAAAATTGACATGATTGTCCACCATCTATAATAAATACTTTGAATATTGATAAAACTCAAATTAAACTAACGAATTAAAATAAAATTTCAGTAAATTATGCTTTACGCCATAGCTGGTATGAACTAACTTGTCCAGAGTTCCAACTAACCGAACTGATGGCTAATTCTCACTAGTCGTTCAGAGATAGGAGACTAAGCACTAAGCACTTGGCGAAATACACTTACACTTAATAAACACATTTCACTTAACACTTGTTTTTCTATTTCGCAAAAAATTATTTTTGAACATTTTAATTAAAAAATTGGTTCAAAATGTTTAAAAAACCACTCGATCGATTTCGACTTGTTATGTCATCATCAGGAATATCTACTGATTTGTAAAAGTAAAATGTTTTGTTATATATAGTAGAGAAAAGTAAAAAAATAAATAAAAGGAGGGACCAAAATAGGCAATAAAAATTAATGTATTGATCGTCCCAGCCAACTGTTATTCATACGGAAAAATCTATATTAATAAAAATCAATTGGCGCATGTATGACTGATCATCACTTGAGAACGGATCGACCGATTTAGCTGATTTTTTTTTGTTGTGTTTGTAATTAATTATAAGGACAAGGTTTGTATGAACGAAAATTTTAAGAAAATCCACCGGAAAAGTCGGAAAATTGAAAAATGATGTTCTGTATGGGATTTCGTACGTATCCGATACAGATGGTCTTTTAGAGGAAAAAAATTGGAAAATCTGAGTGGAAAACTCGGAAACTTCCATAAAAACTTGAAGAAAATTGATTTTTTTTTTCTAGCGCATCAATTGAAAACGGTTACGGCGTACGACACATTGATGATAGCAGCTAACAACAGCTACGGAGGAGTCTTCTTCCTCGGTGCACCAGGCCGAACTGGCGAAACGTTTTTAATTTCATTGATTTAAGCTTCGATTTTCGAGTCAAATAGCACTGACAGTAGTATCATCTGAAATCCCTGCCACATTGTTACAAGGAGGACGGACAGCTCATTCTGCGCTCAAACTGCCACTGAGCTTACAAACAATAGATAAACCGACGTGCAACATTTCCAAAAAATCAGCAATGACGAAAGTACTACAGACTTTCTAAATGATTATTTGATCATCAATGCCGAGTAATTCAGCTAGTTAATAATAAAAAAGAGGGTGGAAGATAGCAGGTAGGCGATTAGTCATCGGCTGAGTAACAAAATTCAAGGTATATTGAAGTACATTTAATTACCTGACGTACATATTAGACAAATTATTACGAACGTGAGATTAGAAAAGGGCGGGATGTGTAATTGGTGAGAAACGGATTTTTCTCTGTTCGTTAAGGATATTTTGGTTAAGAAATATTGATTTTCGAATTTCGTAAGATTCGTATAACAATAATCAAACATAAATTTGATTCCTAACTATACTACTATTAAATGCAATAGTAAATCTTCGGAGGGAAGAAGAGCGATCAATCTATAGCCCTTTGTAGTTGGAGGAATAACTAGCTACGTAAAAGGGTTGTTCACACTGAGTTAGCGATTCGTTTGCACTCTATTGAGTTTGATTGACTCGACAAAAAAATCGTGCAGAGGTAGCGGAAATTTCACACATTCAATATGTGAAACAAAAAGCTAAGTTGGATTTTATTGCGAGGTAGGCCTTATCCATTTAACCGTAGAGGTAACGTCATCCACGTTTTAAAAACTTGTCCTCAATCGGTTTCAGTGGTACGGAGATTCAAATGTTGAGCAATGGAGCGAATTTTGCTCCTAAGCCAAAAAAAATCAGCCTTCGATGATTCGACAATGTCGCTGTAGTTGCTGAAACTGCCTTATTAACCAGCCAACCCAACTAAAATCAGTGGGTGCACTATAGTAGATGATGATGACCTAACAAGTCGAAATCGATCGAGTGATTTTTTAAACATTTTGAACCAATTTTTTAATTAAAATATTCAAAAATAATTTTTAGCGAAATAGAAAACATGTTAAGTGAAATGTGTTTATTAAATTTTAAAGCATAAGGTAGATAACACGGGTCCCATTTGAAACGCGATATTTTAAAACACGAATTGTCAAAACGCGATATTTCAAAATGCGATACATACTTCAAAACACGATATGGTACAAAACGCGATACGGTACAAAACTGGAGTTTAGGATCGGGTTATATCAGGCGGGTGAAGGGGAAATTTAATTTCAGTTTATAGGAATTAAAAAATCGATAAGAGCGAGAGTATAAAGGATCGGTATCAATTGGGTCGCTGCACTCCTGTCGCTTCGTAATGCACATTCTATACCATAACGCGTTTTGAAATATCGCGTTTTGAAATATTTCGTTTTTTACCATATCGCGTTTTGTACCATATCGCGTTTTGAAATATCGCATTTTGAAATATTGCGTTTTGAAATATCACGTTTTGTCATATCTCATTTCGAAATATCGCGTTTTGAAATATCGCGTTTCGAGCGGATCCGAGATAACACAGGCCTTATATATCCCAAAAAATATTCATTATAAAAGTTAGATGGTTTTCCCGTAATATCCCTGCTCCCTACATTTCTGTTATTATTCAGAACTGTTGAGAGCAACCATATTTCAAGAAAACCATCGACCTTTTTCGTGAATTCTTTGTGTTAAATCGGAGACAGACACAAACTAGATAACCTCGTTATTTAGATTATTAATTTATTTCTGCCTGTCTGTCTGTACACGATTTTTTCAAAACAGAATTATTAAGTTTTCATAACTAGATAAATGTAATCGATCCCGATAAATTAGACACACTCATAAAAATCGGGCTTCTATCTGTCACCACAATTTGTTTTTTACGATTATTATAATTTAATTTTTAATCTAGATAAATCAAAATCGCGATAAATTTTGTGTCTGTCTACGATATTATGCAATTTCATCTAAGATATTTAATTAAAAAAAATAAGACCTAATTTTCAATTTGACAAAATTTGACTTAAGCTATCGTGATCTCGAACAACTGTTTTTCAAAAAAATGGGGCTAAAATTTCTAACTAAATTAGTGGTCAATTCATGCTATTCACTCACCGATAGATGTCTCTAATATTCAGAAATCAAATCATGATAAATATTCAGTTCTAAGCTGCAAAATTAGTTCAGATGTATCAATCTCCATGTAGAAATATTTTAGTGATTTTTTAATCTAAATTTATTTAGTACTCACTACTCAGGTCCACTTTTTTGGGTGTCATCTTTAAACCATCAATTTAGTCAGTTGAAAATTTAAACAAAATAAAACGGCATATGTTTAATGGAAATGGGATTCTTAAATGATTTTCGGAAGAATTTCTGGAATATATCCACCTGGTACGGAACTCGATCAATTCGTAACCGATTATGATAGAATTGAGTATGTTGGATGAAAATGGGATTCTTAAATGATTTTGAGAAGAAGTTCTGGAATATGGCCTCAACTCGGTAATTTAAAATAGGACGGAACTCGGTAATAAGCAGGCGTCTTTCTTGAAGCAATTGGCTCGTGATGTGAACATGGTTCTGATAAGGGTGGAAAGCCTTAACATGTATCACCAGTGCGTGACCCACTCATGTAATTAGTGGGTTGAGCGGCAAGCCAACTACCTAATCTCACAAAAAATCACGTTACGAACCCTCGACAAAGGGCTCGGATAAATTTATAATATTCTTATCAACAACAACCCGGAAAACTGTTCACGGGAACATGTGAATATGATGTCTTCTAAGACCTTGAAATTTCCAGAACCTTTCGAATCATGCGGAAATTTATACTTTTGAGGTATACTTGCAATACAAAATCATACATAGTCTGAGCGTTAATTCCATAAAAAAAACAATAATTACACTCTCTACAGCAATAATCAGAAAAAAAGAAAATTATGATTCGGTTTGTTATCCTCTGGCGAATACAGCAGTTTATCATTTCATAATCCCATATTTATCCAACGTGCCGAATTTCATCATTATCGGGTAAGTAATAGCCGTCTCTCGTTCCAGGTGGCCATATTAAACAACTTCTAGAAATCATTAATGAATCTCATTTCTATTAAACAAATCCAATCCCATCGTAATCGGTTATTCCAAAACTTCTTTCATAAATTAGAAGAAAAATCCCATTTCCATCCAGCATACCCAATTCCATCATAATCGTTTAAGAATTGAACGAGTTCCGTCCCAGCTGGCCATATTCCGGAATTTCTTCCAAAATTCATTTAAGAATCCCCCATATCCCATCATAATCGATAACCGGTAAATGGAAAGTAAAAAATTCTCCAATAAATCGAGCGTCCGTTAAAACGAGGGTTTACTGTATATCGCTAAAAACAATTTCAAATTTTTCATTTACTCCAAAATTACACTTCCAAAATGTACGAACTCCGCAAGGAACTGCAGTGTTTGAATAACCATCGACTTCTTGTAATTAGCGATGACGTGATTTTTAATTTTTCTCCTTATGTTTTACCAAACATTTGCGGTTCAAGTGGAGCTTGAACCCCGTTCGTTTTTTTTAGTACCAATATAAAAACTTATTTTGCGCCTTAGATAATAAGAAGATTACGTTATAGCTACACAGCAAGTGTGTCACACTAATTAACGTAAAATAAAGAAAAAAACATGAGAAAATTAAAATTTTAATAACATTTCTTATATTGTTGACGTTGTCTATATTGTAGACGTCAGAATTGATTACATTGTTTAATCTACCTCGCCCAACCCTGATAAATATAGAATTCTCTCTAAGCGATGTCATATTAGGTCCAAAGTCCAATATACACCATCCACCGATCTTAAAATCCAATTCCAAAACTATCACAATTACTCGGTCGAATGAAAATCAATAGCAGGGATAATGCGGAGACGATGAATTCATCAACATTACAAGAAATATTAGCTCCAACTATGAATTTATTAAACATAACTACAGACATAGGAGCAGACATTTCTGTAATACCTGCCAATAGCAATCAATGAGAGGAACAACATCGTTATTAATCTCGCGCTTTTCGCAGCCAACTGATCGTTCGAACTTTTGATTCCAGGGACATTCGTTTTAGTAGATTTAGCGATGGCTATTATAGGAGCAGGTTTCCCCAAACACTCAGGTTTTGTTGTCGATATCCAAAACAACCGTTGAGTTGGCCCATTGATCTCTTTGACACAGGGTTTTTGCCGACCATCCCCAAAAGTCCTTCGCCCAGCTCATTGCATCTGATCGCGAAGAACAATGGTCAATGGAGACCATGCGGCGACTACCGTGCCTTAATAATATAACCATTACAGATAGATACCATGATACGTGAAGCATCGTATCACTGTTTCATCCAGAAAAAGACTTGCCAGTGTCGAGAGCCAACCGTCCCCAGTGTTGGACTGTATTTATCATACCAGAATACTACTAAGTTTAATACCGACAAGCTTCCGGATGTGAAATTTGATGGTGAAGCGTGTGCGCTCAACGAATCAAGTCAACGAAGAATATTATGAAATGTTGCAGGAGTTTCCTATGTGTAGACTCTGTCCAGAATCGAATCTTTAGAAATTACATGTAAGAAGAAATTTAATTTCTGTTTTCAATAACAAAAATTGTCCAACTTATATTTTATTATCTTTATTATAATTTATTTTAATATTTTATTTAGCAACATTCGATTAATTTTACATTTCATGAATGATGTTCGATTTATATTTAATTTATATTTAATGTTTAATGTTTAATTAACACAATATTTAAAAGACACGTCTCGTGTGTTTGAGGAGCAGCTAAAATCTGATTATCATAAATTTTCATTCCTATGTTTTTTGTTTAATAATAGAATTTCAAGGCACTTCCATTTTACTCATTCAATTTTATAAATCCTGGAACACTCAGTTTAGGGATTGCAACTTTAATCGTTATACAAATTCACCAGTAAAATAAACTTGTTGATTGAACCGCCACACTAATTAATAGAGTTGATTAATAGAGTGAAAACAATTTCATCTCTTTTGATTACTGGAAAAGGTCCCTCATATAGAGGTTGTAAAGGACATCGTAATGCATTAAAACGAAAATTTGATCTTTGACATGTCGTGAGGTTGTTGATGGTTTTATATTGTTAAATTGATTTCGAAGTTGAATAACGAAATCGGATTGGCTGATATACCGGTTCTCTGTGACAAAATCTGCGGGCAATTGAAGATTTTGCCCAAACACTAATTCTTCTGTAAAACTTTTAAAATCATCTCTAACTGCACTTCTCAATCTGAGTAAAATTAGTGGAAGAAATTTTGTCCACTGCGTATTTGTTGCACACATAATTGCAGGTTTTAACGTTCGGTGCCATCGTTCTATGATTCCGTTATATGCAGGATTATATTCTGTCGTTCGTTTGTGTTGAAATCCTAAAACATTTGCAATTTCGTTGGACAGTGCAGATTCGAACTGAACATCTCTGTCAGTCGTGATGCTTGAAGGAACACCAAATCGACTTATCCAACTGTTAAATAAGCCATCAGCAATCGTTTCTGCTCGGATGTTTGCAATTGGAATTGCTTCAAACCATCGTGTGTACCTATTGTAAGGCGGACGGAGGGAGGGGTCCAATAATATCGATATGAACTTCTTCAAATCTATTACTGGTTGGTTAGTATATGTATATCAATTTTACTCTTAGGTTTTTTTTTAGGTTTCAGTAGTTGACACTTAGGCCATTTTTTGGCCCATTGTGATACCACGTATTCAAGCCACATCATTAACCCATTCACCTACTCACACAACTACAGTATACCACCTGCACATTGCAAGCTCCATGTCAACCTGTACATTGACATGGACGGTGGGTCGGCGCTGAATTCTGCACTCCATCAGAGGGTCTTAGTTGTGTTTATTAACATCACCGATTGTAATCGATGATGAAAATTCGATTTGCATCTAGCCTCTGATGGGATTCGAACCCAGTACCTCCTGGTCTAAGTGCCGAAGCTTTAACCACTGCACCACTTGTCCGGTAATTTTACTCTTAACATGTTGCGTAATTTTACTTTTTTGACAAACAATACAGTTCCTTGCCCACTTGCGTATTTCTTTTGTCATTGAAGGCCATATGAACTTTTTCGTAATTTGTTTGGTAGTTGCCCTAATTCCGGGATGTGATAAATTATGATAAGAATTGAAAATTTGCCGTCGGAATGATTTTGACACAAATGGACATTGATTTTGCCATTGAGATGTCACAAAAAATGTACTTGTCCGATCCAAATATTGGTAATTTTTTAAACTTTAAACTTTGGATTTTCATTCCAACGTCTACGTGTTGAATATGTGACGGTGTGTTAGCAACAAGCTTTGTCCAAATTTTGTTGCAACGCAAATCTTAGAGGTTTATGATCTGAAAATCCCACTTACGTGGGAAGAAAAATAAAGGTTTCCAACCGTTTTCTGTAAGCTGCTGTAATAGTGCTCCTACAGCTAAATCAGACGCGCCAACGAATATTGAGAACTTCGCATTTTGAACCGGATATGCTAATTGAGTACATTTTGCTAATTTAGATTTGCACAATTCGAATGCTTTATATGTTTCTTCAGTCCAGGCAATTTCTGAGTTGTCCTTTTTTTCGACCTTTTAAAAATTTGTATAATGGAGCTTGATCAGATGCTACATTAGGTGGAAAAATTCTGTAATAATTACTCATCCCTAGAAATCTAAGTAAACCGTCGATGATTTTCGGTTGAGGAAAATCTTGAATTATTTTCACTCTCTGCTTGTCTGGGGATTAGAAATTTCGAAACCTAAAAATGATAATTCATTTTTGGAGAATTCACATTTGTTCAAATTAATAATAAGTCCAGCTTCCTTTAATCTTTGAAGCACAATATGTACATGTTTCAGATGTTCTTCCATATTTTTTGATGCAGACAATACTACCAAATCTACGGTTCGCCCGCTACAAGAACTTTTTGCAATGAACGGATAATGCGACAGCAGTAACGACATCAGATTCTCACGAATTCTGCCGACACAATGGTAGTGATTATTTAACAACTGCGCCTTTCCATCCCTCGTCACATGGGAAGGTAGAGTGATTTGAGATCTTACAAAACCGCCATGAAGAAACAGTACTGATCACGCGAAGCTGACGTTCCTGTTAACGTTTCTGTGCTATCTATGGTTGCGTCGTATCTATGGTCGATGGTTGCGATATCGCACATGTAAGCGTTTATTTAGGTATATGCCCTGGATAAGTCACCACGGTTCAAAGTAACCAAGCATCCACACATACCGCTAAGATTAACGAAATCATCATGTGGGAGAAGACAAAATTGACCAATGAATAAGGTAACAACAAACGAAATAATTACGGCAATAAACCTCCAACTCAAACATTAGATAGATCCACGAAATTTACCATTCCCCAAATAGTTAATTAGGTTAGCAACTCATATAGAAACTATTTGAAACGGATGACGAAATAATAGAACAAACGGCCTCATCTCAAAACATTATTTTGATTAGCCTCTAATCAGTTTTTAAAATAAAAGAACACAAATATCCAAAAAGAAAACGTTACAACTGTAATTTTGAAATAAATTACGGATTTTAAAAAAAATATATTAATTAAAACCTTTTGACCAATCGTGATTTGATTGTCTCTTAACAGTTATTCCACCACG
Organism: Nephrotoma appendiculata; assembly: GCA_947310385.1. Taxonomy (NCBI): domain Eukaryota; kingdom Metazoa; phylum Arthropoda; class Insecta; order Diptera; family Tipulidae; genus Nephrotoma; species Nephrotoma appendiculata. The sequence continues at coordinate 155,073,907 of OX371225.1, read as the reverse complement.
ATAGTTTTTGTTTTGCACACCACCATGTATATACACCGGCTTCTTTATTTTAACAGGCTATGCCTCCAGTATCACTTTTTTTTGTAAGCACATACAAAACGTTACTTACAAAAAAAAATAAATTAATAAGAAAACTAGTCAATTAAGATTTTGAAATATGTTTGTGCGCCCGATGAAATAATACTAAACAAATCACGATTTTAGCTGAACATTTAAAAGTGTATCCACACTGTAATACCATATTACGAGTAACGCCATCTCTCGAAAATACTAACGACCCAACTACTATGTCGACTGTTAATAAATTTATTTCGTTAGTTTGGTAAGCCTGATGTGTCAGCACAACACAATGAACTGTCAAATTTGACATTTTCTTTTTTGTGAAATTATTTTCAAAACAAACACGTGCTAAACAAGGTATTAACAATAATTGTATTTTATTTTAATTTAAATACTTATTTTACAAACCTGTTTGCAGATTTCACAATATGGGTCGTTCAAGAAAGCGTAAAGATAAAATGAATCGCATTAAACGTGATCGAAATGCTGTTAAAGAACTTCATCGATTAAAGAAAACTTTGGGGCTCATTGACGCAGATGGTAACGAAGTAATGAAGAAAGTTGATGATATTGCTAAAATTACGACTGCAAAGGATATTAAAAAAGCACAATCACCAGCAGAACTCTATAAAAAAGCTTTAGAGAAACCAGTGGTCTGGGATGTTAAAGACATAAAAGATGATCCCGAGCTAGTGGAGGAAAAAGTATCAATCATTAATGAGAAGTCAAAAATAGAACATATATACAGCACGAAAACATTACAAGATCAATTTGGCAATTATCCAGCATGGATGAGCAGAAATAAATCGAAGAAGAAACTACGGAATAGGGAAAAGGCGAAAAAAGGAAAGTTCGATCATTTATGGACAACTGCTTATATTCCGCTAGATTAGTACGTAATAAAATTCTTTTGTTAAATTGATAAAATATACTTTGTTTTTATTTAGAAACTTTGAACCCATAACAAAATCTCTTTTGGTTTATCTTTAACTTGGATAAACATGTAAATCGGCATTGCCACTTAAAGCTGCTTTTTATCGTGATAATAATAATAATAAATTATTGAATAGCTACAAGTAAAATTATGATTAAATATTATTTTTTGGGATTGAGGGAATATATAATTTAATTTATAGAGAACATTATGTGTAATACGAACACTTTCCATTATTGACTCGCTAATATCGTTTTCTAAAAATGTCAGGAAGTTTTGTATACGAATCAAAATAGAATGGCACTAAAAATTATATTAACAAAATACTAGGTATAAAGACACTTGAAAATAAAATGCTAAGTAGTTATTACATTTCTTCATTGTTGATTGCATTTGCTGCGCCAGAGTGCACATTTTCCATATCGAAAAACAGCATTCATTGAACACAACAAAACCGATGTCATTCATTCTTTTTCTCGACGAGACTAGTGGTTGGTTGTATATATTCATTCTCTTGTTTTTTGAGCACGGTACCACCAGTAAAACCCAAAATGCCGCAACCAATTGCAGCTAAACCGCCCGCCTTGAGACCAACGAAAAAACCAACTGGGCCACCTATGCAACTACCAAGCAGAGCCCCACAAACCGGATACATTGTTTTTTTGTATCGTAAAGCTGCTCGTAAATTACTCCGCCCATGGTCCGTATTTACGATCACTTCCTCTGCATTTTCTGCTATCACATCGACCATTTCCTTTTGTTCCATCACTGTTTCATCCAGTTTTTTGTATAATCCGTACAAATCTTCGACTTCACGCTGAAGATTCTCAAACTCTTCGAGGCAAGCTTGCTGTGATTTCAATTGATGCTCATTAAGTTGAAAATCACTTTGGATTTGCGGTATAATGGGATTCTCAATGGTTTCACAATTATCTTCGTCGAATGTATTCGTCCGGGAAATTTCTCGTGACTTATCTGGGGTATTCAATTGAAGATCCAAATATTCTCGTATCGCTTCGATTGCATTCTCCCGGGACTTGAGTGTCATCTCGTCGAATTTATCTCTCTGATCGGGCTGTATACGATTTCTAAGGATGTCCATTTCAATGAGTATTGTTTTCAGTTGCTTTACAATTCGTGTAGCATTTATCTCCTCTTTCTTAATCTTATCCCAATCACTTAATGCTAGCGACTTTATAATGTTGCTTTTGTGGTTCTTGAGCAGACCCAAGCAATTCGGCACAGCAATATCGTTAAATTTCTTTATTGAGAGCTCCGCTAGCTTCAGCGAAATTTTATCATTGTTTTCTGCCATTTTATTTACTTAAAACTAGAACTTGTGTATTATCTTAACTGTTTAAAGAACTAAACTCATAATTTTGCTGTTTATTTTCTATTTAATGCTATGTATTATCGCCAAATACTTAAATTCTTTTTTATTTATTGTTTGGACAAATAAAACGCACTTGTCAAAATATGTTTTGAAGGTTTTTTATTTCTTTTGTTACAAAACAATAATGAAGTTAGGTTTAATATCTGTGTCAGTACTTTATTATTTTATTGATAGTTTTTAGAGTCATCTATCAGATACTAGAAATACTAATATTGAAGTGGAAGTTGTGCCAGAAAAACATTGAACAATTCCAGTTGCTTATAACTGGCCGATTTTAGTATTCCGGCCAATGTGGCTCTAAATATTTACGTGTTTACTAATTAAAACTATACTCCATATATAATCCAAATCATAATAACATTGAAGAAGTTTGGCAGATGATATTTCTAATTGCACTACACCAAATTTATTCTTTGAGCTATAAGACCAAATATACCAGACACAGCCGAATATCCTGTATATGTTTTCCTACATTTATTTTCAATCGATTTTATTGAACATATTGTGTTTCATACTAATTTGCGTATGCTATACAAAGGAAAGGAGCAAATACACTCCAACTACGGTTGATGAAATAAAGGTGTTCCAGACTTTAAATCTGCTAATGAGGATCAACAAATTACCAAGCTATACAGATTATTGGTCGCCGACGGTTCAGGTGAGAGATTCAGTCTTATATAAGTTCCGTTATAACGAGAAATCGATTCGAATGGCTCTTAAGTTTTTTACTTTTGTTTTGACCGATCACGAGAGCCCCATGCTCGTACAAACCCCATGCTCGTTTTTATCATCAATGAATCCAAACAAAAAACATCCCGTGGATAAATCTATGATCTAGTTTGAATGTAAAAGCAACATTCATCGTGTGAGTCACGTCAGAAATCCCATTTTGGAAAACCCACCATTTTCTTATTTTGTCGAGTAGTATTTGATTGTGCAATTTTGTGCGTCTAACGGTAAAATTTGTGCATAATGTATTTTGAAAGATAATGTGGGATTTCTGGCGTGATTATCACATCAGAAATCCCATAGATCCGTTTCATGATTAGAGCCTATGTTTTGCTTTAGTTTAGTTGTGCAAAACTGTGCATGTCAAAAACAATTTAGTTCTCCTCCAGAATTGGTCAGGATTTTACCTAGAACGGCTACATCTACCAATTTACATGGGATATATACAACGCCTATTCAAGTAGATCAACTATGGAAAAATATCGTATATTTCTAGTAACAATGTTACGATTAGATGTATATAACCTAAAAAAACAAAATTCAATAAAGTCATACTCCCCATCAGCCAGAATCGCACTTACAAGTCCCTTCCTTCAACCCTAATTTCAAAAGATCAATTTATGAAATTTTTTATATAGGTGAGATCTGGAAATCCCACTTTTTATTAACTAAATCACTTAAACTAGTTGACATGAACATTCAGACTAAATTTCATGATTGTGCATACTCCCCATCAGTCAGGATCGCACTTACAAGTCCCTTCCTTCAACCCTTATTTCAAAAGATCAATTTATGAAATTTTTTATATAGGTGAGATCTGGAAATCCCACTTTTTATTAACTAAATCACTTAAACTAGTTGACATGAACATTGAGACTAAATTTCATGATTGTGCATACTCCCCATCAGTCAGAATCGCACTTACAAGTCCCTTCCTTCAACCCTTATTTCAAAAGATCAATTTCTGAAAGTTTTATATGGGTGATATCTGGAAATCCCACTTTTTATTTACTAAATCACTTAAACTAGTTAACATGAACATTCAGATTAAATTTCAAGATTGTGCATACTCCCCATCAGTCAGAATCGCACTTACAAGTCCCTTCCTTCAACCCTTATTTCAAAAGAATAATTTCTGAAAAATTTTATTTGGATGATATCTGGAAATCCCACTTTTTATTAACTTATTCACTTAAACTAGTTGACATGAACATTCAGATTAAATTTCATGATTGTGCATACCCCCCATCAGTCAGAATCGCACTTACAAGCCCCTTCCTTCAACCCTTATTTCAAAAGATCAATTTCTGAAAGTTTTATATGGGTGATATCTGGAAATCCCACTTTTTATTAACTAAATCACTTAAACTAGTTGACATGAACATTCAGATTAAATTTCAAGATTGTGCATACTCCCCATCAGTCAGAATCCCACTTACAAGTCCCTTCCTTCAACCCTTATTTCAAAAGATCAATTTCTGAAAATTTTATATGGGTGATATCTGGAAATCCCACTTTTTATTAACTAAATCACTTAAACTAGTTGACATGAACATTCAGACTAAATTTCATGATTGTGCATACTCCCCATCAGTCAGGATCGCACTTACAAGTCCCTTCCTTCAACCCTTATTTCAAAAGATCAATTTATGAAATTTTTTATATAGGTGAGATCTGGAAATCCCACTTTTTATTAACTAAATCACTTAAACTAGTTGACATGAACATTGAGACTAAATTTCATGATTGTGCATACTCCCCATCAGTCAGAATCGCACTTACAAGTCCCTTCCTTCAACCCTTATTTCAAAAGATCTGAAAATTTCTGAAAGTTTTATATGGGTGATATCTGGAAATCCCACTTTTTATTAACTAAATCACTTAAACTAGTTGACATGAACATTCAGATTAAATTTCAAGATTGTGCATACTCCCCATCAGTCAGAATCGCACTTACAAGTCCTTTCCTTCAACCCTTATTTCAAAAGTCAATTTATGAAATTTTTTATATGGATGATATCTGGAAATCCCACTTTTTATTAACTAAATCACTTAAACTAGTTGACAGGAACATTCAGACTAAATTTCATGATTGTGCATACTCCCCATCAGTCAGAATCGCACTTACAAGACCCTTCCTTCAACCCTTATTTCAAAAGATCAATTTCTGAAAGTTTTATATGAGTGATATCTGGAAATCCCACTTTTTATTTACTTAAACACTTAAACTAGTTAACATGAACATTCAGATTAAATTTTAAGATTGTGCATACTCCCCATCAGTCAGAATCCCACTTACAAGTCCCTTCCTTCAACCCTTATTTCAAAAGATCAATTTCTGAAAGTTTTATATGGGTGATATCTGGAAATCCCACTTTTTATTTACTAAATCACTTAAACTAGTTAACATGAACATTCAGATTAAATTTCAAGATTGTGCATACTCCCCATCAGTCAGAATCGCACTTACAAGTCCCTTCCTTCAACCCTTATTTCAAAAGAATAATTTCTGAAAAATTTTATTTGGATGATATCTGGAAATCCCACTTTTTATTAACTTATTCACTTAAACTAGTTGACATGAACATTCAGATTAAATTTCATGATTGTGCATACCCCCCATCAGTCAGAATCGCACTTACAAGCCCCTTCCTTCAACCCTTATTTCAAAAGATCAATTTCTGAAAGTTTTATATGGGTGATATCTGGAAATCCCACTTTTTATTAACTAAATCACTTAAACTAGTTAACATGAACATTCAGATTAAATTTCAAGATTGTGCATACTCCCCATCAGTCAGAATCGCACTTACAAGTCCCTTCCTTCAACCCTTATTTCAAAAGAATAATTTCTGAAAAATTTTATTTGGATGATATCTGGAAATCCCACTTTTTATTAACTTATTCACTTAAACTAGTTGACATGAACATTCAGATTAAATTTCATGATTGTGCATACCCCCCATCAGTCAGAATCGCACTTACAAGCCCCTTCCTTCAACCCTTATTTCAAAAGATCAATTTCTGAAAGTTTTATATGGGTGATATCTGGAAATCCCACTTTTTATTAACTAAATCACTTAAACTAGTTAACATGAACATTCAGATTAAATTTCAAGATTGTGCATACTCCCCATCAGTCAGAATCGCACTTACAAGTCCCTTCCTTCAACCCTTATTTCAAAAGAATAATTTCTGAAAAATTTTATTTGGATGATATCTGGAAATCCCACTTTTTATTAACTTATTCACTTAAACTAGTTGACATGAACATTCAGATTAAATTTCATGATTGTGCATACCCCCCATCAGTCAGAATCGCACTTACAAGCCCCTTCCTTCAACCCTTATTTCAAAAGATCAATTTCTGAAAGTTTTATATGGGTGATATCTGGAAATCCCACTTTTTATTAACTAAATCACTTAAACTAGTTAACATGAACATTCAGATTAAATTTCAAGATTGTGCATACTCCCCATCAGTCAAAATCGCACTTACAAGTCCCTTCCTTCAACCCTTATTTCAAAAGAATAATTTCTGAAAAATTTTATTTGGATGATATCTGGAAATCCCACTTTTTATTAACTTATTCACTTAAACTAGTTGACATGAACATTCAGATTAAATTTCATGATTGTGCATACCCCCCATCAGTCAGAATCGCACTTACAAGCCCCTTCCTTCAACCCTTATTTCAAAAGATCAATTTCTGAAAGTTTTATATGGGTGATATCTGGAAATCCCACTTTTTATTAACTAAATCACTTAAACTAGTTAACATGAACATTCAGATTAAATTTCAAGATTGTGCATACTCCCCATCAGTCAAAATCGCACTTACAAGTCCCTTCCTTCAACCCTTATTTCAAAAGAATAATTTCTGAAAAATTTTATTTGGATGATATCTGGAAATCCCACTTTTTATTAACTTATTCACTTAAACTAGTTGACATGAACATTCAGATTAAATTTCATGATTGTGCATACCCCCCATCAGTCAGAATCGCACTTACAAGCCCCTTCCTTCAACCCTTATTTCAAAAGATCAATTTCTGAAAGTTTTATATGGGTGATATCTGGAAATCCCACTTTTTATTAACTAAATCACTTAAACTAGTTAACATGAACATTCAGATTAAATTTCAAGATTGTGCATACTCCCCATCAGTCAGAATCGCACTTACAAGTCCCTTCCTTCAACCCTTATTTCAAAAGAATAATTTCTGAAAAATTTTATTTGGATGATATCTGGAAATCCCACTTTTTATTAACTAAATCACTTAAACTAGTTAACATGAACATTCAGATTAAATTTCAAGATTGTGCATACTCCCCATCAGTCAGAATCGCACTTACAAGTCCCTTCCTTCAACCCTTATTTCAAAAGAATAATTTCTGAAAAATTTTATTTGGATTATATCTGGAAATCCCACTTTTTATTAACTTATTCACTTAAACTAGTTGACATGAACATTCAGATTAAATTTCATGATTGTGCATACCCCCCATCAGTCAGAATCGCACTTACAAGCCCCTTCCTTCAACCCTTATTTCAAAAGATCAATTTCTGAAAGTTTTATATGGGTGATATCTGGAAATCCCACTTTTTATTAACTAAATCACTTAAACTAGTTGACATGAACATTCAGATTAAATTTCAAGATTGTGCATACTCCCCATCAGTCAGAATCCCACTTACAAGTCCCTTCCTTCAACCCTTATTTCAAAAGATCAATTTCTGAAAATTTTATATGGGTGATATCTGGAAATCCCACTTTTTATTAACTAAATCACTTAAACTAGTTGACATGAACATTCAGACTAAATTTCATGATTGTGCATACTCCCCATCAGTCAGGATCGCACTTACAAGTCCCTTCCTTCAACCCTTATTTCAAAAGATCAATTTATGAAATTTTTTATATAGGTGAGATCTGGAAATCCCACTTTTTATTAACTAAATCACTTAAACTAGTTGACATGAACATTGAGACTAAATTTCATGATTGTGCATACTCCCCATCAGTCAGAATCGCACTTACAAGTCCCTTCCTTCAACCCTTATTTCAAAAGATCAATTTCTGAAAGTTTTATATGGGTGATATCTGGAAATCCCACTTTTTATTAACTAAATCACTTAAACTAGTTGACATGAACATTCAGATTAAATTTCAAGATTGTGCATACTCCCCATCAGTCAGAATCGCAATTACAAGTCCTTTCCTTCAACCCTTATTTCAAAAGTCAATTTATGAAATTTTTTATATGGATGATATCTGGAAATCCCACTTTTTATTAACTAAATCACTTAAACTAGTTGACAGGAACATTCAGACTAAATTTCATGATTGTGCATACTCCCCATCAGTCAGAATCGCACTTACAAGACCCTTCCTTCAACCCTTATTTCAAAAGATCAATTTCTGAAAGTTTTATATGAGTGATATCTGGAAATCCCACTTTTTATTTACTTAATCACTTAAACTAGTTAACATGAACATTCAGATTAAATTTTAAGATTGTGCATACTCCCCATCAGTCAGAATCCCACTTACAAGTCCCTTCCTTCAACCCTTATTTCAAAAGATCAATTTCTGAAAGTTTTATATGGGTGATATCTGGAAATCCCACTTTTTATTTACTAAATCACTTAAACTAGTTAACATGAACATTCAGATTAAATTTCAAGATTGTGCATACTCCCCATCAGTCAGAATCGCACTTACAAGTCCCTTCCTTCAACCCTTATTTCAAAAGAATAATTTCTGAAAAATTTTATTTGGATGATATCTGGAAATCCCACTTTTTATTAACTTATTCACTTAAACTAGTTGACATGAACATTCAGATTAAATTTCATGATTGTGCATACCCCCCATCAGTCAGAATCGCACTTACAAGCCCCTTCCTTCAACCCTTATTTCAAAAGATCAATTTCTGAAAGTTTTATATGAGTGATATCTGGAAATCCCACTTTTTATTAACTAAATCACTTAAACTAGTTAACATGAACATTCAGATTAAATTTCAAGATTGTGCATACTCCCCATCAGTCAGAATCGCACTTACAAGTCCCTTCCTTCAACCCTTATTTCAAAAGAATAATTTCTGAAAAATTTTATTTGGATGATATCTGGAAATCCCACTTTTTATTAACTTATTCACTTAAACTAGTTGACATGAACATTCAGATTAAATTTCATGATTGTGCATACCCCCCATCAGTCAGAATCGCACTTACAAGCCCCTTCCTTCAACCCTTATTTCAAAAGATCAATTTCTGAAAGTTTTATATGGGTGATATCTGGAAATCCCACTTTTTATTAACTAAATCACTTAAACTAGTTAACATGAACATTCAGATTAAATTTCAAGATTGTGCATACTCCCCATCAGTCAAAATCGCACTTACAAGTCCCTTCCTTCAACCCTTATTTCAAAAGAATAATTTCTGAAAAATTTTATTTGGATGATATCTGGAAATCCCACTTTTTATTAACTTATTCACTTAAACTAGTTGACATGAACATTCAGATTAAATTTCATGATTGTGCATACCCCCCATCAGTCAGAATCGCACTTACAAGCCCCTTCCTTCAACCCTTATTTCAAAAGATCAATTTCTGAAAGTTTTATATGGGTGATATCTGGAAATCCCACTTTTTATTAACTAAATCACTTAAACTAGTTGACATGAACATTCAGATTAAATTTCAAGATTGTGCATACTCCCCATCAGTCAGAATCGCACTTACAAGTCCCTTCCTTCAACCCTTATTTCAAAAGAATAATTTCTGAAAAATTTTATTTGGATGATATCTGGAAATCCCACTTTTTATTAACTAAATCACTTAAACTAGTTAACATGAACATTCAGATTAAATTTCAAGATTGTGCATACTCCCCATCAGTCAGAATCGCACTTACAAGTCCCTTCCTTCAACCCTTATTTCAAAAGAATAATTTCTGAAAAATTTTATTTGGATTATATCTGGAAATCCCACTTTTTATTAACTTATTCACTTAAACTAGTTGACATGAACATTCAGATTAAATTTCATGATTGTGCATACCCCCCATCAGTCAGAATCGCACTTACAAGCCCCTTCCTTCAACCCTTATTTCAAAAGATCAATTTCTGAAAGTTTTATATGGGTGATATCTGGAAATCCCACTTTTTATTAACTAAATCACTTAAACTAGTTAACATGAACATTCAGATTAAATTTCAAGATTGTGCATACTCCCCATCAGTCAGAATCGCACTTACAAGTCCCTTCCTTCAACCCTTATTTCAAAAGAATAATTTCTGAAAAAATTTATTTGGATGATATCTGGAAATCCCACTTTTTATTAACTTATTCACTTAAACTAGTTGACATGAACATTCAGATTAAATTTCATGATTGTGCATACCCCCCATCAGTCAGAATCGCACTTACAAGCCCCTTCCTTCAACCCTTATTTCAAAAGATCAATTTCTGAAAAATTTTATTTGGATGATATCTACTACATAAATACATACAAATAGAAGCATTTATTTTATATTTTGTTTTTAACTTATTATTCTTATTATTCTGTTCTGTATTGTTATTTCTATGTACTGTATTTACAGAATATTATAGTTTCTCAATTTTGTGGTAAAAACTAAAAACGAAATAAATATAAATAAAACGAATAACAAAAATTTCTGTGCGTTTTGATATACGTTTTGAAACCGAAGTATTGGCGAATAATAATCGTAAAATATTACAGTTTGTTGTTATTGGACATATGTTGTGTGTACATTTTATTATTGGATAGATATTAAATTTTCCTATTTTGTGTATCATATAGCGTAAATAACTACACTTAGTAGTAATGTCAGATGATAAAATAAAGAAAATTCCTGTTAATTGGGAAAAAAGGTGTGCTGTATTCAATGAATATCGTGAAGAATGGTTTAAAAATGGAAGGATTGTCCCAAGGACCGATCAAGTTTTTGAAAAAATGGGATTTATAATACAAATTTCTTCAAAAAATGCACATCTTTCTCTAAAACGAGCTATTGAGACTAAAAAAGTCGATTGTGAAAACGGGCATGATGATACAACTTTATTTGAATCATTTGAGAGTAATCGCGATAGTAAAAATTTAGAAGTCGAATCGAGTTTTGAAAATGAAAGTTCAATGGAGCACTTTGAAATTTCTAATAACCCTAAACAACGTTTGTTTGAACCAGAATTCAGATGGGTTAAAGACGGAAATCGTAATAGAATTAAAAAAGTTTTACCAATCGGTTGGACTGATGAAATGTTCAGCCTAATCCAAACAAAAATTAAACTTGGTTGCAATTGGAGTTTTAAAGGTGGACTTGGTGGGGGAGCTGAAATTAAGTGTTATGCGTATTGTTCGCAATCAGGTTGTTCCAATAAATTAAATATTTCGTCTATGCACAATCGAAGCATAATAATATTTAAAGTTGTTCGTTTAAATATGGAGGTGGAACATTCTTCAAAACGAAAGGTTACCGGAGAGAAACGCCATAAAATTGAATGTCTTTTAAAACATTCCAAGCCGTATAATTTGAGACAAAACCTGATTAGAGCTAATATGAAAGATGGGGACCTAGAACCAGCAAATATTCCTAAACTCCATACTTTTAGTCAAATAAAGCATTTAAATAAAAAGAAGGACTTGTTACATAGTGATCCATTGTGTGCACTTATTTTATTAAAGGAAACAATAAAATGCAAAAACGCTATACATGACATTGGTTTAGATCCATTTTATGTTTTTTATGTTACTGAGCTGCAAATAAATATATTTAAATCGGATTTAAGAAGCTATTCTTCTATCAGCATTGACAGTACTGGGTCTCTAATTGAACCCCCTCTTAATAAAATAGATTCTGCAAAAGCAAAACATATTTTTTTATATGCAATTTTCTCGAAATCAGTTGGCACTAGAGTTAGCGTTCCAGTATGTCAAATGTTGTCACAAAAACATACTGCCTTATTTATTTCCTATTGGCTCAAAACTTGGCGTAATCGGATCGCGGGAACGCCAAATGAAATATGTGTAGATGATTCTCCCGCCTTACTTCTTGCAATAGTATTATCATTTACATCGTTCAATAGTTTGAAGGAATATTTAAAACAATGTTTTTATGTTTTAGATCAAATATCTGGAGAAATCCCCGATGTCTTCATACGTCTGGACAGGTCACACTTTATTAAAATTTTGCACAGAATGTCTTGTTTTACTAAACTAAACATTAGAGTTCGTCAATTTTATTTGAAAATATTTGGATTAATAATTCAAACATGCAATTATAATAAAATAAAAACTATTATAAAACTAATGTTTACGGTTCTTTTGAGTCCGTGTGATGGTCCAGATACATCATGTGAATCAGCTCGCATGATGCTGTTAGAAATAATAAAAACATTCAACGAGGATACTCAAGAATGCTTAGAAAAATTAAACGAAGATTCCACCGAATCTTATTTAGAGGAGAGCTTCGATCAAATTGGGCTATTTCCGTACCTCAATAATTTAGAGAACATTTTAGAATTAACGTATAGCGGTAGAGACAATTTATATTACGAACCGTTAATACAAAATGAAATAAAAAAAGTACTTAACACTTTGCCACTTTGGAGTGGAGTAATGGTACCCATTTTTCATTCACCTTATGTATGTGCTACCTCTTCTGATGTGGAAAGCGGATTTAATGTTTTGAAAAACATAGTAACGGAGAACACTAAAAAGCCGATGAGGGTTGACAGTTTTATGAATTTTCATCTCAACCAAATTGAGGCTTGTATTTTAGAGTCAAATTCCCAAAAAATGCAAGCATCTTTTAAAAGTGAAAAATGTTTTACCATACTCGAAGGCTCAGGTAATACGGAAATTGAAATTGAGAACCACGAAGAAAATTGGCGTAACAAAAATCCATCAAACATAGCTAAGATCACCAAAAATGGAATCAGCAAAACAGCGTATCGCAGAGGCAAAAACTCTATTTTAAATAATAATATTCGGCCAATGCAAATAAAATATAATGGCAACGAAATACTACCAAATACATTTTGTAACCGTCGAAAATCACCATTTATTTATATGTATAACATGTGTGCATTCAATAGTATCTCCCATTCAATTGGGGCAACCGCTGTTGATTACCCCATTATTAAGCAAATTTTCAATGAAAATATTCTGTTACAATCGGATTTATTTAAATTTTTAAATAAATTTAGTGAGAACGGTGCTACTCAAGATGTGAAATTAATGCGAAAATATCTGGCGAAAAATTAAAACCGATCTTGAAGAAAATAATCGAATGTCCAGAGTAGATTGTTGGTCCTCGCCAATGGAGATATTGGTAAAATATTTTTTTACCACACAAACCAGCGGGTATATAAGACAGACATGTAATAACTGCATAATGAAGCAGAAAATTTGTACGCTTAAAATTATCCCACTTTTAATGGATGTTATTGAAAACGATCTAAAACGTTTAGAAACGGCTATACATTTTAATGAAGTAAAATTGTGCTCCTGTGGTAACGAGCATGTAAATGATGTCACATTAAATCGATTATTAGTATTTGATGTTGAATCTCAAAAAAATTTAAGAATAGACGATCTCAACGATATTTCAAAGACACTCAAAATCAGAGGCAAAACATTTAAAATTTTATCAGTTGTAGCCCGTTTACTGGAGTCTCCTCATTTTGTGACCTATATATACAGGACAGACGAACGTTACCATTTGTACGACGACCAAAATAGCGAACCAGTCCTCGCAGAAACAAGTGCACGGTTTAAAGCAACAATTCTCTTTTATTTAGAAAACTAAACGATGAATTGAACTACAAATGAAACTATAACTAAATTAAACATTGAATATACTAAAACTAAAAAAAATACAAAAAAAATAAAAAAATTAAAAAAATTAAAAAAAAATTTAAAAAAAATTAAAAAACAAAAAAAAAAAACATAAAATAAAAAAAAAAAAAAAAAGAACTACGAAAAAATGGGAAGTAACTTGGTCGCCTCCACGCGGTGCTTCCTGGGGATAGCTAAATGACCAAAAAATTGATTTATCTGTCGTGATGAAAAAGAAAACAAACGTATAGACAAACAAAAAATCAGTTCTAGTGAATTTCTTTAAAAATTGTTGGGATTTCCAGATATCACCCATATAAAATTTTCAGAAATTGATCTTTTGAAATAAGGGTTGAAGGAAAGGACTTGTAAGTGGGATTCTGACTGATGGGGAGTATGCACAATCATGAAATTTAGTCTGAATGTTCATGTCAACTAGTTTAAGTGATTTAGTTAATAAAAAGTGGGATTTCCAGATATCACCCATATAAAAAATTTCATAAATTGATCTTTTGAAATAAGGGTTGAAGGAAGGGACTTGTAAGTGCGATTTTGACTGATGGGGAGTATGCACAATCATGAAATTTAATCTGAATGTTCATGTCAACTAGTTTAAGTGATTTAGTTAATAAAAAGTGGGATTTCCAGATCTCACCCATATAAAATTTTCATAAATTGATCTTTTGAAATTAGGGTTGAAGGAAGGGACTTGTAAGTGCGATTCTGGCTGATGGGGAGTATGCACAGTCATGAAATTTAATCTGAATGTTCATGTCAACTAGTTTAAGTGATTTAGTTAATAAAAAGTGGGATTTCCAGATATCATCCATATAAAAAATTTCATAAATTGATCTTTTGAAATAAGGGTTGAAGGAAGGTACTTGTAAGTGCGATTCTGGCTAATGGGGAGGGTGACTTTATTGAATTTTGTTTTTTTAGGTTATATACATCTAATCGTAACATTGTTACTAGAAATATACGATATTTTTCCATAGTTGATCTACTTGAATAGGCGTTGTACATATCCCATGTATATTGGTAGATATAGCCGTTCTAGGTAAAATCCTGACCAATTCTGGAGGAGAACTAAGTTGTTTTTGACATGCACAGTTTTGCACAACTAAACTAAAGCAAAACATAGGCTCTAATCATGAAACGGATCTATGGGATTTCTGATGTGATAATCACGCCAGAAATCCCACATTATCTTTCAAAATACATTATGCACAAATTTTACCGTTAGACGCACAAAATTGCACAATCAAATACTACTCGACAAAATAAGAAAATGGTGGGTTTTCCAAAATGGGATTTCTGGCGTGACTCACACCATTCATCAATACTTATATGTCAATGTAACCTATGTATAAAGCAAGGATATAAAGTTTAGGGGTGCAATTTAATAAAATTTCACTAACTCACTATAGTGAAAATGCGTTGAATGAGCTGGCTTTCCAGATTAACATGGTTTATCATTGATGCCACTATGGCCATTTGGATTTACTGTCAGTTTATCGTGAACAATGTATCGTCAGCAATTTATGGTAGAACAATTTATCGTGTAAAAGTTTATCGTGTGGAACAATTTATCGTATAACAGTTTCGTTTCTTAACCGATTATGATGGGATTGGGTATGTTGGAAGAAAATGGAATTTTTAAATTATTTTTGGAAGAAGTTCTGGAATATGGCCATCTGGGACGGAACTCGGTAGTTTCTTAACCGATTGTAATGGGATTGGGTATGTTGGATGGAAATGGGTTTCTTAAATGATTTTTGGAAGAAGTTGTGTAATATGACCCTTACCCATACCTTTGCGAAAGCAACACAGCTTGTTTCTTTCCGATTGCACTCATTTCGTTTCATACATTTTGAGGCAAAGTTGATATACAGGTTGTTAAATGTTTGTTTTATGGATGAGTTTAGTTTTAATTTTTATAGTACAGCGACACCACCAGTGAATAATAGCTGCAGTATCAGTGTAAATTTCCCATTTGGCACCGGATAGCACTCGAGTAATAAAACACGGCTATTTTCAAACATAATTGTTCGAATATTGAAACAACGGCGACTAATCTCAAGCAACATTTGTCTTCTGATTATGGGTCCTAATCACCCAACGTTTTAGTTTTTCGCAACAATGTCGTACAGTGCACTTCGTCATTATGATGGAGCAGCCATCTTGATATTGATATCGAACTGAAGAAATAACGTCCGTTCATCAGTCACACGATTGTTAAAAAGTGTTGAAAAATTATTTCGCCATATTTCGAGGACGAACGAAATCGTCCTGGATTTATTATTATCCATAACGATTTCTTTCGTCCTCAAAATATGTATAGCGAAATTATTTTCCACCACTTTTTGTCGAATATGCAGCGATATCGATATCTAATGTTCACATTTTCGATGTGAAGTGCTTGTTATTGTATCATTTTCACTTTTTCCGCCTCCACAATCGGATAGAAAATTTCGTCGTGGTCATGCAGTCTTGGTGAAGTTATTTTGTGTTTTGAGATAGATTTCACTGACGTGCGCGACTTTTATTCCAAAACGCCTTTGTTGATTATTCATCCATCCAGTTATTTGTGGTTTTAAATGTTGTAATAATTTTTCACTGATCGATACACTCAAAAAATATCTGTATTAATATTATCGAAATGTTGCAGTTAAAATAATTATAAACAATAGTACTTTAACGTCGTCTTGTACTATTTTGCTCAAGACGATAATTATCATGATCTTGTTTGTAGAAAGCATGATTAGTTTGATCAAGTTTACTTAAACTTAAGGTTTAGGTATTGGCAAACGAAATATCAAAATTACGTCCATTAAAGTGCTTAAAGTATTAAAGTGCTTGTTCAAAGAGTTGGTGGATGCTTTCCTTGCGATTGAAGTTGAGTAGAGAGAGTAGCAGTAGGTTCCATTTCGTTTTTTTTTCAGTTTAAAATATTCATATTCATTTTTCACTTATTCTTCAGTATATAGTATTCTGTTCAATAAACTAATAAACTTTTTATTCGTTACTAAGTTTTCGTACTTTATTGAAAATGAGAATATTTGACGTCAATCGCATTGCATTTCGCCAATTCCTTATTTTTTGTAAATTTGTAAGTTACTCTGCTTTATCGTCAATCTTGTTATATTATGTATAACGATAAAATGTGGGCGCACAGATCTAGATTTTTACCTCTTTGCGGTGCTGGCTGGGTAACTCTCAACGAATGCGGAGAATGCAAAGTCGAGAGAAAGCAATGCAGGAGCAATTTTGCTTATGGTCTTTGACACTACATGTCAGGGTAAGTTATGGGCACCACAAATACAATACCACATCAGCGTATGTTCTCCAGGCTAGAAATGACGGAAGTGGGCATTTGTTTTATAGCGAGGAGCACCTATATACATGTACATTACTAGTCCGTAATGCACACAAGTGTCAGTCTAATAAGTTGGTTGAGCGGCAAGCTCAAAAAAATCTGGTTATAAAATCACCTGCTCAGAAAATTCTGGTTATATATTCTACCTAAAGACCCCGGATAAAATTATCGTTTTGATAATAAGAACGACCTCGGAAAATGTACACTGGAATATGGAACATAATAAGCATTTAGAACTTGAGATCTCCAGACCCTATCGAACCAAGGGTACATTTGCACTCTGGACGTAGTTATACTAAGAGAGAGCTTAGATGGTCTGGCAGTTGGATACGAAACTTCACCGATGGTTACACATTTTACTAGAAAATTTATTAGAAAAAATAAATAAAAATATTGGCTTTTTCGTCCAAAAGCGCGTACAGCCATTTATCATTGACTATCGTCCAATCAAGATGCGGCTCCGCAATAGCCGAGCTGATTTCCAGATGGCCACTTTTCTTCCAAAAATCATTAAAGAATCTCATTTCCAACCAACATACCCAATCTCATCATAATCGGTTAATAAATTACCGAGTTCCGTCCCAGGTGACCATATTCCAGAACTTCTTCCAAAAATCATTTAAGAATCCCATTTTCATCAAAAATACGCAATCCCATCATAATCGGTTAATAAACTACCGAGTTCCGTCCCAGGTAGCCATATTCCAGAACTTCTTTCAAAAATTATTTAAGAATACTATTTTCATCCAACATACCCAATCTCATTACAATCGGTTAAGAAACTACCAAGTTTCAGACCATATTCCAGAACTTCTTCCAAAAATCATTTAAGAATCCCATTTCCATCCAACATACCCAATCTCATCATAATCGGTTAATAAATTACCGAGTTCCGTCCCAGGTGGCCATATTCCAGAACTTCTTCCAAAAATCATTTAAGAATCCCATTTTCATCAAACATACCCAATCCCATCACAGTCGGTTAAGAAACTACACAGTTCCGTCACAGGTGACCATATTCCAGAACTTCGTCCAAAAATCATGTAAGAATCCCATTTCCATCCAACTTATAAAATCCCATCCTAATTTGTTAATCAATTAAAATGGGAATGACCGAATTCATTAACATTTTATAAACCGAACGAAGACACTTTAATTTATATTTATACAAATCATTTTATTATACCGTCAAATTTACAAACTACGATGATCTGGCACGATAAATTGTCCACACGATAAATTGTGTCCACGGTAAATTGTGTCTACGATAAACTGTATACGGTTAAATGTTTACGTTAAATTGAAACACGATAATATGTTTACGATAAAAAGACCGTCACCCGGCCATTTGATAGGCCGTAATAATGTTAGTCAACTTCGGCTCAATTATGGAGAAACTATGACGGGGATGCAGAGGTGTAATTAGCCAAAACTCCGCTAACTAAATACACTGCCGTTCACTTGATTAGACCTACTTTCAGTTTTACTTTTAAATGCAAATTTTATTGTAATTTCTTGCGGAACCAAGAATATAAAAATATAATTCCGATTTAACTAAAATCCGTTAAAATCCGGAAGACATTACATCCTGTCATTTTTACACACATATTTATGTGTGTGGGGCTTAAATTGAAGCAAAAAAAATTGTTGTCTGGCAGGAAAAGGGATATATTTTTTATTGAGATGAGAGAGAAATTAGTACTCAGTAAAACAGCAATGAATAAAAATTTAAATATACCAATCTAACAGCACTTTCCTTGATGGTTCTTGAATAATGTTCACTTGACTGACGCATTGCAAAATTTAAGTATTTTTGAGCAAATTTCGGTTTAAGTTGCTACAAAGTTTTTCAAAAATCGATACCTACCACTTGGAGCGATTTTCCAACTGCGCTACAGCTCGTAAAATCGAGCATAGTAAGCATTCTGTACAAAATTATTTAAAAGACAGTGCATCATATGGAAGCAACTACCAAAGAAAGTCGACGACGCAAGATACAAGAAAAATTCATAGGCTAGTGTCCAATTCAGCCCTTTCGACCAACAAAATCAGAACGCCATCAGTGCTTAATGTCAGCAAATCAACAGTTCGTAGAGCAATTTAAGATGCTTCATTTTTAAAATTCAAAAAATTAAAAAAAAATACCACTAAACGCTGTACGCAAGCAACAAAAATTGGAATTCGCCAAGCAGCACATGACTTGGGATACGCATCCGCAAACAATGAATAATAATGGAAAAAGGTTGTTTTTTTGGGTGAAAAAAAATTTCATGTGATTCGCAAAGTTGAACTATTTTTGAAATGGGGAGTAATGGTATGGAGTGCAATTTCATTTTCATGCTGCAATCAGTTTTTCCAAAAATTCAGGAGCTATTTGGACATCTTCAGTGAATTTTCCGAAAGGATAATGTGCCCATACATAAATGCCCGTGTTGTAAAATCGTGGATTGCGAGTCAAAACGTTGAGTTAATACTATTGCGACCTTATTCCCCTGATTTAAATATCATTTCAATGGTTTCGGGGTGGCTCACTCGCAAAGCTTTTGAAGGGGGCATAAATAATGTTGGTTTGAGTAATTTTTATTTAACTTTGTATTACTTCACTTCTCGTCTAGTATCCTTTCGACAAACAACGTTTTTTTATTTATTTAAATTAAAAAATTTGAAAATGATTTCTATTCTGGAACATAATACATCGAAGGTCGCTCAATTCAATGGTACGAATTTTAGTAATTGAAAATATCGACTTGGTATTCTTTTGAATGAAAATGGTTTACGTAAATTTATCGAGACCGTCTAAACGATATTTTAAAGGAGGAGAGAGATCAATTGCTGCATGGAAATATTAGGAAAGAGGAGAAGTCATGTATTTCGATTATCGTGCAAAGCATTCATGATAGTCAGCTTGAATATGTGAATGACAAAACGACCGCAAAAGATATGTTTGATAATATATCTTCCGTGTTCGAGCGAAAAAGCATTGCGGAACAACTTTTATTACGACAACAGCTGCTGACTATGAAAATGCGAGATGGGGATAATATTAGTGATCATTTTCTAAATTTTGACAAAAAGATTCGTGATTTGAAATCAATTGGTGCATCAATGGAAAATATCGACGTCATTTGCCATTTGTTGTTAACATTACCGAGAAGCTACGATAACTTGGTTACTGCGATCGAAACAATAAATCAAAATGATTTCACAGTGGACTTTGTCAAGAGTCGTCTGATTGATGAACATGAGAAACGAAACAATGGCGGCTCGAGTGGTAAATCGAACGAATCATATGCAATGCACATACGAAATCCAAACCTTGTGTGTTTTAAATGCGGTAAAAAATGACACATAAAGTCTATGTGTTTCTCCAAATCTTTTAAGAATAAGGAAAAATTTAATGCAAAATCGAGTAATAGAAAAGACGCAGCAGGAAACAAAACCTCAACGAAACAAGAAACGAATCTCATATGCGCAGTTGATGTGCATGATAAATTTGAAGAAGCGAATCCGCGGTTCCACACTTTATTTCTTTCAGCGTGATTCTTTCTTCGTTTCTTTCCCCTTCACCTACAGACTAATTTTTTGGCGGGGAAATTGTTAATTTTTTTTTTCGTCAATATTTTTTTTTTGATTCACTGATTTCTTCGCACTATTACGTAAGAAATATTTCAAGGACATCTTGTTTATTTGTCGTTTTTGGGTTAATTTTAGTTTAATGTTTGCTTCGAGTGCAAAAAATATATTTTTTCAACCAAGGAAGCAATTTTCGCAGTAAATAATAAATATTTTTTACTATACGAATAAATCAAAAAACATAACACATACATAAAAAAGAAAGGCTGTAGTAAAAAAAGGGTGTACCAAAAAATTCGTTCGGATTGTTTTGTTTGCTTATAATGAAAAATAGAAATAAAAATGATTAATTTAAAATATAATTTATATGTAATTTAATATATAATTTACAATAAAATGTATTAATTAAATATTAAAGTTTTAAATTAATTATTTTTATTTATATTTTTAATTATAAGCAAACAAAACAATCCGAATGAATTTTTTGGTATGTACACCCTTTAGCCAAAAGAAATGCGCAAAGAAATCAATTGTAGGGTCCATGCCACACGTAAAAAAAAAATACGGCATTTTTCTTCGTTTCTTTCCCCGTTTACCTATGATACAAGTTTTAATTGCGACTTAACTAATTTTCTGTTCTACCACACAACTCAAACATAAATGAAATAAAAAATATTTCAAGGACATTTTTGACTCATTTTAGTTAAAATTTTATTTAAGAGAGAGCAGAACAAAACATTGGTAGAAAAAAAAGGCCAAAATACAAAAAATGCTCGTCTGGCATGGTACGTCGATTGGTTTTTTGAAATCAGAGAATCACGACGAAAGAATTAAAGAATGCATGCAACCGAACCATGAATTACGAAGAGTGTACAAACAAAACGAGTGAAAATATGGAACAAAATCGGGAAGATGATTCAGCGTTGATTAAACTCATATTGGATTCTGGTGCTACGGTGCACATGGTAAACAGCAAACATTATTTCAGCAAAATAACGAATATATGAATGAACTAACAATCCAGGTAGCAAAGAAACATCAACAATTGAAATCGAAACAGCAAGGCAACATAAAAATTAAAACTTTTTTGAATGGTGAATTTAAAGCGAGAGTGATTAATGACGTGCTGTTGGTTAATAATTTGGAACACAAACTTTCAATAAATGCTTTGACCGAAGATTGTGCGTACATTTCTTTCGATAAGAAATTACAATTTGTTGCAAACAAAAAAGGAAAATTGTACGAGACAACATTTCATGTTGATTGTGATGTGTTTGCCGTTTTTTCAAGTGAGCAACAATCGAATGTGTCCCAAAGCATGTTGCATTTTCGACTAGGACATCTAAATGTTTTCGACATGAAAAAGTTAATTTCAAGAAAAATGATTTCTAGTTTGGAGCAAATAAAAATAAACAGCGATTTGAAATTTTGTGAATCATGCGTCTATGGTAAACAAACAAAAAAATCATTCCCACCGAATAAGCAATTGAATGGATCTCAATATTTTGTTACTTTTACTGATGATTTTACGCGAGTAACAATGGTCTTTTGTATTGAACGAAAAAGTGACGTACTCGAAAAGTTCAAAGAATATGTAGCGATGGTAGAGGCATGTCACGGTTGTAAAATTTCAAAAGTGAAGGCTGACAACGGTGGCGAATATACATCGAACGGTCTTAAAAAATATTGCAAAGAAAAGGGAATTCAGATCATATATACGGTTCTATACAATCCTGAAATGAATTCGGTATCAGAACGATTAAATCGAACTTTGCAAGAAAAAGCTAGAACCATATTGTTGGCGAGCGGAATAAAAGGACATTTCTGGAATGAAGCTATAGTTGCAGCAAATTATTTAAAAAATCGATGTCCGACGTCTGCATTAGGCAGACAGTTTATCGATAAAACTCCAGCAGAACTTTGATATGGTACGAAACCAGATTTATCAGACATTCGAATTTTTGGATCAATATGTTACAATCAAGAAATTAGATGCGAAATCTTCGAAGTGTATCATGATTGGTTATGGCACATCGCATCATACATATAGATTATGGGATCTGAATGGAAATAAACTAGTTCTTGGTCGACATGTAACATTTAATGAAATATCAGTTCTGAACAAAGCAAAAATTATTGAAATGCCAGATTTGTAAGCCAACAAACAAATAAAAATAATGACGAAACGTTAGTTGGTACTATTAACACAACTGATGAAAATTTCACCGAGAAGGAGAATATATCAACAGACAACAGTGTTAGTATACGGACTGCACTGATAACACTGATGAGATTGAACTACGTAAATCCAATCGAGAACGAAAGCCAGTTCAACATTATGGTGATTGGGAATACTCGGCACATTTTGCTCTCTCAGCTCAGGAGATCGTACAAAATGATCCAACTTTAATTAAAGAAGCGAAACAACAATCAGATTGGCCACAGTGGAAAGATGCAATCCATGAAGAATTTGCATCCTTAATTAAAAACGATACATGGTCATTGTGTGATTTACCGAAAGGTCGAAAATTAATTTCGAATAAATGGGTTTTTAAACTGAAACACAAATCGAATGGTGATATAGCTAAATAAAAAGCCAGACTAGTTGCCAGAGGATTTACACAGGAAAAGGGCTTAGATTATAATGAGACGTATTCACCAACTGCAAAACTATCATGTACAACAAATGGACATCAAATGTGCATGGAGAATTAGGCCAGAAAAATATAATTTATACAAAAATGCTATGAAAATATTTTTCCCAATTCCCTATTCCCAGGGAAAGCCAGAATAGGGCCACAGCAAGGAAATTCCGGTTTGATGACAAAAGTCATACATGGCTTTAAAAGGTATAAATATTTTAAGTGGTATAAGAAAACCATAAAACCGATTCCGGTTTGATGACTGAGAAAGCAAAACTCAGAATGAACGTTGGAAAAAGTCAGCAATTTTTTAATCGTGATTTTTTTTAGTAGTACGTAGTAGTTTTTGGTTGATTTTTGTTCAAAATTGAAATATAATGTGATATTGGAATAAAGTAAAATATGTTATTTTGAGTTTATTTTTATTTTTTAATTATAAAAATGTTCGGACTACATCGTTTATTATTGCTCTGGTAAGAGAGAATTATTTACTGGTTTCTTCTCCTTTCATAATAGAATTTGGGTCTATTTCAGCTAATACGTCTTCCTCTGGTAGTAATGGACACCCATTTAAAATTAACACGTTGTGCAAAATTGCACAACAATTTATTATTAAACCGACTTTTTGAGGAGTGTACATTAATATGCGTTGTCGACTGAGGTAGCGAAATTTAGATTTAAAGATACTGATGCATCTTTCAATAATATGCCGTGTTTTTTATGCCTTATGTTGTAAGCATCTTCCTGCGGTGCATTAGATGGTGATGCTAGTGGACTCATCAGCAGCCATGGTTGAAGCCCACGGCCATATCTACCATCACCAAAAACTACATGGTTTAAATATTCAAACTTATTTCAATGTGTGAAAATTTGTGAATATCTTACCGAGCTAACACATATTTTTGATTCTGTTGTCAGATTCAGTTCTTAGTTTCCGCTTGCTAAGCGAAGTTCTCCAGACAAAATTATTATGGGATGACCAACCGTATCGAACATTAAAATTCAAAAGTTCTAAAATGTGCATCACAAATGATTTGACCGTTTTTCGTATGTACAGATTTTCTTGTGGATTAATATACGTGCTCAACGTCACTGCAAGGCTTTTTAATTGAAATATGCGTTTTGTTAATTAAGCCGGTGACTCCAGGAAATTGGTACAAATTATAAAATTGCTGCTTACGTCTCGTCTGATGGGTTTAGCTGGAACTGAACAAATTCTCTACCCAAATTATCTTCGACCACATGACATATTTCCTCAACACACCGAGACACGGATGTTTGCGACATCGCTATAAAAAAGTCTTGTCCTATAGGTCGCTGGTATCAAACAACAGAGAGATTAATATTCTTCATATCGATTTACTTAACCGAAACAACCTTTGGAATTCAGCATCCGTTGTTGCTTCAAATGGGTCACTAATATTTTTGAGGTTTCTATACGGATTTTGAACAGCCGGAATCTATTATAAATTATTTAACTTATTTATTTACATCGCTCTATTTTATATGTTTATTTTACCTTCGATTTGAAGCTGTTCTTCTTCGATCCCTCAAAATAATATAGTCCAAATTATAAATATTTTTTACAATATTATTATTATTTAATAATTCGATTGTCGAATAACTTGAAAGTTTAGAAAAATATTAATATTTGGGATTGTCAAAGCGCTCCCGATAAGCAAAATGATCATGCTACGGGACTCGGAAATTTGATGATAATGAGAATTGATTAGTCGAAAAAAATCATATAATTTTGCCATTGCCATTTGTCAGCAACCCGGAATTCACCAGCAGGGGTTGGACACCAAACAGCTGAAATAGACCTGTGGTACCCCTTACTGTTGCGAAATAAATTGCCTAAAAAGTTGCCTTATAAAATTCATCGTTCTCTAGTGGTGCAACTATTGATATATATTGCACCCATCTATATAGCTCCAATAATTCCACGCATTTGGAAATTTTGATTAAATCCGTTTTTAATTTCAATTTGGCCTAAATAAGATACTCTGCAGCAACTTAATAAATTCATTCATCAAGTAATCGACGATCTGTGTTGTAACTTGTCTAACCGCCCGAAATACACTTCATTGTAAAAATGCAATAACTTGGCACCTTCCCACCGATACTTGATACGGGCCATGTCCATAAAAATGAAGCGCACATAAAAGTTTCAGTTGAAACGAGATACTCGTTTTTTGAGAGTTTATTTCCAATTTTTGAATTAAAAATTGACCGCATGGTTTAGAAACACTGAATAATTTTTAAAATTTTGCTCCCGGTAATTCATAGGGGCTACATACATATCTCAAAGATGCTCCAATTTAAAACTGTGACTTTGCCTAGAAAAGTTAATTTACAGTGAATCACATATTTGATCAAATGCTTTACAATAAAAACAACACGTTTGATTTCATAAAATTTATATTTATTATTTAAAATTTGTATATAAGTTTAGTAAAATGAATTTTTAAGTAATATAAATTCATAACTTTTAAATGATTTCATTCAACTAGGAAATTAAAAAATGAAAGAATAAAATATAGAAGTCACTTGATCAGATTTGTGAGTTTTCATTTTAGTGTTTGGTGTGGCCTCCACGTGCCTTCAAAACGGCTTGACACACCTCCGATGGAATTTGATTCCACATTGTAGCAGCCTTGGCGTATAGTTCATCCAAATTTGTCGGCGAAGTTGGGTGTCTGACAACTTTTCGCTTCAGATGTTGCCACAAGCGTCCAATAGGATTCAAATCTTATGATTGTGGTGGCCAATCCAAGAGTTTGAACCCATTTTCCTCTATCCACATTTTCACGATCCAGGCAGTATGCCTTCGGATCATTATCTTGCTGGAATATGATGTCCGAAGCGTTCATGCCCCAGTTTTCCAGGCTTCCAATGAGGCTATTCTGCAATACCTGTAAGTAGTCATTTGCTGTCATTCTGTCATTCAAGTGTGTCCGAGAATCGGCCCCAATATTCGATAAATATCGAAAAAGCGATGTTACAACATCCCACCCCAGACTTATTCCATCAGTAGGCCAGCAAAATAAAATGTATGCCCATATTATGGTTCTCACCTCACCGAGCGAGTCACCTCACCAATCCAAGTCGTGTGAGTTAGATTTTTGAATTATGGTCCTTGCTTTTATTTTGGTGAGATGTGTTTGTTTATTACGACAATTTTAATTTGTTGTTAATTTGGCAATATTATAATTTTAGCGTTTTGGACATACATTTTTCACAATATTGACATTTTTCATAGAAATTTTTATTTTGTGCCTAGAAATGTTTTTTTTATCATGCAATAATTTTATATAATGAGATCCTACTACTGCCACCCATCTTGATTTTGTTTGTCAAAAAATTACAATAAACTAACCATTATATTGTTGGTAAGTATATTTGACAATTATACGAAAATAATTTCCCTAATCCCCCATTTCAAGGGAAAACCAGAATAGTGCCACTGATGTATAAAAAGAAAAGAAATACTGACGCCAAATTCCCTAAGAAATTTGAAAACAAGTGGTTTTGCAAAACGACATCCAAAACAATTGTCGTACCCTTATTGTAAAGAAAATAACTTTAAGGCCCGTAAGTTTGAACGAAGATTAATCCACAACCGACGATTTACCCTCGGTTTGGTAAGTTTAAACGAGGATTATTTGATCCATGATTATTTTAAAAATCAACCGATTTCGATGTATTATTTTTATTTTTCTATGATTTTTTCGTCCGATTTTTTTTCGAATTTTCAAACTGTCATTGTCAAATTGACGATATAATTTTTTAATATTAAATAATAACTTTACTTTATCTATTTAATTAGATAAATAAAAAAAATATTAGAAAAAAGGCTTCTTCGACTTCTTCATTATCTGAATCTTGCAACGATTCAGATTATCTGCTTAATGAAAAAAGAAAAATCAGAACATTTCAGTTGTTCAATCTGAACATTTCAAAGGAACTATCAAATTGTCGAATACTACATATGTTGAATCGGAATCGGATGAAGGAACTGCAAGCAAGCATCCCGATAATATGCTTACTTGTTTAATCTGTCCTGAAGTGCAAACTACCGATGAAATTCTGAAGGAGCACTTCAAATTACATTTAAGATTTGCTTGTGATAAATGTGAAAAGCGGTTTATTTGTGGCGACACCACGACATCAACGCATTTGTTGATTGGGCAAATTAGCGGTGTTCACCCCAGGATTCATCTCATCTCGGTGTTCATCCCATGATAGCGATGATAAAAGTAGAGCGACGGTAAAAAAGGAGATACACACGAACAGCGCGACAAGTTAGAAGTTAAAATATGTAATTGTCTTATTAAAATAAAATAAAAATAATAATTAAACAAATATTCGAATCGTATATATTAATATAGTGTTCATCGAAAGTACCAGCGATATATACGCGCTAATTATAAATCAATCTGATTGGCACTCGAGCGATACAGTACTCGAGTTGAATATTGTGGGTTATCATATTCCAGTCTAACCGATCCAGTAGGATAATAAAATAGCTGGACCCAACGATATAAACCCCCATATATTAAGGAAACTTAAGTCAAACTCTCATTTAGAAAGTAAAAATATCGAATGTCGTATATGCAAATGCGTGTTTCGAGCTGTTTACAATTTGAAACAACATTTGTTTACACATTCACAGGAGAGGATATTTCAATGTACGTTTGAAGAGTGCCATCTGAATTTTCGACAAATCAGTAATACGACATCATTTACAGATACACATATGTGGTCTCATTCGGATGACAAACCATACAAATGTACAGAACGCACTAAATCATTTGCATCTAAAACCCAGTTGGATATACATTTTTATTCACATGAAAGTGACCGTCAATTTCGATGCGAAATGTGTGATGCCTCGTTTAAGTTTCGTAGTGGCTATCTTAAGCATAAAAGTACAATACATACAGGAACTAATTATCCTTGTCCCATTTGTAATAGAAATTATAATCGGAAGGATAACATTAATAAGCACAAGTGTTTGTCCATCGGTTACTCCAATAAAATAAACTTTAATCGAAAAACCAGCAAAATTTTTATTAATAATTTTCTTATTAATAAAAATTTTTGGTCTGAAATTTTAGCTCAAAACATATTCGGAATATAAATTTTGTTCTTGTACGGAACTGTTCGTATTTTTCGTTGAAACTCTCCTCGCCTGATTCGGTCTCTTGTTTTTTCGAATCCCTTGTGTCCCACATTAAATATGATTTCAATATCTTCTGTATCAAGATTTATTGGAATTTCCGGGTTCTCTTGAATGGATATGTTTCTTAATATTAGAGGAGATTGAGTTCCTTAATTAGAAACTGTTGACACCATATTTTGTATGGGCACAACTTGATATAGATTTTGATTGTAAAATAGATTTGTTTATCCGGTTCAGCATTTGATCAATTGTCGAGTTGTCATGTCGTCTTCTGCAACTGAATTAGTTTTCTGTCGTTTTGCTTTTTTACTCTGCGGAAATTCAATTCTGGTTGCGTTGCGCAATATTGATTGAGCACCGTTTATATTTTTCGTATTAGATATTGATTGACATTCTGAATCGGTTTCACCTTTTATTGTAGACAGCACCAAATGCGTTAAACGTATCCACCCAATCTAATATGAAAATGGTTGGCTTGCCATCAGTTTGAAAATTCTTCGAGATATTTAATCTTAAAGCTTCAGATAGGTTTAACAAGACACAAAATCCTTCCTAAAATTTTGGAAATGGCCATTTCCTCAAATTTGAACATACGGCTGGTGCTGGCCACTTGGTCAACAATTACTTAACTATACGTACCATCTCAAAACATCATTTGCTATTTCCGGTTCAGCAAAGGTTTTGGAAGTTATAAACGAATTTCATATAAATTTATTTGGGCCATATCGAAGCTGGAAGATTGTGCTAATCCTAACATACGGCTGGCACTGGCGAGCTCACCATAGTTTTCCCTTATCATTATCAACTCAAAAGATAAAAAACCATTTCCGGATGATATAAGAAATTTAGCAACATTTTCTTTTTTCGAACATCTGTTGGTAACTCTGTGTGCGATGTTCAAAAAAAAACAATCGCTGATTAATCATCGTTTAAACTTACCAATTTAGACCATGGAAAAATCCATGGATTATTTTACCCACGGATTTTTCGAAAAATTTTACTAGTTCAAATTTACGGGCCTAAGTATCACCCGAAATTAAACATGTCGCAATTTAAACCCTCAAATGATTTGCTTGATTGTTTACGTATACGGTTGGTGTGATTTTTAATCAACTTTTAACTTAAACTTTTTATCAATTTTAGGTATTCAATTACGTTTAGTTCCGCTCATCATTATAATTTGTGAAAGATAAAAATTCCATTTTATGCCTATTCTATATTTGTGGAACATGTGATGAATTTTGTGTTATTTTATGAATAAAAGTTTATTTACAGTCGCTCCAACTCAAACTCGGACATCATAGGAATAAATTTTCAATTTGAAAAACGTCAGTTAAAATGGTGGTTTGGAAAAAATTACAATGTTTTTTAATAATTATACATATTTATTACATATTTCAAAAAAAACTACAAAGAAAAAATTATATCTAATAAAATATTTATAACAACAAAAACAAAATCAGTAACGAAAAATACACACAAGCCAAACTCGGACAAAGAAAATTATTTCAAGGTAACTTTGTTATTAATAGAATAGATTATTAGGGAAATCCCCAAACAGTAGACATTGAGCTTCCCATTAAATGTTTTATTTAGTTTAACACAAATTTCACAAGAGCAACATCAGTTTGATCAAAATGGGAAGACAAAGAGGCCAAACATCCGTCGAGGTACGACAATTGATCATTAGACATTACCAAGAAGGCAAATCAGTCATTAAGCGGTTTAAGATGACCAAAAAATTGGAAAATAAACCCAAAGAAGGACACAACAAAATTTTTAGTGAACAAGGTGGGCAGTATCTAGTGCGACAAATTAAAAATAATCCGTTCCTGAGTGCCCCCAAGCTAGCCGCTATTGCAGAAAGAGAATTAGCGAAGAAAGCCAGTCCATCAACTATTAGAAATATTATCCATAGAGCCGATTTCAATGGAAGAATTGCCAGAAAGAAACCATACATAAGTAAGCAAAATCAAGTGAAAAGGCTGCGGTTTGCCAAAGAGAACCAACACAAGGATTTTTCGTTCTGGAAAGATGTTTTATTTACTGATGAAAGTAAATCGAACATTTTTTTCTCTGATGGTAAGCCATATGTTTGCAGAAAAGTATTGTAAATGAACAGCTTCGTTTGAAAAATTTACGACCAACGATTAAACATGGTGGTGGATGTAGGGTGGAGCAAATTTTCGAAAGTTCCAATTTCTAACGGGACACCCTAGAAATGTGAGGTTATGCTAAGAACTTAAACAGACAAAATATTGGGTCGATCGAAGGTCGTTTAGAGGTCGCGACTTGAGCACGAAGTTCGATAAAAACGCTATTTTTTTCAATTTTTCACATTCAAACGAACAGAAAAATTATTTAAAAAATTTTCTCAGACTTAATAAAAATTGCGGTCAATAGAGGAGATAATTACCTTTCCAAAACATCAAAGATATCGAAAATCTGTTAACAAATAGCGAGATTATTGCCAAATTTCCAAAATACAAAAACAAGTCAAATTATTACTATATTTTTTTTTATTATTAACGCATAATGTTTCTTCTATACAATGATATTATAAATTAATTTTTAGTATTAAAAAAATAATCAATTTAAGTTGATATTCTACCCATTAAGGCTGTTTTGGTGTATGTTGGAAACTTCTGTGTATAGTCCTTTACGACTTGTAGTAAATATTGCATGTCATCTACATTTCTTGTCAATTTCGTATTATAATCTTGTATTAACTTAACACCACGTTCTGCGATATCATTTACGACTTTTGTTTGATTGATAATCTTCATTCCGTTCTTGAAATTATCACCCCGAGGCCACATATCCAGATCTTTGTTTAAGAAATCTGAAGAAATATTGAACCTTTTAAAAAAATCGCCAGTGTTTGGTGTAACAAAATCTGCTAGTTGTTTCGTAATGAATGTTTTCACATCATCAATTTTCAACTCGACGCGCTTAATTGACTCGGCCTCTACATCTCTCTTCATATCCAACTGTTGCACCATTCTTCTTCGAAAAAGAGAATGCGATGTTTTCATCGGATAAATACCACAATTGGCCACATATTTTATTTAGTACAGCCATCGCCAACTTTTCGTCATGTGTTTTGTTCAAATAAATATCTCGTAAATAGTTGAAATCCAGCTGTGGTGCTTTAGCAGCTTTTGTGCGATGGAACCAAATTTTCGCATGAAATCTTACGACATAAATGCAAATGTCCCGTAAATTCTTCTGTTCTTGTGCTGTTAACTTAAATTCTTCCCGAAAGACAAATACTTTCAACAATACATAAATGGCTTTGGACATCCAGCGAGCATGATGCATAGGCCCCGGCAGGCGGAAGCTGATATTTTTAGTTGGTATCATGCCCAAAAAAATTATAGTGATTTCCAATAATTCTTTGTAGTCATCACGAGCATGTTCCTTTGCCAATTCACATCATTTAATTGTATATGAACGTTGGGATCATCTATGCCTGCTTTAAAATTATTCTTATTCAAGGAATTCCAGTCATTCTTGAATCTCACAAATAATGAAACATTTACTCCTGATGTATTGCCCATTTTCGATTCAATTAAGATATAATAAACTTCGTTCCAGTTTCTGCTCTAAAATAATAGCTGCTCTATTTAATCTTACAGTATTTGAGTATGATGTATCGAAGCAAGCCGCCACGACATCGTCAGCTATTCTCCAATCATTTAATCTTTGAAAAACAGCCTCCGCCATTTCCAAACCAGTTGCTCTTGATATTTTGGGAACGCCCAATAATTGTTCTCCATCTATATGGGAAATAATCACCGGCAAACGATCCATGGTCTCCGTTCCAGATAACTCTGGAAGTAATTTTCCATCCCAATGTAATACGCCTGTTATAAACTTGAAAGTCGATTTAATTGATGCTGCTATTTCTACTCTATTTGTTTCACGAAGACGCCTCACTGTACTTCGACTCAAAACGAGTTCATCAATAGAATATCCAAGACTTTCGGCGACGGCATTAATTAAATGCATTGCTGCATGATCTGTAATCTTTCACTTATCCAAAGCTGACAATATTCTAGGAGCAATGAAACATTTGCTTCCTATAGAGGCTCCTTCTGCGCTTAGCACGGGCAAATCAATATTTTCGAAGCTCATGTCATTATCAGATGTCCTTTCGCTGTCACTCTCCGATGATGAAAATAATGTTTGTGAGTCTATTGGAATTGATTTACGTTTTTCTTTAAGATGTCTTCGTTTACGATTTTTTTCTGCCATCAGACGTTCCGATTTCCGCTTTTCTTTTTCAATTTCATATTGTCTGACTCCAGCCAAATATCCAGGGCGCCCTTTCTCACGCTGTGACAAGAGGAATCGCTTGTCGTCTTCACAAGTCATCATGGACAAGGCATTAGTATGAGCGATATCGAAAATATCATCCAGTATACTATTAAAGGTAATTTCTTTTTCGCGGTAAACTTTTAAAGGTTTATTTTTATTCTTTAGAAGATTTTTCCACTCTTCATGCAATTGTTTCAATTTTTCAATAGAATGTTGTTCCTTTTTCACTGGAATTCGTGTCCAAAAAATAGACACTTCTTGGATTGTCAGAGCTGCACTTTCACGAATAGTTAATTACAGTACGGTGATTGTAAAAAAAGACACAACACTTGCTTTTTTGATGGTAACTTAGCACCAATAAATTGACAGTACTCATGCCCAAGAAGATAAATTTCTGTAGTGGACCGTAAATTAGCTGTCATTTTATCAACTGTAATAGCACTTTCTTAAAAATATTAATAAAACTGTTAAACGGACTAGATTTAATTATTACAAATTTGTGTCCTTTTCTCGAGAGATTTGGATTTAAACTGAAATTAATTTGCATTTATTTTGTTTATATAGTATAAATATGATACAAAGAAATATATTGGCCATATCAGATCATAATTAATGCACTAGGCACTAGGCGGATTTAAATTTTAAATACAATAACTAATGAGACGAATGAGTCATAAGGACTTAACATAGTTGGGTTTTATGATAATGGCATCATAAAACACAACTATGTTAACTTCTCATGACTCATACGGTTTTCTATGACACCATAAAACATTCCTTTGTTTATTCGTTATACCTCATTTTTATTTATTTATTTTGTAGTTTTGAAGATAAATTCCAGGATTTAAAAAAACGTTTATTATTTGGGTTTTTATTAGTTTCAAAAATTGGCAATAATCTCGCTATTTGTTAGCCGATTTTCGATATCTTTAATGTTTTGGAAAGGTCTCTATTGACCACATATTTTACTTAGTCTGAGATTTTTTTTAAAATAATTTTTCTGTTCGTTTGAAAGTGAAAAATCGAAAAAACACCGTTTTTATCGAAATTCGCGCTCAACCTCTAAACGACCTTCGATCGACCCAATAATTTTTGTGTTTAAGTTTTTAGCATAACCTCACATTTCTAGGGGGTGTCTTGTTAGATATCTCAACACTTTTTTCCCCCATATAAACGTGGGCCACCCTAGTGGATCAGTGATGGTATGGGGATCTTTCTCAGCGGCTGGCCCAGGAAGTCTTCATTTCATCGAAGGAAGGATGGACCGTCCAGAATATGTATTTGAACATATTAAAATTAAATGTTCCTCGAAATATCGAAAAACTGGGTTTAACCAACAGCTTGGGATTTTAACAAGACAATGATCCCAAGCATAAAGCTTATAAAGTTCGGTCTTGGCTTTGATACAATTGTCCGCATATCATTGATACACCACCACAAAGTCCGGATCTCAACCCTATAGAGAATTTGTGGGATTACCTAGATAAAAATGTTCGAAAACATCACATTTGTAGCAAAGCTGAGTTAAAAAAGGTAATGTTAGAGGAATGGAACAAAATTGAGCCAGCTCTTTGCAAAAAATTGATGCAATCGATGCCTACCAGAATGGCAATGATTATTAAAAATAAGGGACATCATACAAAATATTAATTCTTCCATAAATAGAAAATATTCAAGAGAATGTCCGAGTTTCGCTTGTGCGTATTTTTCGTTACTGATTTTGTTTTTGTTGTCATAAATATTTTATTAGATATAATTTTTTCTTTGTAGTTTTTTTGAAATATGTAATAAATATGTATAATTATTAAAAAACATTGTAATTTTTTCCAAACCACCATTTTAACTGACTTTTTTCAAATTGAAAATTTATTCATACTGTATTTGTTTATATGAAAGATTTACTTGAACATTTTTTTTTGTTACAATACGTTCCAGAGCCCGGAAAAATTGTTGCCGGCCCCTTGGAATTCCGCCTTTGAAAGGTTTTACTGTACTATTAATTGATTCATTTATTTTTTAATTTATTATAATAAATGTTAATTTCCACAATTTGATGACGATATTTTCTAGAACCTAGCTAGAAAAATTTTCCTATTTCTGGACACTTAAGAATGCTTAATAAGTTTTCAAAATAAAACAAACTAATTTTAATTCAAACTCTAAAACAATGATATTTATTGAATTTTCAATATATTTTTTTTATTCATTTTCAATTTTCTTATTTTTTTTTTAATAAAGTAATTTATTCAAGTTTTAAAATTTCCTCGGAAGCGTCTACAAGTTTCATTTTTTTTTTTTATTTTTAATCATAATTTTATTATTTTTCACCGATTTGCTTTATTTATTTAAAATGTTTACTTTTATTTCAAAATTAATTTTTTTTTATATAACTTTTCTAATAGATTTTTTTTTGTGTTAACCATTTATAATTTTTAATTAATTGCTTTTAAAATAATTTTGGATTTTTATTTATAAATAATTTTATTAATTTGTTAGACTTTTTAATTTTGTTTTTGATGGGTATGATTGTCATATGTATTTATTTATTTGTAAAATTATTTATTAAATAAAAATCCAATTTTAAAATAATTAGTTAAAAATTATAAATAATTTGTTTTTAATCATTTTCTAACGGAAATATATAATAATACTAATAATTTTAATAATAGTTTAATATATTAATTTTAATATGTAAATATTAGCGCGATATATTTTTTTTATATATTGAATGTTTTATGTATAATATATAAATATATATTATACACAATCCTTAAAACTAAAAAAAAAATTACTATTAATTTATAATTTATTATAATATATATAAAAAATTTTGTTTATAATTTAATTACAAATATTTACTAATAAAAACAACAATTTATTTATTTCAAATATTTATTTATAATTATGTATTATTTAATGAGCGTTTTGTTTTTTAATTTTAATTAAAAATTATTATTTTTTATATTATTTAGATTAATTTAAAAATTAAAACAATTTTAAACAAAAGCAATAATAAAACATAATGATAATAACTAATTATTTTAAATTATAAATCGCATTGTCACTAGTCAATATTATTAATTTTATTTATTATTTAATTAATTTATTGGTGTTTTGTTTTTTATAAATATTATTTAAATTTAATTTTTTTTTTGCTTTTTTTTAATTATTATCACAGATAATATAATATATAACTTGTGAATAATTAATTAATATTTATTTTTTTACTAAAATTAATTAAAAATTAAATAGCATAAAAATCATAAAAATATGTATTAATTTCGCGGTTCTTAATTTTAAGCCTTCCATGCGCGTATACTAAGTTCTTTGTGATTAAAAAATAATTACTTTATATCGAATCGGTACTATTATGGCATATACTGTATAAATGTGTGTGAGTGTGTAGTCTATAGTAGCATTAAAATAAATCGGTATTTTGAAGAAATTTAAATTTTTATAATTAAATATTTTACTTTAGTTTATTTATTTATTATTTTATAGGCCCTGTGGAAACAGCATTTATTATTTTTTAATTAAATATTTATGAAAGGAGAGAAAATAAAATAAATGTTATTTTTATTTTAAATAAATTTATTAATTTTGTTTTATTAAGTCTACAAATAATTTTTTTTTTGTTATAGTAGTAGTAAGTAATAAATAATTTTGAATTTAATTAATTTATGATTTTGATTAGTTCTCTGTGACATGCTTTTTAGTTAGTATGTAGTTTTATTACAAACCCAAAAATATAGTTCTTCGTTGTAATTTAATATAATTTTTTTTAATTATTTTGTTTTAATTAACAACAAATATAAATTTTTTTTATTACTCGAGTAATAATGATATAATGAGCCAGAAAAAAGACATCAAGATTTTTATGTTTCTAATTTTTTTTTTATTTATATAATTTTTGTTTTATAAATTTTACATTTAAAAAGTGAAAATAATTTAATTAAATATATATATAACGTTTAGAATTTAATTTATATATTATTTTACAGTTTATTATTTTATTCGAATTACATAATGTGTTTTTTGTTTTTGTTTAATATTAATTAATTATTTTTTGTCACGAGCATAATTTTTTCTTTAATTATTATTTTTATGGTTTTAATTTTGTCTATAAGAATTAAATATTACAAATTTTGAAAAAGGTCTAATAGTAACGGCCTACAACAGTTCATTAACAATCTGTCATATTTGGGATGGCTTATAACCCTTTCCATAGATGTTTTTATTATATAGACACAGAATAAATGTTAAACAGTTAATTAAGTATGTAATATAATAAATTTGTTTTTTTACTTACTCTGTACGAATGATTTAACATGGAGGAAATTGGTGACCCCCATCGATTTGTCCTTAAGTCATACAAATTAAAAAACGAGAAATACCTGCGATTCCGATTCCTGTAGAACAGATTGTTAATGCTTTCAGTTTATAATTTTCGTTTCCGCTTCGTGCTATTTCTGGTAAATGACCAGCACAATATAGTTTTTTTTTTTTTTTTGATGGGTATGGTGACCCCAACCACGGGGATACAAAATTATACAATAAATAGGTGATTTTTAAATATTTGTGTATAATTTATATATTTACGAAAGAAAATAGTTAATTTTTAATTAAGTTTATTTCTTCTTAAAAGTTTGAGATAAATAGTTTTCGTTTTACTACTATAAATATTTATATATTTTTTATATATAAGAAATTTAATTTAATATTACAAAAGAATTATAAGTTAATTAAATTAAAATTCGGTTTTTTATATATAATATTCGTGACCAACTGTTTAACGGCTTCAGAATATAACTTAGCTACTAAGAAAAGCGCAGCCGAATAAACCTGTCAGCCATTTAAAAATAATAATTAAAATTAGATAAAATAAAGTATAGTTAAAAATTATATCATTTTTGTATTTTTAAATAATTATTGTTTAAGAAATCTCACTCATCAATTTATTTATTTTAATATATGATTATTTTTTTTTTAATTTATTTATTACAAGCCCTGAAATTTGTATTAATTTTATTTTATTTATTTATTTTTTTTTTCATTATTTAAATACTGATTTTTATTTTTATAGTTTAATATATTTTGAAATGAACAAAAAAAATTTTGTTTTTAATAAATGAGCGATTTTTATTAATTTTGAAAATAAAAATATATTTTGAAAATGTGCGTATTAAAAAAAATGTTTTTATTTTAATTTTACAATTTAATTATTATTTATTTATTTTAATTTAAATGCACTTTTATTTATAATTTTATTTTTAAATTGGAATATTGGCAACTATTTAATTATCTATTTTATATTATTTAATTAAAACAAGCCGAATCTATTTATATATATATATATATATATATATATATATATTTTATTTATTTGTTGTTTTATAAATTTTAAATAATAATTTTAACTAATAAGGAAATAATTAACATAATATTATGCAGAAATTTTTATGTGTGATTTTCATTTTAAAATTTTATTTATTTATTATTTTTTACCTGAGTTTTAATAATTGTGTTTGTTATTTCGATTTTTTTAAATATTTTTTTTTTATAGTCACAGCACAGCTTTGATAGCATATATAGTCAAGGGGTAGGGGAAGGGGGGGGGGGGGTTATGGAGTGATTTAATTGTATTTTAATGTACTGAATGAAAACTGACAAAGCTTTAAATAATATAATTACTTATTATAAACTATATACCGTTAATAGTGAAAAATTGTAGTGGGGTGAAACCAAAGTGAAATGTTTCACTTGTCTACTTAATTAAAATATATATATTTTTTTTAGTAAATTTGATCGATGCTTTTTTGTGTATTGTGAAATATGCGCTCCCTTGATTCATATTATATTGATTTTAGTTAATAAATTATTTATTGTGATCGCATTTTATTAGTTTTTTTTTTAAATAAAAATTAACTAATGATTATTTTAATTAATTTTTTTTAATAAAATTTTGCAAATAAAATGTGCTTTATTTATTATACGGTATGATGTTAGTTAGGAACATTATTTATTTAAATTTTTGTTTTTGGATTTTATTTATTTTCTATTTGGATATTTGAAGGCACATATTATAATTATTTGTTATTATTTTAAATATATTTGCAAAATTTTACGTAAAAAAAATTAATTAAACACAAGAACTATAAATAAATTAAAAAAAAAATATTTCTGCATAATTAAATTAAAGAATTGTAATGAAATTGTATTGCTGATAAAAAAAATTGATTAATTTATAAAATTTGAATTTTTAATTAAATTAAAAATACGTATTTTATAATTTAATCGATTTTTTATTTTCGTTTTTAAAATAATACATTCATGTATATATTTTTAATAAACAAACTGTGACTTGTCCGACTGTCGATACAGAAATTGACTAAACTAAATTATATAATTTTTTTTTTGTTCGTTTTTATTTTATTATATAAATTTAAATAGAATTAATTATATTTTTTTTGCATTTCTAGTTGCTCGAATTGGAAATTTGGAGTTAATAATTAATTAATAATATAATAATATAAAAGAAAATAGTGTTTTTAAAAAAAAATTATACAAGTTACTAGTCATCCGGATCCAATCCGATAAGTTCAGCTTGTAATCTACCCCTAGTTTTACAACAAATAGTTAAACAAAATATTCTTAATGCTAAACGAAATTGTGGTGACATGGATGATATAATTAAAAATTTCCAAAATGAATTCAATATACCAATCCATACAATACCAAAATGTATTAAAGGATTTTGAATAATATTACCGGTGATACCTTCATATAAACGTACTCCGATGAATGGTGCCCATGATATCCAAAATACAAATATTAAACTAAATGACATTATATGACTAGGATTTGATAAATTTTCAGCTAATGCCGTTGCATACTCTTTATCATGGATTGGTGCACCCGACTTTAAACGACGCATCATTATAAATATATAACCATAATTATAAACAATTGATATAACACTAGGGCCTAAAACTAATATACCTAATGTAGCACTATATGCTGCCATATTGCCCCAATCTAGCATACATATTGATGTTCGTTCATCATATAACGGTTTACTATAGCCTAATAATGGGGGACAGCATAACATTGCGGCTGATATCCATGTGAATGCCATCCAACATTGACATCTAGAAATAAAATATAAAAAATTATTTAGAGCATGCTACAGGATTTCACAAAACTTCCAGCAGAATAAATCATTTTTATCCTCTTACGCCATGATCAGGAAGTATACAAATTATTGCACTGCGGAATCACCGTGGTTTCCATTTACACGTATGTTTAACAGTTCCATTCGCAATCTCCTCTTGCACTGTTGCAAAATATCACTTACGACGAGGTGTTGGAAAAGTAACGGAGATTTTTCGGATTGCAGTAGTCCGATTCATACGATTTTTTCGTTGTTGTGTTAGTAAGCATGTCTTGAAAGTCTCTATACAGTGTTAAACCTCAACCAGTCAAAACTTAAGAGCTTAAGTTGTGCTGCGTTTGGACAACTTAGGAGAGCACAACGATCACCAAAATTTTAGAGGTCAGTTGCTTATTTGTGACGATAAGCCTATAAAATTTAGGTGATTGTAGCGCTAACCGAAGTGGGACAACCGGCGTGTAACTTAAGCTATTAAGTTGAGGCATATTCATATTGGAAATGTAGTCTGTTGTCAGCTGTCGTAAAGGTTATATGTGTGTCAAGAATCAGAGTGTTTGTGTTAAATTTTGCTATAAGAATGGGATAAGGTGCAGTTTTAGAAATGTTAAATATGTGAACAAAACAACCAATGTGAATTTTCTAACAAAAAATTAAAAAACATCCAAACTGTTACAAATTTTACTCTACTCAAGTTTATCGTCATCAAGTGCACTTGGTAGTCGATTGGTTAAGTAATACAGCACCAAATGTTGCCAATCCAAAAGGTCGCGAGTTCGAACCTAGTTAGAGTCCATAATTTATATTAAATATTAAGGACAAAGCCGTAACTACTATGGCTTGAAAATCTGAAAATGGACGCGAACATACATATAACATATAACACGTTAAAAACCCCCACTCGCATTTTTTTGCTGGTCACCACCAGGAATCGAACCCGGGACCCCCGAATAACAGAGCAAGCACTCTACTTACTAAGCTATCGAGGGCGACAGAGGTGCAAGTTAAGGTGCAAGTTAAAAAATAAATAATGTGAAACAGTAAAAGTTAGCAGTAAAAGTGAATTAGTGAACAGTGAATAAAAGTGAATAGTGAATTACTATAGAATTTTTAAAGGTGGTGGAGAATAAAATTTAATTAACTTTAACTTTTTGCAAAATCCATTTCGAATCCAAAAAAATCGTGTGGGTAACTGCAGCATGGAAACTTTCGAATTTCAAAATGAAACTTGGCATACCGATAAAGCCCAATTTGTGCTAATTAGTGCTCACGAGAAAAAATTAGTGCTAGTCCAGGAGCCGAAAAAACGGGAACAGAAATTTAAATTTCGCCTGAAAGACGAAAAAAATAAAACACAATTTCTAGAAAAAACCGGAAATAATTTAAGCTTAATTTTAAAACTTCACAAAAGCGGGTCCACAGACACAATTTGTGCTTATCATAGCAATATGATTTTCATAAATTTTCATTAATAAATTGAGGAAAAACAAACTAGCCCCTAAAAGATACTATATTGAACATACAAAATACAGATGTATACCGTTCAATAATATTTTTGTTGAACAACAAATTAAAAAATGAAATAACTTATTATAAAATCAAAGAATAAGCATTTCAGATAGCATACTCCTGTCACGCATGTTCATTACCGTCCGAAAAATATAGAGGCTGAATTTGTGCTAATCCAGAATTGGCCAAATTCCGTTGAACAACATTGACCGTTGAATGAACAATTTTCTGACAAAAAATGTTCTAGAAACCAATGAAGTTGGCACTTCTGATTGCATGTTCCAATCAAGTATGATCATTGCCATCCGAAAAATATAGTGGCTGAATTTGTGCTAATCAAGAATTGGCCCAATTCCGTTGAACAACAAAAACCGTTGAAAGAACAATTTTCTGACAAAACATGTTCTAGAAACCAATGAAGTTGGCACTTCTGATTACATATTCCTATCAGGTATGTTCATTGCAATCCGAAAAATATAGTGGCTGAATTTGTGCTAATCCAGAATTGGCCCAATTCCGTTGAACAACAAAGACCGTTGAATGAACAATTTTCTGACAAAAAGTATTCTACAAACCAATGAAGTTAATCACTTCTGATTACATATTTCTATCAGGTATGTTCATTGCCATCCAAAAAATATAGTGGCTGAATTTGTGCTAATCCAGAATTGGTCCAATTCCGTTGAACAACATCGACCGTTGAATGAACTATTTTCTGACAAAAAGTATTCTACAAACCAATGAAGTTAATCACTTCTGATTACATATTTCTATCATGTATGTTCATTGCAATCCGAAAAATATAGTGGCTGAATTTGTGCTAATCCAGAACTGGTCCAATTCCGTTGAACAACAAAGACCGTCGAATGAACAATTTTCTGACAAAAAGTATTCTAGAAACCAATGAAGTTGGCACTTCTGATTGCATGTTCCTATCAGATATGTTCATTGCAATCCGAAAAATATAGTGGCTGAATTTGTGCTAATCCAGAACTGGCCCAATTCCGTTGAACAACAAAGACCGTCGAATGAACAATTTTCTGACAAAAAGTATTCTAGAAACCAATGAAGTTGGCACTTCTGATTACATATTCTTACCAGGTATGTTCATTTCCATCCGAGAAAATATAGTGGCTGAATTTTTGCTAATCCAGAATTGGTTCAATTCCGTTGAACAACAAAGACCGTTGAATGAACAATTTGCTTGATAAAAAGTATTATACAAACCAATGAAGTTGGCACTTCTGATTGCATGTTCCTATCAGATATGTTCATTGCCATCCGAAAAATATAGTGGCTGAATTTGTGCTAATCCAGATTTGGCCCAATTCCGTTGAACAACAAAGACCGTCGAATGAACAATTTTCTGACAAAAAAGAAAAAA
Organism: Nephrotoma appendiculata; assembly: GCA_947310385.1. NCBI lineage: Eukaryota > Metazoa > Arthropoda > Insecta > Diptera > Tipulidae > Nephrotoma > Nephrotoma appendiculata. Next base: position 155,030,761 of record OX371225.1, on the reverse strand, counting down.
ATGTCTGACAATTTTTCTGACATATTTTTCGGATGGCAATGAACATACCTGATAAGAATATATAATCTGAAGTGCCAACATCATTGGTTTCTAGAACATTTTTTCAACGGAATTGGACCGATTGTGGATTAGCACAAATCAGCCTCTATATTTTTCAGACGGTAATGAACAAGCGTGACAGGAATATGCTATCTGAAATGCTTATTCTTTCATTTTATAATAAGTTATTTCATTTTTTAATTTGTTGTTCAACAAAAATATTTTTGAACGGTATACATCTGTATTTTGTATGTTCAATATAGTACCTTTTAGGGGCTAGTTTGTTTTTCCTCAATTTATTAATGAAAATTTATGAAAATCATATTGCTATGATAAGCACAAATGGTGTCGGTGGAGCCGCTTTTGTGAAGTTTTAAAATTAAGCTTAAATTATTTCTGGTTTTTTCTAGAAATTGTGTTTTATTTTTTTCGTCTTTTAGGCGAAATTTAAATTTCTGTTCCCGTTTTTTCGGCTCCTGGACTAGCATTAATTTTTTCTCGTGAGCACTAATTAGCACAAATTGGGCTTAATCGGTATGCCAAGCTTCATTTTGAAATTCGAAAGTTTCCCTGCTGCAGTTATCCACACAAAAAAATCAGCTGAAATCGGTAACATTAGCCAAAATTAAATTATTATTGTAGTAATTTGAGTTGGTTTTATTACACTGTTAAGGGGCAACCATAGAAAAATTAAAAAAAATTATAAACGTAACTTTAAAAAAATTATGTTTGCGTTAAATGCCGTTTCTGTGCTTTCGCCCATGGAAAAATTAATTTAAATTAAAAAATTTAACGAAGCTTCGTTAAATATGAATTGTCACTTAATAAAAATTATTGGAGCGAAATTTTGCGTTCAAACGTAAAAAAAATTAAATTTTGTATCGTGCTACCTAAAAAAAACAACAAACAATAAACAGCTGTCACTATAACAAATAGTTTATAAATAAATAAATAGTTGTCATTCAATATTCTACAATATTTACGGCATTCTCGTTACGTCTAGTATGGCTGGAATGTCATTAAAAATTAGTGTCGTCAACATTTTTAATTTTTTTTAATTTTATAATTTTTTTATGGTTGGCCCTTTAGATTTATTAACCGAATCAGGGCATTTTTAATTTTTAAAATAAAATAATTATTAAACAAATAAATAAAAAATACCAACTTAAATCATGTGTGAATTAGTTAACAAAAAAACTTTAGAGCCAGATACAACTTTATATCAGAGATATTTATTGTACTTTTTCACTCAAAATATTGATATTTTATTAATATAGGGGTTGGTGTCGTTTGTCCAGCTGTTCCAGGCTATGCGATAAAACTGGATGGCAAATGGACGGTGTCTAGTGAAGAGACTCTTGATCTTTTTATGGAAACTCACTTCCCTGGAAGTGAGGAAGTATCAACTGCGGGACCTTTGGATGACTGCGGGTCTAGGAATGACTGCGGGGTCCAACTGTTACGTACAAAGGATATTCTGAATATACGGAAGATATAATGGGCTATTAAAGGGTTTAAGCCGTTTAAGCCAGCTGGCCCGGATGGGATTGTACCAGCAGAAATCCAGTATTTGGGTACATCCCAATGAAATGGAGGGCGGTAGGGTGTTCTTGATTCTGAAAGCGGGTTGAAGCTCGCGCAGCAACTCTAAATACATACTTAAGACCAATATCTCTGTCATCCTTTCAGCTGAAGATCATGGAAAGGCTGTTGGACGTCTATATTCGGTCGAGAATTGTACCCCGAAACTGGGCACAATCTCAGAATGTGTACCATAAGGGTAAGCCCGTGGATACGGCATTACACACCTTGGTTCGGGGAAATTAGAAGTCACTAGATTTTCAAGAATTCTCATTGGTGGCATTTCTCGATATCGAGGGTGCTTTCAACAACGTAAAGGTGGAGGCAATTAGGGAAGGATTGCTGCCACTTGAGATCGACCACCCAGTAACCAAGCTAATTGATCACTTGCTAGGAAGCAGAAGTGTCATAGTTAGGCTGAGTGAAGTTTCCGTCAGGAGACGGGTCGCTCGGAAAACACACCAGGGAGTTGTGCTCTCTCCCCTTCTTTGGAATGTGGTAATCAATGGACTACTACTGGAACTGGATGGGGAAGGAATAACTGTGGTTGCTTATGCCGATGATAGCTGTCTCGGGTAAGCACCTGGGTACAATCAGGGATGTGATGCAGAACGCGCTATCAATCACTGTGCGCTGGGCTAGTAGATGTGGATTGGGGATTATCCCATCTAAAACAGAGCTGGTAGTTTCACTAGGAAATATAAAATTCCGGTAATGGTTCCACCAAGCCTGAATGGTACTGGGTTGGTCCTTACTGATAAGGCGAGATTCCTAGGGATTCTTCTGGATAGTAAGTTCAGTTGGAAACCAAACACGATAGAAAGAGTGCAGAAGGCTACTATATGACACTATACTCTTGTAAAAATGCCATTGGAAGGAAAAAGGGCTTGAAACCGGAGCTGGTACACTGGCTTTGTACGGCAGTTGTAAGGCCCGTTCTGTTGTATGGTGTAAATGTATGGTGGCCAGCTCTGGAGAAATTATCATACAGGAACGTGATGGTAAAAGTGCAGCGGGCAGCGTGATCGCGAAGTTATCAGCGACTTTGGGGTAGAAGTGCTTGCAAAAAGGACACTCAACTATAGTCAATTCTGTGAGGATACCGGGCCAGTTTAATTCTTCACCGACGGCTTCAAGCTCGATGGTAGAGTTGGAGCTGGTGTATTCTGTGCGGAATTTAATGTAAGTTTATCTTTTCATCTACCTGAGTCTTAACGAGATGAGTGAACATTTCAATATCCAGTAGGCCTGGGTTCCGGGCCATTCTGACGTTGAGGGAAATTGCAGGGCAGAGACGAGTTAACTAGGTACGGTGCAACTCTCCAAATGCAGTTGCCTTGGCAAATTCTAGGTGGATCGCCAGTCCAACTGGTAGGGTAGTGAAACTAGTATGGCCTGAGCGGAACTTGAATCGCTCCAAGATCTTAATCACACTGAAGCAGCGTGATTTAGTTAGAATTGTAAGGATACTTGCCGGGCACTGCCGTTTCGGAGATCATGCGAGAAGGCTGGGTCTGGATGCAAATGACTTCTGCAGAAGCTGCAGTGACGAGGAGGAGGAGGATACTCTTGCTCACTTCCTTTGCTCGTGTTCCGCGCTAGCTGGCAGAAGACAAGATCACTTGGGCAAATACACTATGGACAACCTCTATGATCTCGAAAGTTGTAATGTGCGAGATCTTTTACGCTATATTAATAGTACTAAATCGGTTTAAGGGAGTTTATGATGTCGGATCCTGTGGTATCACATAATGGGCCATAATTGGCCTAAGTGTGCGATAGCAACCACTGAAACCTAACCTAACCTAACCTCGGATCGTTTGCCCGCATTTGAAAATCTCGACTTTCAAAATCCCGACTTTCAAAATCCCGATTTTCAAAAGTCCGATTTTTCAAATTTATTTAATAAATTCCGAAATCATAGAAAAAATTGAAGAAAACGGGTCTTTGAAAATCTGTTTCTAATGAGTGCAATGTCTCGTAATGACTTAAAATATGAAAACAAATATATGTTTGGCTTTAGTTCAATTGTGCAAAACTGTACATGTCAAAAACAATTTAGTTCTCCTCAAGAATTGGTCAGGATTTTTCCTAGAACGGCTATATCTGCCTATTTACATACATGGGATATGTACAACGCCTATTCAAGTAGATAAACTATGGAAAGATATCGTATAATGCTAGTCACAATGTTTAGAGTAGATGTATATAACCTAAAATATCAAAATTCAATAGTGGCATATTCCCCATCAGCCAGAATTGCACTTACAAGTCCCTATCTCCAACCCTTATTTCAAAAGATCAATTTCTGAAAAATTTGGCGTGGGTGATATCTGAAAATCCCACTTTTTATTAACTAAATCACTTAAACTAAATGACATGAACATTCAAATTAAATTTTAAAGTGATTTAATTAATAAAAAGTGGGATTTCCAGATATCACCCACACCAAATTTTTCAGAAATTGATCTTTTGAAATAAGGGTTGAAGATAGGGACTTGTAAGTGCAATTCTGGCTGATGGGGAATATGCCACTATTGAATTTTGATATTTTAGGTTATATACATCTACTCTAAACATTGTGACTAGCATTATACGATATCTTTCCATAGTTTATCTACTTGAATAGGCGTTGTACATATCCCATGTATGTAAATAGGCAGATATAGCCGTTCTAGGAAAAATCCTGACCAATTCTTGAGGAGAACTAAATTGTTTTTGACATGTACAGTTTTGCACAATTGAACTAAAGCCAAACATATACTTTAATCATGAAACGGATCTATTGGATTTCTTGCGTGATAATCACGTCAGAAATCCCACATTATCTCCCAAAGTACAATATGCACACATTTTACCGTTAGACGCACAAAATCGCACAATCAAATACTACTCGACAAAATAAGAAAACATTGGGATTTCCGTCCGAAATGGGATTTCAGACGTGACTCACACAAAATGACATGTTTATATGATGACTACCTGAAACAAGCAGCTTCTAGTTTTTTATAAATATGGAGTGATTTTAGTTTTCTGACATTAGTATTTTATAAACCGTATTATCGATACAGTCTATGAAGTTCCAATTGTGATAAAATAAATTTTATTAAATCACTAAATAAGTGTTGTTTAATAAAAAACTGTGTGTGAAATATTTTAATTTTTAAAATTATAAAAAAAATATTAAATGAGAGGGGCCTATTACAAAAAAAAAATGCCAATTAAAAATAATCGTTGGTCACTTACCATCTCAAAAAGATGGGCGAAAATCAAACATACCAATGGTGTAGTGTAAAGCAAGAGCAACCACAGCACTAGAAGAAGAAAAACATGAAATAAAACAGGAACCATATCAAGCTCCGGTGGTTTCCGAAGTTTTTAAGACAAATGAAACAGTAAAAAAGTTTAGCGGAAATACGGTTGCGACCTTATCAAATGATAAGGGAAAGTATTGTTGAATGCGACTCCGATTGTAGATTATATTTGCCGTCAAACGATGCAAAAAAATAAAGAATTGCTCGAGTGAGGTCCACAACACTGCAAGAGCCGGTAAGTTTAAATTCATTCCGGAAACATTAAACTTTTTTGACGAAGGGCTTTTTGTATTGTCCGAGAAAGATTTTGGGGAATAAAAATATTTTATTAGGGACAAAATGATCTATGATGATGCTAACTGAGGCTGAATGCTGGCTCATGGACGGTATATTCGAGGTTGTACTGTTTATAATGAGACAGTTATTCTCGAGCCATGGTAAAATTGGCGACCAGATCGTGCCATAACTTTATTTATTTATTTATTTAAAGAAATCTATTTTGTAATATACATGTATGATTTCAGATTATTTACAGTTATAGTTAAAATTATATAAAACTTTAAAACAGAATAAAAAAAAAAAAAAAAAAAAAAAATATAAACCAAATTTTGGTTTAAACAATTAAAAATTTAGAAAAAAGTTTTTAAGGATATTTTTAAAGTTGTCCTTTGATAAGTTGAAGTCAAATAGGTCGTCGATTAAGTTGAAAGATTTAGACATCCTATTAATTGGGTTGTTTTCTCCATAGTTGGTGGAATGGTGTTCAAGTGCTAAAAATTTATGGTTTCGAAATGTTCTGCATGGCACGTGAATTGATATGTTTTCCAAGATGTAAGCTGAATCTACGTGACCAAGCAAAACGTTACCAATAAAAGCTGCTCCCAAGAGAAGTCGTCTATTTTCAAGCGTGCATATTTTGTAATCTGTGCATCTTGTTGTGTATGGAGGTAAGCGAGCCACATTTTCATGGAATGGTAAGTTGTGGTCGTAATCCCAGTCACTTTTCTTTAACAAAAAAATCAGGAACTTCTTTTGAATGCTTTCAATTGTTTTTATGTGTACAGCATAGTATGGATTCCAGACCGTTACAGCGTATTCCAGTTGAGATCGAACATAAGCGAAATAGAGTGAACATAAGGTTTGAATATCCTTAAATTCACCTGTTCATCTTTTAACAAATCCGAACATGGCATTCGCTTTCGCAATACAATTTTCAATATGCCTATTGAAACTGGCGTTTTCGACAAATGTAACACCTAAGTCTATAATCTCATTGCAGTACTATTTTGTATAATGAGCTCAAAATTAACAACGCAGCTTACTCGGAGATGTTCTATGAGCTGTGTAAAATTTTTTGTGATTGGAAGATCTCAGCTGCAGCTAAAATATATTTTCCGTTGGCTGAACACAAAGGATGTTTTTTCCATTTCGGTCAAATAATATGACGGAAAATACAATCTGAGCACGCTTACCATTCGTACCTCCTGAAGAGGTTTCCGAATATTTTGACATGATCAAAAAAGATCTATATTCCAGAACTATGGAAAACAATTTCCTAGAACACAAAACTCAGTTGAGGCCTGGCACGCCCGACTAAAAATAGTCGTCGGAAGACCTCATATGTTGAGGTCGACATGCTAAAACGCATTGAGAAGTGGAACGCTGTTGAACGCGTACCACAAAAAAAAAATTTGGAAAGAAATAGCAAAATTTTAAATGTTGTTGTTAACAAAAAAAATACTGATAAAGTTAATTACATTTTTAAAAAATATTGCTCATGATAACGTTACATTAATAGTGCTTATTTTTTTTATTTATTTATCATTAAATATTTTGTCAAAACATAACGTCCTTTACGACCAAAAATATATTTTATGAAAAAAACATTTTTATACAAATCCCATTTTGAAAATTAAATTTTACAATTATTGGTTGAGGAATGACCAAGTTATATTCGATAACCCAAATTTGTTCAAGATCGGGAAAAAAAAGATCGAATTCTTAATAAAATCGAAGATAAAAAAGAAAATTTAATATTCAATGTCTTAAAAAAATCCCGACAAAAGTCGGACATTTTTTGTCAGGATTTTGATAATTCAGTCTTTTGTAATTCGGGATTACGTACCGATGACGGAACATTTTCCGGGATTAGGTTTTGTCGAGCGGAGAAAATGTAATCCAGGTAATAGCAATTTTTCATCTCGTAAATCTGATCGACTTTCACAGATTGGGGCAAAGTTCCACTATATGTCGAATTGGTCTGCCTTTAGGGAAAATTTTGGGGCATTATGATTTTCCGAGTTTAGAAAATCTAACCTAACATGGTCAGCAAGATAGCAAAAGCAATTTTCCATCGAACGTTTTGAGTATTTTATCAATCAACAAATTATATGACAGAACATACCCTATCTGTAACAGTTATAGAGATATTCAATTTTCTACTGTAAAATTAATCACTTTGAAATTAACTCATATAACTTAAAAAGTGATAAATTAAATTTTTTTTTTAAAAAGTGATCACTGGTTGACTTCTTTGGTTCTTGCACATCTTCTCGTTTTTCGTATTCCCCGCCTCCGGTACTCTCACTGTTTCTCGGGAATCAGGCTGCCGCGAAAACCATCATGACAGCGTTGCTAAATAGTCTCGGATGTAGTAGCATAGCTTCCCGCATCTGAATTATCTTTTTTGACTTTTGATGCTACTTGGCTTCACACTTGATCGACGCAATTTTTCCTGACTCCAAACGGTCGGAAAATGATAATTATTCTAATTGATCGATCTAACAACGCTGTACGAATTGAGTTAAGAGTGATATAATTCAATCCAATAACCCTTTGGGCTCAAGACACGCGTCTTAAATTTCTTTCCCTGACGAATTTTTTTGATGTTTGCAAATAGGTTGTAGTCGCCGGGAATCAAATCCAGAGAATACGGTGGTTGGGGTACAATCCGTATTTCAATTCGTGCAGTATTCCTAACGTAGTCAATGACTTGTGAGATGGTGCATTATTTTGGTAAAAGAGCATTTTTTGACGTGAATACGTCTTTATTTCTGCTTTCATAGGGAAGCAATCCAAAAATCTGATAATAACGAAATATGTAGATACAGTTTGACGCTGCAGCTATTTACCTATCATCTATATCCAAAATTTAATTAAACCTTTCGATAGCTAAATAATCAAAGACTTCGTTACGATGAGTGGGGACTGTGACGAATCGCTTGCTGAAGAGGAAGCACCGCCATTTTAACGTTTTCCGTTCGTATTGAACTCTGCATTTTCTTTACCGATTAGGATGAAATTGGGTATGTTAGATGGAAATAGGATCCTTAACTAATTTTTGGAAGAAGTTCTGGAATATGGCCACCTGGGGCAGAACTCGGTAAATTCCCAGAAATGGGATTCTTAAATGATTTTTGGAAGAAGTTCTGGTATTTGACCACAAGGAACGGAACTTGGCCATTTCCTAAACGATTATGATGGAATTGCCTAAGTTTGATGGAAATGGGATTCTTAAGCGATTTTTGGAAGAAGTTTTGGGATAAGGCCACATGGGACGAAACTCGGCCATTTCCCAACCGATTATGATGGGATTGGGTAAGTTTGATGGAAATGAGATTCTTAAGCGATTTAAATATTATGTATTAATTTAACATTAATACACTTCATGCTACGTGAGTTCAATCTTTCTTCTAACGTCCACCAGAAATCTCGATGTACCGCGTAGGCCGTTTCCTTCCCAAAACATTGTACGTATTCACGTCCTATGTCCGTACACGCGGTACAGACACCCACTTTTTCTTTTGCTTTTGGGGCCGTGCTTCGCAATTTATTCTTTCAAACGTACCAGTAAGGCCATGTAAAATTCAGTGGATGGTCTTTCCTTTCTCAAGACAGTCGACGAACAAAATACCTCGACATCCCAAAATACAGAGGCCAAAACCTTATCGACTTTGAGAGGCTTTCACCGGCTGCTGTCCATTCAGCTGGCTGAGTTTTCATTTCGAAGAGTACCAGTGAATCAACGTTTCATGCATGATCACATACAGACCCCAAACATCCTGTTTATTACGGTTAAACAGCTCTAAACAGCGCTCTGAGTCATTAACGCGTTACCGTTTTTGATAAAATGTAAGCAGGGCACCACTTTCAACACAGCATATACAATTTTGAGATAATTTTGATAATTCGGGACGTATTGATTGACGTAATACTCCAACAATGCCTGTAGTTTGTTAAAAGCGAGACGAAACTACTAGTATCGCCCTATTCGAAAATTATTAGTATGAAAACGAATAACAAGAGACATTTCATTCCCACAGATGCTCGTAATTTTGATAGCACTTGAGAGAGAAACATAAAATTTCGTTTAATTTGAGTATAGCTGTTTGTGAATCTACAGTATAATGAAGCTGATTTTAAATGGAATCTTACTAGCGATTATTTGAATTTTAATTCCCTATCACAATATTCTGAAAGTTTCTTAAGAGTTTCAGGTCAACCAGATCCAGGGAGGTTAAGGAAATTGAAGAAATTGCATTAGACTCTCTAGTATAATATCAGTTTTCAGCTATCCATATCTAGTCCTATCTCTAGAGAGATAAATGGTCGTTCCGTTAAATAGCCGTGTACAATGAGTTTTGAATACCTAGGCGAGCACCGGGATTAAATAGCTTCATCAATACAAATAGGGATGTATTAATGAATCTGTGGTTACAAAAAAAATATTGAACTGCATTTCTAGTTCTGAACCACCGAATAATAAGCCAAGTTTCGTGTTCAAATCTGAAAGCATATCGGGTTCTAGTCAAAACGAGAAATTGTAATCTCGCTAGAAAAGTGATAAATACATGATACGCTTCTGGCGAACGATTGTCATTTGAGGGCTCGTTTACAATAACATGCTAAGCATACAAAGTGCGAACAGCAGAATTCTTAAATGGGTTAAAGAGGCGTTACCTGCCTTGCATCCCTCAGTACAGTTTTTTTATGAGTTAAATTCTAAGAGAGGGACGTGAAACGTCTTGACATAGATGACCGGCTTTTGTCCCAAAGCTATAAGCTGTTTTTCTCTCTTAGCACACCGTCTTGATTGGAATGACTGGTGACATGAATATACAAATAAGTTTGTGCTGCACTCAAAAGTATATTCACCCCCTTTTGGAAGCCGCGAAAAATATACAATACAGTACTTTGAAAATGTGACATCTTGATTGAAGAACTATGGATTCATGGGGCATATTCAAGGGACGTAATCCAGGGAACTCAAGTATCGTCGTACATGTGCAAGATCAGTTGAAGGCCAACAAGCGCAGTGGAGTGGGAAAGGAACCGAATGAGGGTCCTTTGAAAAGCAATAAAAAGCTCCTGTGAGAACTGCGCATCACTGGTCGACTAGTAAAACTGGTAAAACCTCTAATGTTCTGGGATTTATGTAGACCCTCAGAAAGAAGGAATAAAAATGTGTATTGTTTCTATGAGGAACTAGAAACTTTCAACTACTGCTAAATTCAAGAAAACTTTTTGTGGCAATCGTAAAATCACTATCCAGATTGAATCAAGAAACTTTGATCTTTTATTGGATACCTAGTTCTCAAGAAGCAGGGATCTAAGAACAGTAGAATAGAATTTATACATCGACTAGAAACTAAGTTTCAGAGAGTGATAATTTACCGCTATACGTGGTGATTGAAGTAAGGTTACGATGCAGCGTGTTTTCATTATACAATTCAAAATAGCAGGCCCAGATAGCCCTGCTGCAGGTGCGACTGGAATTTAAGATAGACATTCTTTAACATATATTGATTGTCCTGAGGGCATTTTAGAACATTGTGGGGGCTTTAATAATGATTGATCTCAGCAGCGTTAAAACGCGGCATGGAACCCAGAATTGCAAGGTCGTGTGATGCCTGAACAGGGAGTCAAGTCCAAGCAAACAGCCGCAAACTTGAGTTGAAGAATTTATGTTCACAGAAATGTATTTGTCTCCCAACTGTGGTGAATGTCCTATTTGATCACATGCAAATGGCGAATGCAAGAATGGAAGCAGTATTTACTGGAAATGTAATACATTTGGTAAATCATGGGGCTTGAAGCTAAAATATGTACTGGTTGTTTGTTGCAGAACTCAGACCCATTGTCTCTTATGCTAAATTAATATAACGACCAAGAGCTGAAACTGGGACTGGCAGGACACCATTGGCTCAGTTGCAGAGAATAGTTTGCTTGGGTATTGTGGGAGATATGCATATAACACCGACTGCTCCACTCGGGGAGCCATTACAAACCATTATTTTGTAGATAGTGATATTAGACACTATCGAATCTGGAAAAAAAGGAAACTTACAATGGCTTGCGTGGCCTATGGCTTGATGGTCACAAGACTCACGAGGCAAAATGTTTAATCGAAAACCAATCGATGCGAGTCCTTTGAAAATTCAAAATGCTAAAACAAAATATTTTACAATAAAAAAGCATTTCATGCATGCTGTATAAGATAGCGGAATTTTGACAGCGGAAAATAAGAGATTGCGCTACTCGCCGCAAGTGGCAGCAGTATCACTAAAGAGACCTAATTTTGTTATGTAATTACCAGCGAAAAATTTTCATTCATTATGTACCACTTTTTTCACTAAATAAAATATCTCAGCGGAATAAAATATTAAAAGTGATCCATAAAATGGCAAATTGATTGATCTCCGAAGTAAAGGAATTCGGTATATGAAATCTTGAAATTTAACAATAATCCGTCTATCCGCCATTTCTTCCACTAGTAACCAATACTTTCGGTTGTTTTTCTAGTAGCTTAGGTCATACTGATACTATATGGAAAATTTAGGGAAAATTCACGGACTAGAATTTTTTGATTTTCTGCGGCCAAATAAGTTATTTTCGGTTTTTGACCAATATCTCAAAAACTTCCCCTAGTAACCAACACTTTCGGTTGTTGTTTTTTAATAGCTTAGGTCGTAATTAGACTCATAGTTTGACCTAAGCTACTAGAAAAACAACCGAAAGTATTGGTTACTTGTGGAAGTTTTTGAGATATTGGTCAAAAACTGAAAATCACTTATTTGGCTGTAGAAAATCAACAAATTTTAGTGAAAATTCTAGTCTATGAATTTTCCTCAAATTTTCCATAAAGTCTCAGTATGACTTAAGCTATTAGAAAAACAACCGAAAGTATTGGTTACTAGTGGAAGAAATGGCGGATAGACGGATTATTATTAAATTTCAAGATTTCATATACCGAGTTCCTTTACTTCGGAGATCAATCAATTTGCCATTTTAAGGATCACTTTTAATATTTTATTCCGCTGAGATATTTTATTTAGTGAAAAAAGTGGTACATAATGAATGAAAAATTTCCACTGGTAATTACATAACAAAATTAATTCGCTTTAGTGATAGTGCTGCCACTTGCGGCGAGTAGCGCAATCTCTTATTTTCCGCTGTCAAAATTCCGCTATCTTATACAGCATATTTCCTGCCATGATATCAACTTGAAATTTAGAATGCAGCTGAGTAGGGAAATCGTTCCGATTTTAAATCTTACCCAGTTTATTGACATTATGACCCACCTGCATTCCAAATTTCAGTTGATATCATGAACGAAAGGATAGTTTTTGGTAAAATTATTTTTCTTGGTCTTTCGATTAAACATCTCGTCTCTCTTGCCTTGCGACCATCAACATCGGTATATTCGGCTAAAAATGAAATCTCATTCACTGATGGCTGTACCGTTACCGTACCCACACATGATTTGTAGAAAATTAAATTCTAAGTACTTTCATGTACGTATAATAAAAAGTTACGGCGAGCTGTTTAATGGAAAACCAAACGAATCGTGTCCTCTGAAAATTCAAAATCCTATAAAAATTAGTTTTACAATAAACTAGTCGTAGTATGTGCTAGTGGTGGTTAAGCTGGTGTGGGACTGCGCGTAACTGGAGTCGCTTAGTATGCATATATATTGAATATCCAGACCGCTTTGCGATGATGATTTTGGTTTTGTTTATCTAAGATTTTTCTTTGATTCAAGGATCAGGAGAGAAATCACATGCTTTTAAACTATGATCGGGGTACCTTGTTTATAATGCAGACAGGGGAGAATGGATATTGCGAGAAGTGTGATGGAGTGGTTATGGTGATACACTCAAGCACAACTTTTCAGTGCTTTTTAGTTTTATGGTTTTATTGACCTACGGCAACGAATAAAACCTGAAAAAATAACGGATGCGATGTGATCCTTCCTGTCTAGCGGCGACCATAGGAAAATATTTTTTCTGCTGGAACAAATTTTTATTGCTGAAAAAAAAAACTTTACCTCGTTTTCGTTTGGACCGTTTCATATCGTAAAGGTTTTCTAACAGCTAAATATCTATCGACCGATATCCACATAAATGTGTATACTGTTATTGACCATAATGTTACTTCTAAGTATCCTACAAAACGGCAAACAATATCGCCATATATCCATGACCCGATAAACGCTGGATAAACTGACAATGGAACAATTACTAAACCGCATAATAAATCAGCGACCGCCAACGATAGCAAATAATAATTTATAACTTCTGATGGACCTGTAAATAATAGTAATTAAATATGTTATTAACATTTTCCATTATTATTAATAATTGCAAAAAATTTTCAAAAAACTCACCTCTATAGTTTAAAAATGATGCGATAATTAAAATATTTGAAGCAATAATGGCGACGCCCAATATAAGTATTAGTATTGCTTGCGTAAGTGCCTCCAGGGTTGAGCCGTAAACCTGCAGGTGACTCAGCGCCTGCAGGTGCATCGTAGCCCCTCACATCCGGTCATGACGTTTTCCTTGCACACGTCTTTAAAAATGAGTCTTACAATACAATAAATGTTTTATTATCAATTTTTTTTTTTTCGAAAGTAATTCTTTTGTTTTTCTTATTTATTTTGTAATTTCCATTAAATTTATAAAATATTCGGATTTAATATGTTGCAGAACATAAAATTAATCATGAAAATAAGAAGCCAAAACTGCAAAGTTGAGATAACTGAATTGAAAATTAAGAAATAAATTATTTTAATTAAAATTAAATGTATTCTAATTTTCTAATAAGTTTTTAATTATTTTCTTTTTTGTGTAAATTAAACAAAAATTACGGGAAAGTAACGTAAAAAATTATTAGAAAGAACACAAAATTAAATAATAATAAAAAATAATTTATTAAATATTTTATATATCAAATTTTATGTTTTTTTTTTATTTTAATTTAATTTTGCTTCGTCGTTTTCTTTTAAAATTAAAAATAAAAGATTTTCTTGTGTTTTACTTATTTTTTTTTATTTTTGTCACCGTTCCATGATTTTCATCTCAGAAGAAAATGATGAGAAAAAAAATTAAGAAAATATAAAATTTTCTTGTTTATCTAAAAATAAAAATAAAAGAAAAAAAATTATAAGAAAATTTATTTGGTGGTGGCCGAAAAAGTGGGTGGAAGTGATTCATTAAAAAATTTCTAAATGTATTTTCATTTTTTTTTTATGTATTCTTTATCACTCTCGCTTTCTCGTATATACATATAATGTGCTATACATGCAGCGAAGATAATCACAGTGACGCCAAGATGACAGACTGTTTGGTTATTTATTAAAATAGTTTCTGGCGTCAGAATTTCCTAAAACGATTTAATGTTATGGTATAGATAGGCATATAACGTTGAATATATATATAAGAAAATGCTAATTATTATTACATTATTATCCAATAAGGTTTTACTTGTTTTAGATTTAATTAATTAATTTTGAATATGAACTAGAATGGTATGTGTTGAAAGCTGTTGGGTGCTCTAATTGGATGCGTTACCGTTCTATATATCCAATAAAATTAATATCACCCCCCATAATATAAAACCAAGAAATATGAAGTGTACGAAACTAGCTTTGCTTAAATGGTTTAATATAGCCTGATGATCCATTTTACATTAATTAAACATTTAAAATTTATATAATTTAGAAAACGAACAACTAAACGGTGATTGCCAAACTACGAGAATGTCAAACCAATCGATATGACGTTTTCAATCGAAATGGTCGAGGCACACTCGATATTTTTAATATTGCAAATACATGCCAATGGGCGCTTTCAGGGCACCCAACAGTTGGGAACATGTTAAGTAAAATAGGACCATGTATCCTCCAAATTACTGCCTCCTGGCCAAAGTGGATGATAGTGTCTCAGATAAGATACAGTATTTAGTTAAGAAGATTATTTAGACCGATAAAAACAAAGATTTCGCTTCTCTAAAACGAAAATGCACTAGCATCAGTCATGCAATAATGGTGACAGCTCGACCGAAGTTTTTTTTTGTCGCACTTGCAGCTCGGTTTGGGTGTAATGCTTTTCTGAAAATTTTGTTCTCGAAATCTTATCGATATCCTTTCTCAATTGAAAAATTGCGTGTCTTATTCGGTGGGTCTGAAGTATCAAAATAGTATAATGTACGTTAAGCCCCCATAAATCAAGAAAGGTTTCTTTGCTTAATTCATTTTTGACAATTGCGACTTTAACACAAATACGATTGACGGAAAAAATGCCTTGCATGGAATGGGGGGAATCCTAGCTGTCACGCCCGAAGATTGTTACGAGACCAAGGAGCCTGCGAAACCTATGATGGGGGCAACGAGACCGGGTACAAAAATAATATGGCCGCAGTCCTTGATATTCCAGATTTCATTATTGCCAATATAATGCGGATTTCTTGTGGATGTATGGTAAAGCTAAGGTTTGGAAGACTTCAGGGTGGAACGGGTTCATGGGGAAGCTAACCGAAAATATACTATTTCAACGAAGTAAAGTTATATGCTTGCCATTTGTTAATCATCCGCCAAGTAACGAGGACACAATTTTTACCGCTCTGACATATGCTGCAGAAAAATCATAAGAATTGGGTCTTCCTACCTAGGGTCCATTCTGCTGTAATTAATCTTATGGTCTGCTTTCCTAATAGGTATAACTTGAGTCCTCATCTCCGAGAAAAACAAGACGCTCGGGAACATAAAAATTCTTGAAAATTACATGGTCTACGGCGTTTCCCATTTATGGCCCCGAGGATTTTGCCGGTCGATGGATTGTAGTGGTGCCATAATTGGTTTCCACAGTCCAAAACAGTGAATATTTCATGAGACTCAAAATTTTGGATTTTTCAACCCGACTTTTTGCAAAAAATATTAATGTTGCGAAAAAAATCCCTGGAACCCTGGACCGAAACTCGGTCTCATTTTTAATGAGGTACCAAATGCTACTTATCACCAGAATATGATAATTGCAAATAATAACTTACAGGTTGGCCTTTTTTTCCTCCTTCATTTACTGGACTATTAAAATAATACCCCAATATTTTTATGAAGCTTATAAATCCAACGAGCAAACATATTCGACAGTACACACAACCTCTTCGCGCGGCCGCCATATATCAGTATGCCACAATTTTGCTTAAGAAAGGAATATTTAACTTTGGTAATGCAGGTTGATCCAGTATCCTTTACAAAGATGAGCATAACAGACGATTTACTGTCAGTTTATCGTGAACAATTTATCGTGAGCAATTTATCGTAGAACAATTTATGGTGAAAAATATTTATCGTGGAATCAATTTATCGTAGATCAATTTATAATGGAACAATTTATCGTAGAACAATTTATCGTGTACCGATTATGATGTGATTAAGTATGTTGGATGGAAATGGGATTCTTAAATGATTTTCGGGAGAAGTTCTGGAATCTGGCCACCTGGGACGGAAATCGGTAGTTTATTAACCGATTATGATGGGATTGAGAATGTTGGATGGAAATGGTATTATTTAATGATTTTTGGAAGAAAAGTGGCCACCTGGCCTTACTTTTTTTGAACGGATAAAATTTATAGTCACGGATTTCGAATGTTTCGTTTATTTTGGATTGTTTATGAATTTATTAGTAGATCAACTTTTAGTTTGCTTCAATATGTCGCCTAGTTCACCTGCAATCGAGGTTCAAAGCACAATGTGGCAAAATTTTAAAATACGAAACTTCTAGTAACCACCGCTTTCCTTATGGATCCAACCGTTAGTTTCATGCTCAACATGTTATATACTGTACCTATAATCATTTAGAACCGGAATTTAAATAAAAACAGATTAGATGGGGACCATTTGCAAATTTTTAAAAATAAACCGATTTTTTTCTACCGGAATTAGACCGCATATAGTTTCAAATATTCAGATGGTCAAATTAGTTTAGAAATTATATGCAAATTATGTATGGGAGGTGAAATATTTCATATTTTGTATGGAGTAACTAACATTAGTTGCGGATCTCCTTCTTCTTTTGGCTTTAGCGTAATTTTTTAAATTTCTTTCACCTCGTCGGGTTGTACTCTAGATTTAGTTGAATGCAATATTTTAAATATTTTCTCGCTGTTGATGTTTGCTTCAGGTGGAAGAACCTTTTATAATATTATAAAATAATGGTGCTTTTGTACGCATGATAATCTGCCTTGCATTCCAGAAGGCTGCCAAGATGCTACAAGAGACTACAATAACTTCCTTGTATAGATTGATATGAACTTTTAATCGTTTACTAAGATTATTGTTTAATTCTTGTAGTGTTGTCGCCTGTTTGCATTAGAAAGCTCCCAAATCTTGAAAATTTTCGATTTTTCCAATTTCAACTGGATAAAAATCAACATTTTCCACAACTGAAATGTTGGTAGCTGTTTTAGGTACATTGCTTTTTCGATACTTCGAGTATGGTGCTCTGCTATTGATCCGATTCTGCTTATTAATTTCTGCATAACGTTTCTTGGTGTGAAAGAATTGTTCTCACTCTCCGTTACATTGGATTGCACCAGCTTTAGCACTTATCTGCAATTGACATATGCCACAAATTGCTATTTTAGTAGAATGCAATATAAATTTATATTTTTAATTTAATTTAATTTTACGGATGAAAATTTTTGCGTTTTTAAAGATTCGTTCATTCTTACCCATTTAAGTCTAGTGCACTACTATGCTATTCGAGGAATATATTCATAGGATCCTCTACCATTTGTGGCTTCATATGCAACATTAAAGTTGAATTTGATAGTTTGACAGTACTTGCAATGGACCGCTTTGGAGCGATCTTATCCCAGGCCATAATCATACTACTTTTTAAGATTGTTCAATTCCGCAAAGGTGTTTGTAATTCCGTCAGCCATACAGAATGAACCACCCACCAGATTCACAACCTCACAGCTAATGTTTGCAGCTTCATATGGTGTAGTAACAAAGCGTTGCGACACTACATCACTGCGGTCACTGGATCTCGACGACTGGGGGTCCGCTTGCTCACTTCCGAGAGCCACCGGTATTGGGCATTTCATTTCCTAGACCACGGAATATGGTGATCTAACATCGGGAACAGACGCTTCAGGATTTATCAAGGGTATTTTCTTGCAAGGTTATATTTTTAGCATTACCCAGGGTGCCCGAATAAAATTATCGTTTTGATAATAAGAACGACCTCAGAAAATGTACACGGGAATATGGAACATATAGTACAAACCCTTTTAAGACTTGAGATCTCCAGAACCTTTCAAACCACGCGTAAGTTTGCTCTGTGGACGTGGATATACACAATGCATAGATGGTCTGGGAGTTAGATATGAAACTTCACCGATGGTTACACTTTTTACTAGAAAATTTATTAGAAAAAATAAAAATAAAAATTTGGCTTTTTCGTCCAAAAGCGAGTATGTATATCAATTTATCATTGACTATCGTCCAATCATGATGCGGCTACGCAATAGTCAAGATCCTTTCCAGGTGACCACTTTTCTTCCAAAAATCATTACAGAATCTCATTTCCATGAACCGTATCCAATTTAATCGTAATCGGTTAAGAAATGGCCGAGTTCCGTCCCAGGTGGCAATATTCCAGAACTTCTTCCAGAATCATTTAAGAATCCCATTTCCATCCAACTTGCAAAACCCCATCTTAATTTATCGATCAATTAAAATGGGAATGGCCGAATTCAATAAAATTTTATAAACCGAAGACACTTTAATTTTTATTTACAAATCATTTTATTACACCTTCAATTTTACAAACTACGATAAACTGGCATACGATAAATTGTCCACACGGTAAATTGTGTCTACGATATACTGTTCTACGGTTAAATGTTGACGTTAAATTGAAACACGATAAATTGTTTACGATAAAGAGACCGTCACCCATAACAGACGACGTTGCCTAGAGAATTGTTTTCATAGCAACGACTTTGGCCTCGTAAATTGTTATGATTATCGATGGTGCCGATATGTAACCACATTTTAATTGGTCTCGTTAAAATACATCTTGATGAACACGATTTCAACTAGAATTGAAATTCGCTGCATTAAATTGCAGCACTTGACTTGAATTTACCGAGTTAGAATACATCGACAACTATATAGTATGTACCTGTATTAAACCAAGTGTTAAACACCTGCAATTAAAGTTAAGGAACCTACCAGTGTTTGCTTATTTCAGATCAGTAGCTTGCTCTCAGATCAAAAATTTCAAGGCCATTGCAATAAATTTTGGTGATATTTGCTGTAAATTTCTCCGCGGTCCAAAGCTAAGGGACGAAAAACTATGGGGCGGTTAGGATTAGATTGACGCTAAATTGAGTATATTGAAGTAGGAGTACTGGATGGAGAACTCAAAATAGACCAATGTACGGAACAATCACAATAGAAACCATTGACAGTGATTTTTTCTGAGAGCGAAATTGTGCTTGAATAGAATTCGACATTATATAAATGCAATTATTTATTAATACAAGCATTTAATAATTATTAAATTTATGTAAAAATTTTAATAGAATTGTAAACCAAAACATTTTCAAATTGCGAAAAGGGAATGGAATCGCTATAGGTTGTGAACGTGAATTTTATATTATGATCTTTTTGAAACTTAGTTATTGGTCCTGTATACTAATTTCAGAGTGCAGAATGAAGTTTTTGTAAACAGTTTGTTGTGAAAAAATGGTGAATAAGAAAATGCTGAAAATTATCCTGTATAAGATAGCGGAATTTTGACAGCGGAAAATAAGAGATTACGCTACTCGCCGCAAGTGGCAGGACATTCAGAATTAATTTTGTTATGTTATTACCAGCGGAAATTTTTCATTCATTATGTACCACTTTTTTCACTAAATAAAAGTAGTGTTGCTTTCGCAAATCCGCTTAGCTTAGCTAAGAAATGTGAAAGCAACAACTTTTGGATT
This sequence comes from Nephrotoma appendiculata, assembly GCA_947310385.1. Taxonomy (NCBI): domain Eukaryota; kingdom Metazoa; phylum Arthropoda; class Insecta; order Diptera; family Tipulidae; genus Nephrotoma; species Nephrotoma appendiculata. The sequence continues at coordinate 155,010,548 of OX371225.1, read as the reverse complement.
TAATTTTTTAATTCGTTTTAATTTTTCTGTGTTGGTTCATTATATTAATATTTATTTTATTTTTTTTTATTTTAAGAAATAGAACAAATTAAATTCGGTATTTTACTATCAAATAACAAATGCCAAATTTTACTACAAGATAAGTTTTCAAAAAAAATAGAAAAAATAATGCCTTGCGGTAAACACCATAACCATAAAATGATTTTATTTCCCCTAATCCTAAAATTTTTTTTTCTTAACATTCTAAGACAATCGGCTTGAACACAATGCAATTGTTGTTATAACCTTTTGAAAGCAACACAGCTAAAATATCTCAGCGGAATAAAATATTAAAAGTGATCCTTAAAATGGCAAATTGATTGATCTCCGAAGTAAAGGAACTCGGTATATGAAATCTTGAAATTTAAAAATAATCCGTCTATCCGCCATTGCTTCCACTAGTAACCAATACTTTTGGTTGTTTTTCTAATAGCTTAGGTCATACTGAGACTATAAGGAAAATTTGGGAAAAATTCATGGACTAGAATTTTTACTAGAATTTTTGGATTTTCTGCGGCCATATAAGTTATTTTCAGTTTTTGAACAATATCTCAAAATTTTCCAGAAGTAAATTTTCCATATAGTCTCAGTATGACCTAAGCTATTAGAAAAAGAACCGAAAGTATTGGTTACTAGTGGAAGAAATACCGGAAAGACGGAATATTATTAAATTTCAAGATTTCGTATACCGAGTTTCTTTACTTCGTAGATAAATCAATCTGCCATTTTAAGGATCACTTTTATTATTTTATCCCGCTGAGATGTTTTACTTAGTGAAAAAATTGATACATAACGAATAAAAAATTTCCGGAACAAAATTAATTCTCTTTAGTGATAGTGCTGCCACTTGCCGCGAGTAGCGTAATCTCTTATTTTTCGCAGTCAAAATTTCGCTATCTAATACCGTAGACAGACACAAGCTAGATAACCTCGTTATTTAGATTATTAAGTTATTTCTGCCTGTCTGTCTGTACACGATTTTTTCAAAACAGAATTATTAAGTTTTCATAACTAGATAAATGCAATCTATCCCGATAAATTAGACACACTCGCAAAAATTGGGTTTCTGTCTGTCACCACAATTTGTTTATCACGATTATTAAAATTTAATTTTCAATCTAGATAACAGAAAATCGCGATAAATTTTGTGTCTGTCTACGGTATTATACAGCATCCGAAAATTCTTGGCAGATCTGAACCGACCAGTCTGCGTAATTTTATCGCAAAAATTGTAAATAAATATTTTTATTAGGATTGCCCAAGGCAGGTAATTAATAAACCTGAATTATTCACTGGAAATTTCCAGTAAGAAAATTAATCTCCAGATGACTGAAGAAAACATGCTCTTAATATATACGATCATGATCAATTTGGAATTTGGGACCAGTTTTAACAATTTTACATTATACACAATGAATCGAAAAATTAAAACAATTCTAATTTGCTTAAAATTAGGTAAGCTATATTATTATATATGTATATGAAGAAAAAAATTTCTTACCACCCTTTACTTAAACTTCTAGTTACCATATTGCACCAGCTCGGAAAATTAACATAAAAGGAAATTCCGATTAAGTAATTTTTCACAAAACTACTCAAGAAAAATATTGTAATTCTTCATTGATTTTGTTAAAATTGGTTTTCAAAAACACAACTTATTTTGCGGCATTCGCCAAGACCTAGAGGTGCGTATATATTCTATACCAAAAAAGAATTTGCCATCCGTGCAATTACAAGCTCTAAGCGGCAAAATAGTGTATTTATCATGTAAAGGGATAATAAAATTCATATGATTTTAAGTGAATATGATCAATTGTAACTGCTTTCAGCGCTACAACGGTAGTTTTGAATACTAAGGTGTTTCGGAAAAATTTACAGCATTCTTCAAGACCTTTCCAATGATATACGACACATATATATATTATATGATAATGGAATAATTAGCTAGCAGCGCCAATACGGTGGACTTATGAACTAAAGAGCTGATTACAAAATTGCTGCTTTTCCAAAGGCCTTCAAAATGATATGAAACATAATTATAAAGGAAGAATAAAAGTTGTAACTATTCCCAGCTCCACCACGGTAATGTTTAGTACTAAAACTTTCTGGAGAATTAACGGCATTGTTCAAGACCTTTTCAACGATATACGACAAGAATATATTTTATAATAAGCGAGAAATTAGTTACCAGCTCAAAAACGGTGGATTTATGAAATAAAGTTTTATCGAAATTGTTGTTTGATCCAAAACCTTTCAAACGATATACTTGACGAGTATATAGGAAAAATGTAAAGCAATGTCGTGGTATTGGGTGATTTAGAATAGAGTAGATCTAGAGATCCCGAAAGCCTTTCATTCAATTTACTCAATTAAAATAAAAGAAGATTCGTTCTTGAGATAACATCGATTTAGACATCCAGACGGGAGGACAGACTTTTTTAAAAAATTTTGATCAAGAACCTTCGAATATCGAGAATAGTGGTTTTGGAGATTTTTCTTCATTTTTATCCGGATTTCAATAATTTTGTCTTACAGACCGAAGTTAAAACAATAAAAATGTAAAAATCTACATTGTCTAATAATCTTAATTGTTTATACTATTTTTGACACTAGTCTACATATAGGTGTCGCAAATTGTGTAAACAATTGATTTTTACGTAGACATAATATCGATAATTGGTACAATATGGCTGCGTTGGGTAAAAATTAATTTTTTGGTAAATTTAATTTTCTTTTCCAAAAACTCGATGACGAACTCTATGACTATGGCGAAGAGGATTTTTGTACCATGTTCTGCACATAGTTTGAATACGGTTGTTAATGACTCCGCAACTATATCACAATGTCTAACTATATCACAATGTTTACTTAGTGCAGTTGGAACACGTTGCTCTAGTCGAATTGATGCCATAAAACTTTAAAGGGATCATTATATTGAGCAAATTTATAACTCTCTTATTGAAATTTCAAATAATAAGGAAGAATTAAACTCCATAGCTCGTCATATAGCGCTTTTTTTATTATTAAAAATGATATCAAATATCTATGTTCCGTAGTAATTTTGGCATAAATTTTTACTACAAATTCATGTAGTTCCACTGATATGAAAGCATGCCTTTTTCGTCAAAGTGTTTAACCAATTTTTTGACAAAATGAGAGTTTGACGAAATTCTTGGTGTTGCAAATAACCTAGCTATATGAATTAAGCATGTAAAGGGGTAACCATAGAAAAATTAAAAAAAATTATAAACGTAACTTTAAAAAAATTATGTTTGCGTTAAATGCCGTTTCTGTGCTTTCGCCCATGGAAAAATTAATTTAAATTAAAAAATTTAACGAAGCTTCGTTAAATATGAATTGTCACTTAATAAAAATTATTCGAGCGAAATTTTGCGTTTAAACGCAAAAAAAATTAAAATTTATATCGTGCTACCTAAAAAAAACAACAATAACAATAAACAGTTGTCACTATAACAAATAGTTGTCATTCAATATTCTACAATATTTACGGCATACTCGTTACGTCTAGTATGGCTGGAATGTCATTAAAAATTAGTGTCGTCAAAATTTTTAATTTTTTTTAATTTTATAATTTTTTTATGGTTGGCCCTTAACCTGTTTTTCTTGCTATTGGTGAGAAAAGAACACAAAACTCCGAAATTTCAATTGTGAAAGCATAGTTGAACCAATCTTGGATCCAAAAACGCGTTTTAAAATTAGTTTGTTTATTCTGGATCAAGCATCTGAAAATACGAAAAATGTACTAGCAATTAAAGCAAATGTTTTTTTTGTGCTCTATGTAAAATAAATAATTTATATAGTTTACAGGTGATTCATTTTGATATATGTAAAGTGTTTTAAAGGAAAGTGCAGTGTATTTTCTTTTGATTTGACTTAATAATCATCGCAAAATAAACTGTTAATTGGAAATATTGATAAATTTGTCTATTGAAGAAGAGATTAAATATTTTATGGTGAAATTGCGAATGGTGAAAATAAATCAAAGACGCAATCCTGATTTTTATTCACCAACACATTTTAGTGTACATAAATACCCAGTATGCAATTACCCAGTATGCAATTATTCCACTGTGTGGAAAAAACTGCTCAAATGTCGTACAAAATTCCGTACTACAAAATATCAAAGACACAAAAATATCGATTTTGGAGAAAAATAATTGTCTTTCTCTTTCTATTTCGCGGTAATATTATTTTCGTTTTATAAGTTTCGATTGTATCTTTTATTTTCAGTTTCTTCTGACAAGTCGACGTGCACGGTTGCACTACATAATTAGATTTTTTTTCTTTAAAGTGTTGTGTTTCATTATAATGTTTTCTATTTGTTAAAGTAAATAGTTTTAAATTTAAGTATAAAATAATAATTATTAAGTAATTTAGTGATCGCGATGTACAAATTTGGACTAAAAGGTAATAGAAATCTGTCTCACAATGGCGTCGTCGCGAAATACATTTACGTTGTAAATTTTCAAAGCATTTTTTTCTTTTCAAGATCGGTTGTGCTTGTTGGGATGTTTAATTGGATGCGCGTATGGTGAACAAACAAGACGTATCATGGTGAACGTGGTGAACGTGCTTAAAATTTAATTTATAAAATTTAATTGTGTATTTTTGTGCTAATAAAAAATTAATATTTATTTTATTATAAATGGAAAATTTTGTTTTATTTCAAATAAGAATTATTATTTATTCCAATTGGAAAATATATACAAACACGTGCTTTTTGTTTCTGTGTTTTTTTCTCTTTTTAGTTGGGATTCACACCGACACCGGAATTTTTGTGACACTTTTCTTTGGCGGGGAGTACGAATTTCCGCGTGATACACATGGTTCTTTCCATAGAAGCAGTGTGGTTTTAGAACGCGAATGTAAATGGAATTCCGTCGGCATTGCATATTGGGTATTCCACTGTGTGGAAAAAACTGCTCAAATGTCGTACAAAATTCCGTACTACAAAATATCAAAGACATAAAAATATTGATTTTGGAGAAAAATAATTGTTTTTCTCTTTCTATTTCGCGGTAATATTATTTTCGTTTTATAAGTTTCGATTGTATCTTTTATTTTCAGTTTCTTCTGGCAAGTCGACGTGCACGGTTGCACTACATAATTAGTTTTTTTACTTTAAAGTGTTGTGTTTCATTATAATGTTTTCTATTTGTTAAAGTAAATAGTTTTAAATTTAAGTATAAAATAATAATTATTAACTTATTTAGTGATCGCGATGTGCAAATTTGGACTAAAAAGGTAATAGAGATCTGTCTCACAATGGCGTCGTCGCGAAATACATTTACGTAGTAAATTTTCAATGATTTTATTTTATCAAGATCTCAATATGCTGCCGGATGCAATACAACGTGGCGGATGCAATACAACGTGGCGGATGCAATACAAAACTCAATTTATGAAATTTTGTTTTTCAATTTATGTTTTTTTGTACACAAATAAAAAATAATGTGAATAAAAAATTAATATTTATTTTATTATAAATGGAAAATTTTGTTTTATTTCGAATAAGAATTATTATTTATTCCAATTGGAAAATATATACAAACACGTGCTTTTTGTTTCCGTGATTTTTTTCTCTTTTTAGTTGGGATTCACACCGACACCGGAATTCTTGTGACACTTTTCTTTGGCTGGGAGTACGAATTTCCGCGTGATACACATGGTTCTTTCCATAGAAGCAGTGTGGTTTTAGAACGCGAATGTAAATGGATTTCCGTCGGCATTGCATATTGGGTAAATATTGTTATTGTTGCACATGACTATGTCATGGATATTCCCACGTCAAAAAGAAAATTTAGCAATTATTTAAATAATTGTTTACTTATTTGTAACGTAATAACAAAAGGTAAAACGCATTTTCTAATATGTATATGCAAGAAAAATGTCGACAGGTATGTTTTTCGTTTTCACTTGATTTGAAAATAAAAAAGACTTAGTCAAGACACAATTTTGGAGACATTTCTGTGTAGGCGTACTTATTCAAATAGGACTCCTCGTCAGTGGCACTATTTTGGTGGTTCGCCGGCGATGAGGAGCTGCGGCAGTGGAGTTGGTATGTGGCTTCTGTTCGAATATTTTTTCCGCCTACTAAGGAGTGAAATTTGATGCGAATATTAATCTATATTGCGATGCATCTGCTTGCTGTGTCATCGGATTTGTGTCTGTAGTTTGTTTTTTGAACTGTGGACGGTGGTTGTGTTCAGGAATTCGTCGAGGGCTGGGATTTTTTCCGTGATTGACTAGGCTTAAACCTGGGGTCGGGAGTTGAAATTATTGACATGAAGTGGTGTTATATGACGGGGTTTTTGGGGCGGTAAGGCATGTGGTACTCTGAGTCAGTGCACCTAGAATACTGCAATTCTCGCTTGAGGAGCTTTGTAGAGAGGTCATTTTGTGTTGACGGTCCCAATTTTTGTTTGTAGATGTCTGTTTGGTTAATGGAGGGAGCTATTAATTTTTGTTTTGTTTGGTGGTTCGTAGGGGGTTGAATAGTGGCTGGAAATTGTAGTTTGGGGGTTTGTTGGCGAATAGTTCGTTATATTATTGCAGGGGTATTCATTTAACATTTCAGTGGACAGCTGTATAATTCGTGGGGCGAGATGGTCCTGAACGCGATTGATTGATTATTCCAGTCAATGATGATTGATGACGATGGATACATCGAAAGGTTTCTATAAAGGTAAACATAAAAAGCGGTCTCTTTTCATCTTTAAGCTGGTTAGAAGGATGGATTAAACAAACCAACAAACAGAAACTTCTCATGTCTAATTTATCTTCATTGTGACAAAAAGAGACCAACCAAGAAAGTTCCACTAACAAACTACCTGCTTCACAGGCCATGAATGGTCAAATATTAACGGGGATTAGAAAACTGGTAATTATAAAAGAAGAAAAATCGAACTGGGTTACGTTGTATAACGGCAGTTTGCTGTTGTAGTTCTTCAATTATTAGAACGTATAACATATTCTTAACCTGTAGAATTAGAGAACCTCGTAGGATCAGGATACCTAGTCAGTTCAGTCACCGAATCTTGTCTCAGGTTGATATAATTCTTGGGGGATTAAGTGATAATCGAATGCAGTAGTAGTGCATGTGCTCAAGTCATTCAGTTGCTGCATCATCAAAGGAATGTATCAACTATGTACTTGGACATACTAAATTGCATGAAGTATGTTATAGGATACCAGCTTAACAGATGCCCTACGTTGTAAAATACCATATCATTACATATCATATCTGGATCAAGCATTAACATCTACATATTTCCGAAAGATTCGAAACTCGGGGAAGAAGAAAAGCCTGTTTTATTTAAATTAAATTGAAAATAAAAAAAAAATAAAACTTAATTGCCTGATTTTTATTTCCCAGTAAGTTAGTTTTCTTTACCTCAAGGGGTCGCCGATAAAATTTTTGTACACAAGTGGCCGTGTACTTAGGCGCGGGCCTGCAACCAAAGATTAACAAATAGAGGGATGCAACTTAATTTGTTGTTGGTTAGACTACAGAAACTATCAAAGATGATTCTTTATTGTTGAGTATTAACCGCACAAATTGGACCAAAATTGCGGTTAGTGTAGGAAATCGGGCATTACGCTAGTTTAAACTTCGATATCATTCAAAAATTAATTAGGTGGTGTTGAATACCTCGCTTTGATTGTTTTCATTGATATTGCAAATTACAATGATTCGCTTAAATTTGATATACCTAATTGGTGAAAATTAGGTGATATACTAAAAGCATTTATTAATTGCCATTATTTCGGTAAAATTTTAATAGCGTGATTGAGCAACCATATAATACTCGTAATTACTATGTTCATTATAAATTGACGTTCTACTACTTTTTCATCGTGGGGTGAAACATGTATATCGTTGATAATTACAGCATTTTATTTTGACACCAAAATCGCGATAACAATAAGTCGGCAAACACTATAGGTAATCGTAAACTAAAAATATATTTTTTTGAAACGGAAGTTTCTGAATCATCTCCATCATCAAACTAGTACAGATCTAGTTGACTAAATGTGAACAACACTTGGATCTGGTTGAAAATGTTTCAGGAACTGAATTCTGAAAAAGTATATTTGTCACATCCAAAATTGTGAAAAAATCGCCTATAGCTTTAACATCAGTTAATTTGATCAATTGTGCTTGGTAACGTTCAGGTGTAACGTGTAACTGTTTGACCAGGTTGACCAGGTCCCACCAGACAAACAGTAACACTTTCTTGGCGTGGCATGAATATTCATTTTTGCAATTGATGATGATGGCTGGCCTGAATCAACCCATCGTTTTTTGCATTTAGGATTATCGTAAAAAAATCACTTTTCAACACCCGTAATGATTTTGTGCAAAAAAAAAATTTTTTGTACCGAGAAAGCAAATTCATGCATAGATGTCAATTTTTCGATTTTTGTTTTCTTTGGTTCGTTTATGAGGAACCTATTTTCCTTCCTTCTGTATTTTTCCCATTGCACACAACCGAAATGATATGTACTGATATTTGTATATCCAGTAAAACTTTAAGTTATTTATCTTCAATTTGTTTCACTGCACCTGGACGTGAATCGTCCTTAAGAGTAAAATTATCATCATGATATCTTACAATCCACTTTTTTATTGTTGAATGACGATTTGGGTGCGTTCAAGTATATTTTAATGCAACCAACTGCAGGGCCGAGTTTCTACTTGCACACCTAATAAATTTCGTAAATGAGGCAGAAAAATAAATTTACGCGCTCCTGATCGTGAACTTGGTTTATTTATCCAATATTTTGATAAATTGTTTTTAATTTAGTTTTCATTAAGAATTTTACCATTTTCCGCTATGATGTCTTTAGTTTAATGATTGTCATGTAATAGAGAACAGTTTATTTGTTATTTTAGCATAGAACATTTATCAGTATAATCATTCATCAGTCACTGACGAACAGTCAAAGAAACTTGTGAGTAATAAATTTCAATTTATAAATTTAAACGCAGTTAGTCCCAAACGTAAATGACTACGTTTCATATCCAATCAGTGTCATTGACTGACAATGTCATTCAATTGCCATAAAGACACAACTTCCCAGCAACTTATAAACCAGCAAACTGGACGATTGGATAAACGGAGGGCGCAAATCAAATTCCTCAAACACTCCAATCATCTCATTATTTAAATTTAAACTTTTATTAACCAGAGGCGTCAACCACAGTACCACACTGAAGACTTTATTAACGGCGTATCCGTTTGTTAAAAATATCCCATCTCAAAAATTCCTGCTTTCAAGTAAACACTTAGTACCACTATCTATTTTAATTTGTGTTGCCTTAGAGGATAAATTGGATAATTGTAATGTTAAAACACCTATCTCGAAACAGACTCAAACTACATAACTTCTACATTAAATCCGCCAATGTAGTTAAAAAGGATCATAAAGTTGGAAACAAATACCTTATTGTGGTTACTCATCAATCTAAAACTGATTGCAGTAATCTGTGCCATGGTCTAGAAACTTTAACAGCTTACTTGCAACAACGAAAGTAGAGCATTTCACCCTTATTTTGGATTTTAACCACCAAGTCAACAGACCTATGTCGGTGTTGGATTATAATACAAAAGCATAACAGTTTTATAACTTCGTCTTAAAACCAAATTACCTTATTTATGTACACGGAGAAAAAAAAACACTGATTTTTTTCCTATATATGTATGGGAAACCTGTTATAATATGGGCTCCCATACATTGTTGTCAAACATACTATTTACATGGTTCGCTCTCCGATATGCATATTAGCCAGTGCTATATAGGAATCGTTCCTATATACAAGCAAATTACTTATAATGTATAGTAATGTTTATTATAAATAATCGCATGTGTATAGGAATGCTTCCTCTTTGTTTTAGCAAAATCCCGTAGTACATAGTTAAGTAAAGCATTTTTTACTGTGGTATAGTATAAGCACACCGTCGAAATGTAAGGTTTTTATTAATTAAATTAATCAAAATTGATAAAAATGTTAGCCTATAAAAATTATGTACTATCTTATAAAAATTGGATTTAGCTAAAGAAGAGTGTTAAAATATATATCAAAAGGAACGATAGCCTAGCACTTAATACTTTGCAAACCAGAGAGTATATCATACACATAGTTAGGGTTACAACAATAAATAGGAATGCATCACTTTTTATTTGGATTTTCTTCATTTCATATTCTTTGCTCTCTTCCCTAAGCACTAAGTAGTAACATTTTAAATATTGCCATATGCAGTCCTCAAAATAAGTGTCGTTAAAAGTATAAAAAAGTGTATACAAAAAATTAAATATGTATATCGGTGTTTTGTATTATTTGTGTGATATCAAGTTATTTATAATAAAGGTAATAATTTGTATGTTTCAATAATTTTTATTTTTTAATTCAGTGTGTTAATTTGGAATAAGCTTAATCTTTTGCCAATCTTGTTTTATTTTATTAATTAAAAATTGACCGTTCGACAGATATCTTCATTTTCAAGAAAATATTATACGTGCACTGAAGAAACAATTTATTTTATTAAAAATTAGTAAATTTCTAAGCTTATCCCAAATAAAGAAATTGATTTATTATACGCAAAAATATGATTTCTCTGTATGTATACATTGTGTATCCAGCAAAATGGTGGTTAAATTATATTCTAATTGAGGAGGACAGTTTCCAATATACCATAGCACTTAACACTATGCAAATCGGAGAGCCTGTCATACTCATAGCAAGGGTTAGAACAATATATAGGAATGCTTATTGAAGTTTCAATACGAATTCCCATTTATTATTGTAAAACTAATCATGGACATTACACATTGTCCCATTTGTGTAGTGTTAAGTGCTATGATACATAGAAATCATAATTTTTGTTTTGGCAAAATTCTGTTATACTCTGTGAATCTAAACCGCTTAATTTAATTTTTTTATATTCTCATTAGATGATATACTGGATTAGGAATGTGAAGGATAAGGAATAAATTCGATCGACGATCCGGACATTACCAGTATTTTATTCACCAGAGAGATGAAAATGAAGTCTTATTACTCAAATTGTAATTTTATTTTTAATACTAATAACTATTATTTAGCTAAGTTAAGCATTAACAAAAATTTAAAAAATTATTTATTTGTAATATTTGAGAAAACGAAAGAAGTTTCAATAGTTTCAAATCTTTTAAACAACATACAATTACTCATTCCGAGATAATGAAATGTATATGTCAGTTCCTATTGCTGTTCCCTGCATTATTAAAGGATTGCATAATACCGAATCGGAAAATTTTAAAGGAGTAAAAAATAATATCGTTTCTAATATCATCGTCATTATCGTTTTTGATCAATACAACAGTTGTTGTTTTAGCATATTGAAAAATAAGGTAGACTTCATTTAAATAAGATGAAGCTTTCAAAGTAAAAATCAAAGTAAAAGCAAAATTTTTAGTTTTAACATTTAATTTAAATTTTTTAACAGTTTCGGTGTAGGTATGCAATTTGAAGGTAAACATAAGATATAAAAAATATCGCTAAGAGTACTACTTCTAGAATAAATATATGCTAAACCATTTTGCATATATTTCTTCTTGAAGTAGTCCACCACGGCTTTCCTTATATTCCAAAAACAATTGAAAATATATATCAGTGTGAATTTGGAAAATATATTGAAATGTGCTCATTTAAATATTTTGAATCTATTGTTATCGTATCGTAAAGGCACCAAAAATTATGATAATTAATTTAAATGATAATAATAAAGATGAACCAAAATTTTTAAAATAAAAGGATTTTTAAGAAATAAAAATAACGTAATTAATTTAGGTAGTAAATGAAATGTTTTGTTTTTCATAAATATGCTTTTCTTGTAATGTAACCGAAAACAAGAATTCAGAATAAACGAATTTAGCTTTTTATGTTTTTGATTTAAGTCTAACATTAAACGTTAAAAGAGTTAAACGGGAGATCAAACTTTGTAAAATTAATTAATGCGTCATGTTTTATATTTTAAACTTAAAACAATGTACAATATTATAAAAATTATATGTTTTAATAATTGTATATTCAAATAAAATAAAATAAAATGTCAGTAACTAATTATCAAATCAAAATTGAATTTTATTTAACACTGTCATAGCAAAATTTACTATTTCAAATAACAGATTAGTAAAATAATCTTGGAAATCATACTATACTAAATAAGGAGTATAGCTGTACAACATAGTAGACGCTACCATAATTGTGAAAAATATTCCTAGATGTTATGGAAAGTATATCATGCTTAAATATACGTAGTGCTATATGAAGCAGTGACCGCTACCAAAAATATAAAAATTATCACTATATGTCGTGGAAAATGTACCATGCTGAATTATACATATAGCTATACAACTCAGCAGACTTTACTATAATTATTAAATGTAGTGCTATATCTCATATAACTCAAGACATTTCAAATTACAAACGCAACAATATTATACTGAAACAGTTAATATTTTTATAGCTAACATTACTATCAAGATTAACAATAGTTTCTAAAATAAATAGAACGCTCGACCTCGTGTGATGGTAAAAATTACCATTTATTAAAAATATGCTACTATTTTTATGATAATCAGTACCAAGTTTGTAATAAATATTATTATACTTCATAGAATAAACTTAGAGTATTTATATAGTACGTTCTCCGATAATAGGCCACAAAGGCGTGGGCTCCGATATTTTATTGAAATAAATACTATATTTTTTTTCCGTGTAATTTGTGAAACTTCATTAAAACCCGGTATACGAAACAATGCTTTTTTGACCATGCTTACGTTATTTATAGATGCTATCGCTCTCTCGAAACTAGCTGAAAGCAATCAGGTGGCGGCGTACTGATACCAGCACATTTTAAAGTCTGAAATACTCCAGTGGCTTTAGCCGCCCTACCGAGAGTAGAATAAATTGGCGTAAAATTAAAAATCAATCAAACAAATCTAATGATCTACGCAGCATATATAACAGCCCAATCAAATACTAATCATTACGCAACTTGCATCGATGCAACTGATGAAGTTAATAATACAATAAGCTCATCAGATTTAGTTTTCGTGCTTTTGTCATAAATAATATCAATCACAAATATTTTGATATTGTGTATGGCTTAACTTATTCAATCGCGAGTTCAGAACACCTACAACCAATCAAATACAAATTCAAAAAAATAAACCGTGTCGTGCTACAACGTTACCTAGAATCCATCAACTGTCAAATAACCTTAAATTCTAATGATATAAACGAAAATGTTGACAAATTTAATGACATTACGCTGCAAGGCTTCGAACTTTATGTAACTATGTCTAGACTAGTAGAAAAACTAGTTAGATAGACTAGTTAAAAAGCGGTTTGGCCGGACAAAACTACGTTTCTACATCAAAGTAACGAATTTGAAATTTATTTCAAATCTAAATATAGGTCGTATGTCGATCAAATTCAAGAAAAATACAAAGTATTAGGTGTGCAAGTAAAAATTCTGCTTTTTTGGTCAAATTCAACTTTATTGAAAATATGATTGTTACAAAGTAATCTTTATCGAAATATTCGCCCTAAGTATCTATGGTTTTTTGTCATTTATCAAAAAAATTCTTTCTTTTGTACCAAGAAAGCAAATTCATGGAGATGTCAACTTTTCGGTTTTTGTTTTCTTCGGTCAGTTAATAAAGAACCCTTTATTAACCTCCCTCCTTCCTTCTGTATTTTTCCTATTGCATCCAATCGAAGTGATATTGCTTGAACTCCTAACTGTTATGCACGCTCTTTTTGAGTTTAACACGGATTTTCATCCCGTGGAACTTTAACCTGGACGTGGATCGTCCTCAAGAATAAAATTGCAATCACGAAATTCTGCAAACAACATTTTTGCTGTTGAATAACTTAAAGAATCTCTAGCAGCATTTTTTTTCATTTGAAAACAGAATAGAATGCAATGACGTAAATCTTGCTTATATCGACATCCATCTCATAAAATTGATGCACACGGAAGGGCAACTTGTAAATGACTGAAACTTATGTCAACAGCGCAATAACTAAACTACATATTTACAAAATGGGGGGGCGGTTTGGAATCGTTTAAGTTTATTTTAATACATCCAACTTCAGAGCCGAGTTTCTACTTGCACAAATAATATTTTATCGTATTCACTTCAAATTACAATTGAAGTATTTTATGTTTTTTCTACACGGTTGAAAATATCAGTATAAAATTAATACTTTTTTGTTATTCATATAAATCCATAAATAAAACGTATAAATGTTATACTTGCATCACTTATAAAAATGTATATGAATTTATGATTTTTTTTATACTGAAGGGTTTGGAACAATTATATAAGTCATCGTTTAAAACTCGCAATATTTCCACCACAAAAGTAGAAAAATGCACTCCCCCATTTTAACCCCAGGGTACTTGTGTACACAAAGATAAGATACACAAACCCTTACAAAAATGAGAACTAATGTCTCTTTTTGGCAGCTTGATTGCAACGACCAAACTACAAAAATTCAACTCTTGCTTTTAAATTTAGTACCAAATAAGAACTTATCGATTTAGCGAATTATATGATTATATAGGCTACGATATTCAATATGCCACTTCTATAACTAATATGTATGAAACTCTATAACTTAACCTTATTAAACAATTTCATCATAAAAAACCTATATTTCTTTTTATAAAATGTAGATATGAATTATATATGAATTATATGAGTTACATTAAATTTATACTTTTTCCGGATACAAATATATAAGTTTCAGTTTAAACAAATTTTATATTATGGAAAAATATTAAAATTATTTGTAAAATGGTATATTTTTAACTTCAAATTTTAAAGATAAGAAACGCACAAAACTTATTTGCACTTTATAGTAAATAAATCTTTCTTTCCAAACAATAATTTTAAATTATTTATAATAAAAACTGGTATAAAAAATTGCCAATTTTTCATTAGATAACTTATAAAAATTAAAACTGTTCGTAGTTCAACTGAAACTGATGTACTGATAAAAATTTATGAACAAATTTTAGTTTAAGCAAATTTCTAGTAATATGTAACAATAATTTTTTAATTTTACAATTTAACAATAATTGTTACTGATTATTTGTAATAATTACAATTTAACAGTAAATATAACAATATATTTATTGTAATTACAATTTAAAAGCGAATTTAACGTTTTATTTTATATAAATTTGTATCTATTGTAAAAGAGTGCCAAAACAAATAAAAACACTTTAAACTTGGCATTACTGGACTAAATATAACTGAAATTATAACCGTGTTTCCTATTTTATATCGCAACAGTTACACTTACACTTACAATTTTCCATTTCAAAATGTTTAGAATAAGTAGTAAAATTCGCTACCAATTCTAGATTGATAGTTTGTTGATACTTACTCGAATAAGGGTTAATAAAATACACAAACGACTTTGATGACTGAAGACTAATATTTTGTCTGTGGTATACTTTTATACGTATAAAATTGAAGTTATTTGGAGATACAAAGAATGGTTTTATAGTTAAATATAGCAAATATAGCAAAGAATTATTTTCAGAAAAACGCGTTATCCCTGTTAATCGAAGATAAAGTTCCTTACCCCTATTTAAGTTCTCATGTTTGTATACTGTTCTCATGTAGAATACTGGGGCGAGTAATTTTTTTCGGGAAAGTCTGTTACTGGCAAAGTCTGAAAGTTGTCTATATTACAATACGGTAAAAATTTGTGGTGAGTTTAAAACAACTACAAAAACTATTTCACATTTTCATTTAAAGATAATAAAAAAATTTTGACATGTTAAAAGCACCACGACTTGGCTTCAGATTGTAGTTTTTTTAAGGTACGCTCATACTCATGTAAGGACTTTCATTATTGTATATAATTTTCATACTATGCTTTTACCAGGATCCCTGACACACTTGATTAATTTTTAAATTTTCTGTAACAAATCAATATTAAGGCAGTTAATTTTACATAAAAATTTCTTAGTAATTTATTTCTGCAGCAATTTGTATCGTCATTCCTTTCTAACTGTGCCACTTGCTAAGCCCGAGTTTGCTGTTTCTTTGATTCACAACATTTCTACTATTTTGATGAAAACGTCATAGATCGTAGGTCTCCAGCAAAGCTGTCTAACTTCCAGTAAATGTTTGTAGATCTCTATAGAAATTCGATGTCACGATTTTGCATAGACAAGACAAATATCACTCGTATAATTTATATATGAGAGCGAAGATGTATGAATATTTACTGTGACTGCTGTGATTACAACGTTCAGCAGCATTGATCGGTGATTAATTTGCATTTGGGTTAACTTTGCTTTAGGGTATTTTTCCCAATAACATCAAAATACATAGGTGTTTTAGTAAGAATTGCGAATAATTATTACAATGTGAAAGCAGTATAATAGGAAGGGAAACCCGAAAATGTTTCTATAGCAGTAATAGAAAGTATGGATTGAATTACCTTTGAGAATTTAAGGTCGACGACAGTTGCGATAGGATCAAAGTGTAATACATTTGTATCGTGACATAGAACAAATGGCTGAACATTTCATACTGATTAATTACCACACAGAGCAGGTTGCTGATATCCTAACTAAGCAAGCAATTGAGCTGAAGAAAGAACTAAATTAATGAAACTCACTATGAATGAAAAGATAAAAATAACGACATTGTTACCGGATTGATATAAAACTAGAAATTAACAATTAATTATACATACTTCTACATCGTGGTACTATAAAAAACCCACCAAATAAACAGTGCAGGGATAATGGGCACTATTAGTACTTTTTGGTGAAAATGAGAAAACAATTAAACTACGGAATTAATAATTCTAAGAAATATTTTTATTTGAATATTATATTCTAAAAGTTTGTTATTTGAAATTACAAATGTAATAACATATTTTACTATATTTATTCTTTTTTACAATTATCCTAGTACATATAACTATTTCTTAGTAGGTTTTACGAAAGCCTGTGTTGAACCTACAATTTAATAGTAAAAGTAATGTTTGGTGCAATCAAAAAATTCTTTTGTAGAATCTACATATATTTTTTCTCTGAGTGTGCTAGCTGCAATAAGATCTTATATCTCTGACGATCATCAAAATTGGGATCAACATCTGGATGAAATAGGTGGAGCACTGCGCAATGTAGTTCATTCCTCAACCAAATTTTCACCCCATTACTTATTGTTTGGTAGACATAAAATTACGCATGGTTGTTAATATGAGCTTTTAAGAGAAATACATTCCATTGATGACCTTAATATAAATATGATCACCCCTACCGAAAGATTATCCTTAGCTCAGCATTTAGTGTTACGCAATTTGGAGGAATCTCATAGGGCATCAGCTATTCGATACAACCTACGAGCAAAGGCGCGAAGCTTCTTTCCAGGTCAAAACGTTTTCGTCCGCAATTTTATTCAAAGCTCCGCAGCGAAACATATATCCGCGAAGTTATGAAAAAAGTTTATTCCTGCGATAATTGAGAGGAAAATCGGTACTGTATTGTATGAGGTTAAAGATGAGGTTGGTAAAAAGTTAGGGGTATTTCATGCCAAAGACATACGATGAAATGTTCATATTTTGTAAGCAACGCTTATTTATTACTCCAAAAATTAAGTATCATGCCCGGCGTTGAGACTACCTCGAGGGTGTGAGTCTGCCCCACGAATGTTACAATTTTGTATACCAAAATTGCTACATGAGTTACCTGATAAACGGAAAATTTATGTTCGTTATTAAATTAATATTAGACTATGAGAATTATTTCTGATGGTACCACATATAAATTGTTTCATCAACTTAGACATGCGCCGCTTGTTTTTATTATGACTATTTTGCCCTGTACACCCTATTTATAGAAGTCAATTAAATTAGAACATTTCGGATTCAATTTGTTGAATACCTAAACTACATATTTACAATATTTGAATAACTAAACTACATATTTACAAAATGGGGGGCGGTTTGGATTCGTTTAAGTTTATTTTAATACATCCAACTTCAGAGCCGAGTTTCTACTTGCACAAATAATATTTTATCGTATTCACTTCAAATTACAATTGAAGTATTTTATGTTTTTTCTACACGGTTGAAAATATCAGTATAAAACTAATACTTTTTTGTTATTCATATAAATCCATAAATAAAACGTATAAATGTTATACTTGCATCACTTATAAAAATGTATATGAATTTATGATTTTTTTTTTATACTGAAGGGTTTGGAACAATTATATAAGTCATCGTTTAAAACTCGCAATATTTCCACCACAAAAGTAGAAAAATGCACTCCCCCATTTTAAGCCCAGGGTACTTGTGTACACAAGGATAAGATACACAAACCCTTACAAAAATGAGAACTAATGTCTCTTTTTGGCAGCTTGATTGCAACGACCAAACTACAAAAAGTCAACTCTTGCTTTTAAATTTAGTACCAAATAAGAACTTATCGATTTAGCGAATTATATGATTATATAGGCTACGATATTCAATATGCCACTTCTATAACTAATATGTATGAAACTCTATAACTTAACCTTATTAAACAATTTCATCATAAAAAACCTATATTTCTTTTTATAAAATGTATACTGGTAGATATGAATTATATGAGTTACATTAAATTTATACTTTTTCCGGATACAAATATATAAGTTTCAGTTTAAACAAATTTTATATTATGGAAAAATATTAAAATTATTTGTGAAATGGTATTAAAATGCCTTTACACCGATTTCCGTATTAAAAATTATACCCATTTTTTTCAAGCGTGTAGTCATCCTCAAAATTTCACACGACTCAAAATTAAAGCTTTTAATTGCTTTTTTAGCCTGAGCACAAATTTTGCTCGAAAAATGAGACTAGAGAGTTGGGAGTTTTGCTGCTGTTTTACTAACCTACTAGATGCACAAAATTAATATTATTATTGATTGATGTAAATTATAATTAAATTTTATATTTGCCTCTAGTGTGTTGATGAACAAAATTAGTATACAGAAGTCACTTATTGTTTATAGAAACTGGGTAATTTTTTATACAACTACCGCATTTTATTGGATATACTCGTATATGCACAATTTGTGGGAGAAAATGATTCAATATTGGTTATTTTACATTATTTCTTATGGGAATATAATAAAAGCTCACCTTTCGATATTATGGCTCTTTAAATCATAGGTATCTACGTTTCTCTCTGCTCATTGGAAAACAAACGTCGAACTTTGGTTTGCTAAGTTTAAACCTGGCCGCACCAACCAAGACCGAATGCTTTGGTCGCCCGAATCGGGCAGTTATTCCAGGAATGATAAAAAGTGCTCAAAATCGATTTGAAAGGCCGTAAAGTGAAGTTGCGTGCAAATGTGGGCGTTTACTCGTCATCTACTAATCGTTAGATGATCGCGTCGACAACTCGTCGACAACGTCGATTACTTAATCGATAACGTCGATTATGATTAAAACGAATTAAAAGACCGTAAAGTGAAGTTGTGTGCAGAGATGGGCGTTTACGCGTCATCTACTAATTTTTACATGATCACTACTCGTCGATAATGTCGATTACTCGTAGACAATGTCAGCTACTCGTATATACAACGTCGATAACTGCTTGCAATTCACGTCAGTAGTGATTGAATCATTTACATATTGGTAAGTAATTTTTGCCTCGAATCGATTTTTTTGACTAAACTACTGCCTAACTAAATTGCTGTTAGATTGTATTTGTGTCTAATATTTATTTCTAAATTGCGTATTAAATGGTTAATTATCCATCATCGATATTAAAATTTTCTACAATCGATAAACCATAAACTTAATTTGCGAATTAGATTTGAATCTAAGTGTCTTGTGCTTTAGGCCATCTATTAGTAACTGCTACGAACTAAAATGCAATTAGTTTACTCAGTAATTTAGTCGAGCCATTTTTTTGTCAAGCACGTTAACTTCCGAAAAAAAATTTAGAATAAAATCGAACCACATATATATATATATATATATATATATATATATATATATATATATATATATATATATATTGTGTTTCTGATATCTACTAACTTTGTATCTACTACAAAAAGTAGAAAAATTCAACCCTCCCCCCCTCCCTCTTTTTTTACCACTAAAAGAGACTTAAAATATTTTTGTCTAAAAAGCCGAAAAATCTTAAATAAATTAATTAATACAGACGAATTTAAAACTTCTTAATTATATTAGTGTTGGCTTAGAGAATTTTCAGAGGTTTTTGATTTGGTGATGTAATTCGCTAGATCGATAACTATCGATCGATTTGTGTTGTACCAAAAGTACAAAGCAAGAGTTAAATTTTTTTAGTTCGATGGTTGCAACCTGATTGATGAATAGACCCACTTCTAAGGAAGTTCTCATTTTGTAAGGGTTTGTGTATCACACAAGTACCCTAGATAGGGTTAAAAAAGAGAGGGGCGGGGGGGGGGGGGGCATTTTCCACTTGTAGTAGATATATTGTGAGTAGTAAATGGTCACTCTCTATGAATAGAAAAGTCGTACACATTGGATAAATGCCATTAAAAATAATATTTTGTCCGAAAAGCCGAAAAACTCTTAAAAAAATTAATATTACGGATGATTTTAATTTCGATCGACAAATTATTCGCTACAACTATTCCAAACAACATGTGTTTGTTCCTCCAGTAACAGAAACCACAAATTCATAGTTTATAATGTGGAATAGAAGCAAATAAAAAACATTTCCGAGCTAAGGTTATCGTATAGGAGTCGATCCATATACTAACGCATAATTTATTTAGTTTATCGAAATAAAAACTTATTTTACCTCTATATGTAATTTGCGTAATTTGCCCACCTCGGGTTGCGTGAGATTACTGATACCTTGCAGATACAAACAGCAGTATAAACGTAGCAGTATAAACGTATGTGAAGTTGTCCCATAATTATATAACAGAAAATAAAAAAAATCATCAGGCAACACTAATCATTAAAAACCCCATTTGCTCTTGTGTGAAGTTAGCCCAGCCCAGAAATTATTAAAAATCACGTTAAATACAAAAATAAAATTCGTTACTTTTAAATTATGAGAATTTTAGCCATGCAACCGTTATATCAATAAAACATGCGTTTTTACGAACTAAAATTACATTAGACACGATAAAGGTACTTGGCACGTCAAAAGTATAAATTTGTCGGATTAAGAATATGTGCGGTTTTGAGATCGCCACACTCCTGCATTACTTTTAGAAGAGTTGGAAAAAATCGTTCCGTGATAACTTTGCGAAATAGGGTCCTGTGCCAGATATATCCATACAACTGATATGGGGTTCGAATTGATTAGTGTTGCCTGATGAATTTTTTTTTTAAATTTCTGGAAAAGATCCGTGGAATAACTTCACATACGTGTATAAACTCTATTTTTAATGAACATATCTGTCCATGAGAAGGCTCTCCATGAGAAAACAGCAACGTGTAGTGGACAGCAGCCAATGAAAGCCGTCGGAAGTAACGCAAACATCGGCCGGTAAGATGTTAGCCTTCAAATTTGGGGATGCACGAGGTAATTTATTCACCAATTATCGTAAAAAAAAACTGTTCACAGCGAGTGTTAGATGGCGTTTCTGGTGCGTTTGAAGGTAGAAATTACGAAAAAAGATCCCAAATGCAATTGAAAAGTGCTCTACCACCAATGTTAGAGAAGCTTTGGAGTGTATGTATCACTCACTCTAGAAGGAAACTATAATGATGAATAAAGTCGAATTGTAAAAAAAAAAACAATTCAGTAGTTAGGCTCGGGACTTATTGACCAACGAGTTAGGTTAGTTAGGTTGCTGAACAACTGGATCAAGCTGTTTTATAGAAATAGATTTAGAAAGATTTGATGTCGTGTGCTAACCAATTGATTATATTTCTACTACCAATTTTACTAACTAATTGTTACCTACATTGTAACAGGGTCAATTTTTATGCTGCTCATAATCCTGTTCTATCTACAGTGGGTCACAGCCAAAAAAAATAAATATCTATTTTTAATTTACATTTATTATAAGCTTCAGTATTATTTGATAATTTCATAAAACAAAATAAATAAAAAATTTCAATTTATAATAAAATAGTAACAAAAATTAAGTTTCCCCATAAAAATATGTCACATCTAAAATAATGCACCCTCTTTGTTTTGAAAATTTCGGCACTTTTTCTACACGAAACAAAATTTTCTATGAAAACAATTTTGAGGTTCAGTTTTAAACAACCTTTTATGCGATTATAGTCCATATAGTGTGTCAATATATGTAGACAAATAAGTGAAATTTTGTACTAATTGAGAAAATGGTCGCTACTAAAGTATTAAAACGCATGAATTAGTTATTAAACACTTTATAGATGGCAAAACTCGAAGAAAAATTACAGAAGTGGTGAAATCAAGTTCTTCTACGGTTCACCCTATTAAAGTTAGCCGACTCCAGCCGAAAAATGTCGATAATGCAGAAACGAATTTTATGCCGAAATGTAATTATTTATATTGCAAATTTTTATTTTGTTCTACCTAAAAACAAACTAAAAATAAAATAAGAAATTTTCATTTAAAACAATAAAAATTAATATACAAAACCTAATTTCTCTAAGTGCTGTATTACATGTTTGGAGTTAAAACGGTAAATGCATTTATAGCTAAATGTTTGGAGAAATTTTTAAATGGCACTTCATCTAATAATTATCATTTGAAAGGTCAATTTCTATGCTGGAAGTCCGGGAAAACTCGATTGAATATATCGCACACACAAAGTTTGAAAATTTCTAAAAATTCATCGTTTAAAGTGTCATGCATGGAAATAGATTCAAATGAACGTTTTATTGATACTCACACCGTGAGTATTATTGATACTCACACTTGAAATTTTTTCCAGGTGTGAGCATCAATAAATCCTTTCATTTGAATCTATTTCCAGCCATGACATTTCAAACGGTCAATTTTTAGAAATTTTCAAATTTTGTGTGTGCGATTTATTTATCGAAATTTTCGGGCTATTCACACTGAAATGGTTCTGAGATTTTAGAAGTTTTGTTTGGTATATACCATTGAGTTTTCTCCTTCTTAAAATAGTTTTTTAATTATAGTTTTAATGTATTTAATAAAAAAAATTAATTTTGAATAATATTCGTTGATGAACCGAAATAAACATTTTTGATTTAAAAAGTAATTACTGTTTAACACCAAAATGACGAATCTGCCTTACCGACCTTTACAGACGAAAAATACACGCTGGGTTTGAATTTGCGTTATCGATCTTTTCGGCTGATATGTTTTTGTCATTACAATCGACTCTGCATTATGGACATTTTTCGGCTGATACATTTGCCAGTCGGCTAACTTTAACCGTATCTACGGTTCAGCATATTATTGAACGATTCATTTGTCAAGACCGTGTTGAAAATAATCCTAGAAGAGCGCTTAATAAAATATTTTCCTAAACAGACTGTCAATGGATTGTCCGAAAAATGAAAGAAAACCCCAAATTAAGTGCTCCAAGTGAGCCGAGGAAGCTGACAAATATTTACATATAAAATGTCATTCAGAAACAATACGCCAAATATTATGAATAACCAAATTTTCATGGTAGAGCAATGCGGAAAAAGTCATATATCAGTGAAGTTGATCGTAAGGCTAGAAGTAAATTTGCTCAAGGCCATAAAAACAAAGATGGAACATTCTAGAATCTGTTTTAATTTGCTGATGAAAGCAAATTTAACCTTTTTGGATCATACGGAAGAAACTACATATGGAAAAAGACTAATACAGAGCTAGCAGCTAAAAATTTACGAAGCACTGTTAAACATAGTGTAGGTTATGTTATGTTATGGGCTTGTATGACATCTTCCGGAGTTGGAAATTTATAGTTTATCGAAGGCAATTTGAACAAAAATGTATATCTACACATACTAAAAAGAAATTTGGAGTAAAGTGCTGAATAGTTAAATATTAAGGATCATTTTCGGTTCTATCAGGACAGTAATCCAAAACACAAATCTCGAATTGTTCAAAGTTGGCTCATTTAGAATACTTCGCATGCCATGAAAACACCTGCTCTATCACCGGACATCAATGTTATTGAAGACTTAGTGTCTAAACTTGAAAGTGAAATCAGAAAACATGAGATTAGTTAATGTAGCAAACGTAAAAGAGGCATTGTTTTCCAACAAACACAAAAAAACTCGTAGGTTCGATGCCAAAATGGTTCAAAGCGGTTCTAAAACAAAATGGATTTTCTACCAAATATTAATAAATTAATTATATAATGTGATAATATTAGTTACAATCATATGAATTAATTTTTTATAGAATATTTAAAACTGCATAATTTTAGATGTGACATGAATTTTACGTAGAAATTTTGATTTTTGTAACTATTTTGTTATAAATTGATATTTGTTTTATTTGTTTGGTTTTATGAAATTATCGATTAATAATGAAGCTTAAAATAAATGTAAATTAAAAATAGATATTTATAATTATTTTTTAACTATTTAATTTAAAAAAAATAAGAATTGCTTGCATCATTTTGGCTGTGACCCACTGTACCTTTATATTATGTGTAAGACTATTCTCAAGACTTTGAAAACCAGAATTTGTTTTGAACAATTTTATATAATCTGATCTAAATCAGTTGAGCGTGACGCTCAAGTTAAACATAAATTGTTTGAAGTGATAAAAGTTTTAATTTTGTAATGTATGAAAATTTAATAAAACTAAATGTTTCGCCTTCTGGAAACTCGTACAATGTATGTATGTGAAGTTATCCTCGGATTCTATCACCGAAATTAAAAAATAATAATCAGGCAACACTAACATAATTATATCTCTCTAACTCTTGTGTGAAGTTAGGCCCGGCCCATTTTATATTATATTTTATTCCAAATACACTTCATATGTGAAGTTAGCCCTGAATTTTGTGATATGAGAAATAAAAATGTTTTTTAAATTATTTATCGAAAAGCGACTACAGTGGACGAATATTGTGTTTACCGATGAGTCATCCTTTTGGAGTTTTAATGTTAAAAGGCGTGTTTGGTTAAGCAAAAAAAAAAAGGCTTGTAAAACTGTGAAGCACTCGCCCTAGCTCCATGTATGGGGATGCTACACCAAGCAAGGTTTTGGTAAATTAATCGTTTCCACAAAGAACCTAAAGGCACTTTTCATGAACAAAGCTTATTCGAGAGGTGTGTTACCATCTGTCCTTAAATGGTTTGGAGCGGGGAACTCTAAATGGATCTTGCAAGAAGACCACGATCCAAAACACCATAGCATACTCTGTTCAGAATTTAAACTCAAAAAGGGCTTCACAACATTGGATTGGCCATCTCAGTCACCTGATTCTGCTCCGATCGAAATTTATGGGCACTCTAGATTAAGCTGAAAATGTAACACATAAAAAGTTTGAGCGCTCTAGCGCGAGTTGTCCGGAAGATATGGAAAAATGTATCACCACAGTGATGGTAGTGACTTTACTATGTATTAGTTGGTAGCGCCTAAGAGAATACAATAAATTTTCATAATTGTAAGGTAAAAATACATTATTAGTAATACGTACATGTAAACATCTATTATCCCGACAAACAATTTCAATTTTGAAACCAAAAAAAAACCTAGCTGTTACCGGGGACCGAGTCGGTAACGAACCCGATCGGTTACCATACAATTACCTATTTCTGGCAGACAATGGGTTGGAACTGTTACCATTTTGGCACCATCGGTTAAATCGCGGTGTTTGTTACTCTACGATTACCAAAATATTTATATGTAGATTTCCCCGTAATCTTTAGAAAAAGATAATGCAATAGCACTGGGTTAAATGTGTGAAATATTTAGGTTATTTTAGGGGAATAGTTACTGTCTTAATCTCTTTATTTTATATCGCAAAATTACATGACAATTTTGTCTATAAATACTAATTATATTCCCATGCTTTTTGTTAGACAATTTTATTTGACCAAAGTAGAACCTAGTTTCCAAGTGTGTAGACGTTAATATACCATACATTAGATTATAAAACAGACAAACAAAAATATAATTTAAATTAAATTAATATATTCAAAATTATTTTTATTTTATATGATTACATTTTTAGAAAAAATTACCAAAATTACATATAAAAATTAAATTTTCAATTTTTAATCCAAGTGGTATTTTGTCCTTACATCATTTTTCCAGCAGGCAGGAAGTCATCTGTAAATAAAATTTTAATAAATAACTGGAATTTTGTAGCTAAAATAAAGGTTATTTGAAATAAGGTAAAAAATATCAAATTAAGTTATAACTGCGTTATATAAAAAATAAAACGATGCTCCAGAAATTTAAAGACATGAATACCCTTTGTTTACGATAAATTACCGATGTACATGCTAAAACTTATAAAAGGCTACCAGTAAATTACCAGCACGAATAATGTTATTTTGTTTAATTAACGTGATACGAGGATGATTTAGAAATAAACTGGATTACAAATCCCTATTGTTAAGTAAATTATATGAGTTTCTTAACACATTAGAAACGACACTGACACAGAATTGTAAGAATATATATAAATGAAAAATTCTTTTACGTCGAAGAACACGTACCTTCAAACGCCATTTTGAAAAAATTTTGTCCAATGCGTCAGGAACAGTTACCGCAAATCTGCCAAAAAATTATATATTTAAAACTAAATAATAAAAATTTAATAAACTTTTTAATTTAATTAAACTTCATCATCAAGAATAAATTGATACTTACAATTATATTTACATTATTAGCCAATTATAATTCATAATCATCAATAGACAATTTCTATTTAGTAAATTTATCTATTGATGCACAGAAAACAACCGCAAGCACACTGAACTAAAATAAAAATGAGTTAAAAAAATGTCGGATGCTGAAAATAACACGGTTTTTGTATCCTAAAAATTACCGACTTATAAATATATAAGATTTCCGAATAATTACCAATAAACAACCGATATTATTTAACGCGAAAGAGAAAGAAAGTGAATGAACGAACGAGAAAGAAGAACTAGAGTAAAAATCGAAAATAAAAATCGCTTTTTCAACAAAAAATTGTAAATGGGAAATGGTAAAAACAAAATATTTAAAAAAAATTCGAAATATTGTTACCATACATCAGTAACATTGTTACCGAGGCATAGTCTACGGTTACAAATTGTTTGTCGGGTATGATGCTACATGTGAATATGAATACATGTACTTGTTTTGGTTAGAAACTTTGTAACATCTAACACGAAAATTGAGGTTAGGTATGAAACGTGTTATAAAACAAATATACGTTTTATAGTCATTGTAAAAAGGTAAACGTCAGCCATTGATTTACAAAACAAGAAAATGTTGCGAATTGATATTTTAAAAATGACACTGGATGAATTGAAAGAGGCGTGCGCGAAACATGAGCTTAGTGAAGCCAGTACGAAAGATGTGCTGCAGTTACGACTTATGGAATTCTTCGATACTAAGAAAAAATCGTATTAAAACGTTGATTTGGTTAAATTGTTACCGTTAATATAGTGGGAGGAATAATAATTTTAGCAATTTTAATTTGAAAGTTAAAATCATCCAGCGAATGTATAAATTAGAAAGAGACGAATTAAAATTGCTGATT
Organism: Nephrotoma appendiculata; assembly: GCA_947310385.1. NCBI lineage: Eukaryota > Metazoa > Arthropoda > Insecta > Diptera > Tipulidae > Nephrotoma > Nephrotoma appendiculata. The sequence continues at coordinate 154,982,789 of OX371225.1, read as the reverse complement.
ACTTCGAAATTAGAGGGACGTGTCTTGGATTGGTTTCATTCTAAGCCAGAATATTTGGAAATGAATACGGATGAATTATTAATTGAAATAGGAAGATTATTTGTGTTAAGACCGAGCAGAATTGAAAAGCGGCGGAAATTTGAATCACGGATTTGGAAATCGGGTGAAGATTTTCAAACATACTTGCATGAGAAAATAATTTTGGCGAATCAAATTAAAGTGGACAATGAAGAGTTAATAGATTTTATTATTGATGGGATACCAGACGTAAACTTGGAAGAGCCAAAAAAGAAAATGGAGGACCGAACGCCAATAAGGAGGAATTACAATGGTGGTAAAATGGCGTCACTCAAGTGTTTTAATTGGTCCGAAGTGGGGCATTTGTCGACCAACTGTACAAAACCAAAACGCAAATTTGGTACGTGTTTTCGATGCGGTGCATTAGATCACAAGATTGCTAATTGTCCGAGCAAGAAAAATAACAATGATTCCAAGGTGGTTAATTTGTGTGAAAATGTGGATGTCAACAATTTTCGGGTAAAAGCGAAACTCTTTTACAGTGAGTAATTAATTGATACAGGAAGTTCTATAAATTTGATTAAATGCGACCGAGTACCACCAGAGTCCGTGGAGGAGTATAACAAGTACCAATCGTATACTGGCGTTAATAAGGTAAAGCTTGAAATTTTGTGTATAGTTAACTATCAAATATTGTTAGATAATAGATTATATACAATTAAATTGCATGTAGTACAAAACACAATGACCTCGAATATTTTGCTTGGTATAGAATTTTTAAATAAGTGTAAAACAGAATTAAAAATAGATAATGTAATGATAAATTGTAATGAGGAATTTAATGAAACTGTTGAGAATAATATTTTAAATATTTCGATTAGTTCGACAGTTGATTTGGTAAACCAATTGAATATTAATGAAGATATTGCGATTGGAGATAAATTAAAATTAACTGATTTGTATAAGGAGAATTAGGAATACGCTCCGAAACCAATTAGTCCTAATGTCGATTATAGTTTGAACATTTTTTTAGAGAAGAATGAATATTTTAGTACAGTACCGAGAGTAGTGCCGTATATCGAGCGCGAATTTTTAGAAAAGACTTTGGGAGACTCACCTTATTGTTCACCGGTAGTTATAGTAAACAAGAAGAAACAAAATGATCTCCGTCTGTGTGTTGATTACCGGAATTTAAATAAACTAACGTTACGTGACAACTGTCCTCTCCCTGTTATTGAAGATATGTTAGATTATTTGCATAAGAGGTTCTATTCTTCTATTGATTTAAAAAACGGATTTTATCACCTTAAAATTGAGCCTGGTTCCATTGGGTACACAAGTTTTGTCGCAGCCAGAGGGTCAATTCAAATTTACTAAGAATGCCTTTTGGTTTAAAAAATGGCCCTGCTGCGTTTCAAATTTTCCGAATTATTTAGTGAGAAGAAAATCATAATTTATATTGATGATATCTTAGTGGCCACAGCAACATTGGAGGAACATTTTGAAATATTGAGAAGAGTTTTCTTCCTTTTGAATTCCAATTTGTTGGAGTAGAGTTTGTCAAAATGTTTCTTTTTAAGAAGTGATATCGATTATTTTGGTTATAGAGTGGATTTTAGGGGTATTAGGCCCAATAAGCAGAATTTAAATGGAATTGCCGAATTTCCATATCCAAAAAATTTTCGAGAACTTCAAAGGTTTCTGGGGATGTGCTCTTATTTTAGAAAATGTATACAGGTTTTCTGTATAATTGCTAAACCCTTACAGGACTTAGTTAAGGCAAATGTTAAGTTTGAGTTTTCATAAGAGCATATTCGGTCAGTTGATCTATTAAAAAACAAATTGATTGGTTCTGGCAACATTCTCTCATACAGACGAGACCCAATTGCACAGTGATGCAAGTGCAGTTGGTTATGGAGCCGTTTTAATGCAGAAAAAGGATGATATGAAGTTCCATCCGGTTTTTTATTTTTCGAAGAGAGCAACTCCTGTTGAAGCGAAATATCACTCATACGAGCTAGAGACTCTTGCAATCATTTACGCGTTGCGTCGATTTAGACCATATTTGCATGGTTGCGTTTTTTAAATTGTGACAGATTGTATTGCATGGACACATACATCGAACAAGAGAGTGATAAATCGCAGAATTGCACGTTTGACTCTTGAGTTGCAAGAATTTGATTATAAAATCGAACATCGGGATGGCAGACGAATGCAACATGAAGATTGCGTTAGCAGAGCAGAGCCCATATTAGAAAGTATACGGAAACAATTGGAGAAGTCAGAGAGCCAGTTATATGAACTGCGTAACGGTATAGTGTACAAAAAGATAAATAAAAATAAAATTAGATGTTATGTCCCAGAAAAGATGGAATGGCATGTGATAAAAAACGCACATGATAATATGGCTCACGTTGGGCTGGAAAAGACTGTTGATTTAATTAGAAAAAAATATTGGTTTCCAGAGATGAGATCCAAGGTTAAATCTTATATTGAAAATTGTTTGAAGTGTATTTTTCACAATTTACCTACAGCGAAAATTCAGGGATATCTTCATCCCATTCCTAAGGGTGATATACCATTCGAAACAGTTCATATTGATTTTTATGGGCCGTTGGACAGGGCACCCAAAAACAATAAGTACATTTTAGCGATAGTAGATGGTTTTACAAAATTTGTAAAATTATATTTTTATTTTTATGTCGCCCGAAAGCATAAATGGGATACGCTATATTCGCAATGTGTTTTATAAATATCCACTTTCCGGCAGATACTCAGGAAATGTACGCAATTCAATTGAAATTGATCTCTTTGCGTTCAAAGAAATGACGATAAAAAAAATTAGTGTGGAATCCTTTTTGCGATATGTCTACCGAAATCGTAATTGCGAAAAGCTATTCGCAATGAGTTTAAAAAGTTAACGCTCTGCGATATAATTTCAAAAATTATACTCAATGCGATTGAAATGAATTGGTTTTTGAAGGGGTTGACAATTGCGTAGCGATTCATTAAAATTCGCTAAGGCATTACGATTATACTTTGAATATATAAAATCAAAGTATTTTTAATATTTTTGTGGTTTGGTCATTGCAGTCGGATGAGCATTCATAATTTAATTTTATGAGTTGTTCGTGAGTGAGTAAAGTTAATCTAGCGACAACATTTGAGAATCATATGCGATGCACGGGCGACAACATTTGAGAATCATATGCATATACTCGCAGGTTATCCTCTGGATTTACGAAAGTTTCGATCTAGGATGTGCCAGCGATATACTATTACCATTGTCAGATTCGTTTAAAGTAAATGTGGCGATAACGATTGAGAATTATATGCGATATACTGACGAGTACGTGCAGGTTATCCTTTAGGTTTTCGAAAGTTACATTCTAGGTATAGTACTACCGATATTCGACCGATTATCTTTAGGGCACCTCGAACATATTTAAAAAAGATAAGCGCAAGATAAAGCAAAGATAAATTTCATAGTTATTCGTGCGACAATATTTGCGAATTATAGGCGATATTGCGATTAGTTGCTCGATGAGTATTCTACAGATATTCTACCGATAATCTGCGACCTTGCTGGGAGTAGACCAAATAAGCTAATTTCTGATAGAGGTAGGAATTTCACCTCACATGAATTCAAAGCATTTATAAAAGACAATGCTATTCAGCACATACTAGTGGCAACAGCATAGCCGAAGTCTAATGGACAGGTCGAGCGAATAAATCGGACTATTACTCCGATGATCGCTAAATTGGTTGACAAAGAAAATAAAATTTATTGGGATCGGATTTTGGACAAGGTCGAATTTGCGTATAATAATACTTGCCAAAAATCTACTAATTTCACTCCTAGTGTGCTTTTATTTGACATTGACCAGAAAGGTGAAATGGTAGATTGTTTAAAGGAGTATTTGTTAGGACACATAAATTTAGAGAGAACAACAAGATGTAAATGAGATAAGAACTAATGCATCTGAAAATATCGTAAAAAATCAAATTTACAATGAAAGTTATTTTAATAAAAAGCGTAAAGACCCGGTTATATACGAAAAGGAAGATTTAGTAGTAATAAAAAATGTTGATGTAACTCCAGTGGCCCTATTCTGGCTTTCCCTGGGAATAGGGAATTGAGAAAAATATTTTCAACACATTTTTTGTTAAAAATATACTTTTCTGGCCTACTGAAAGAATAAGTTTAGTGCAAAAATTCTCAAAACAAAGTGATTTGGGAATCTTTTGTTCCACAAAATTTTTGTAGGGAAAAATATTTTTCCATTTAACTTTGTTTCGAAAATATTAACACCAATCATGTTCCCTCAGTAGGCCAGAAAAATACAATTTGGACAAATATGAAAATATTCTTCGCAATTCCCTATTCCCAGGGAGAGCCAGAATAGGGCCACAGGTATGAATAAAAAGTTGATTCCTAAATATCGAGGACCGTACAGAGTAGAAAACATACTGCCAGGAGACAGATATTGTATAGTTGATGTGGACGGTTTTCAAATTACAAATAAGCCTTTTCACGGGGTGTATGACGTTACTCGGTTGATACCTTTTATTAGAAGTCAGTCGGATGCGTGCGAGAATGAAAACGCAGAAATGGAGTATATTTCTCTTCATTGGTTGTCAATTGGTTTAACGAAAAAAACAAACATTTGAATTGTATTAATGTAAGAAACCTTATAATTTTGTTAGAGAAAATCATTTTTCAATTGTATTATATAAATATTAAGTATCATTTTTTAATAAGTTATAAATAATTCATTGTAATAGATTTAATGATCAGGATGATCGAGGACGATCATATGTCAGGATGGTCGAACTGTAAGGTTAAAATACATTATTAGTAATACGTACATGTAAACATCTATTATGATGCTACATGTGAATATGAATATACATATGTACTTGTTTTGGTTTGACCCTACATGTAAAGGGAGAAAAGAGAAAGAGAGGCGAAGTATTGTATTCATTGGGCGCTTTCAGGTACCATATCATGATTAGTGAAATCATCGCCAATTTGATTTGAAAATTTCATAGTGCTAAACATTTTCATAACGTTGGCTGCGGTTTTACTCAACATGTTCCCAACTGTTGGGTGTCCTGAAAGCGCCCATTGTATTGTATCGACCGACATTGAACGGATTGTATTTTTTGAATTGTGGCGAATAAAGTGAATAAAATAAAATAAAATCGTGCGTATATTTTTATTAAGTACCTCTTATACAGGGTGGTCCAAAAGTCTGGAAACGGTGAATTTTTTTCGCGCACGGGTAGAAAATCGGAATTCTGTTACTGGGGTGTTTAGTAATTTCACCCGAGGGATCAAATGAGCTCATCAGATTTTGGGCCCGATGGGGCCTTATACGAGATATGAGGCCCAACTTTGAAATTTCAAATGCAAACCCATCTTTTTTACTGCAGATTTGGATTCAGCGGGAAATTTTACATCCGAATTGGTTAAAACTCGAATTCTGCTGGTACATTTAAAGACCTCATTTTTTCTCGACAATTACCTCTCCTGACTGATTTTGATTGTTGTTTGGGCTTAGGAAGTCAATTGTTTAATATAACCAGCGAAAAAATTCAAAATTTACGTCTAGTATGTATGTGATGTAGGTATGTGTGCGATAATTGTTTCATAAGTTTTTTCTTCGAGCTAAATATGCCCTTAACTTTTTAGCAAAAAACGCTGCATAGGACCCAAAAACGAACGAAAAAATTTTTGGTTTTAACCAATTCGGATGTAAAATTTCCCGCTGAATCCGAATCTGCAATAAAAAAGAAGGGGTTGCTTTTGAAATTTCAAAGTTGGGCTTCATATATCGTACAAGGCCCCATCGGGCCCAAAATCTGATGAGCTCATTCGATTCCTCGGGTGAAATTATGAAAGATCCCAGTATCAGAATTCCGATTTTCCACCCGTGCGCGAAATAAATTCACCGTTTCCAGACTTTTGGATCACCCTGTATAATAAAAACAAAAAAATCGTAGTTTTTTTTTTATTTAGTTTTTTGCCGTATACGCTCTTGTTGCACCTAGTGTATATGGTTTTGAGATAGCTAGACCCACACATAACTTTTGGCAAAATATAAAGAGAAATATATTTACATTTGATTCATTTTTGACCCAAAATAACTTTTTAATTTGACATGTAAAAAGTATTAATTAGATAGCCAGACTCGTACGTCACGTTCGAAATTAGGCTCCAAACATGAATCTCATTCATTTCACTAGGTTGCAACGGTAGGATTTTTTCGTGTTTTCCTAAGTGTGAGATATGTGTTTGTCCGGCTTATAACCAAATCATAATATGTATGCCAAATTTATGATCCAATTTAAAAATTATTTTACTTCATTTTATTAAATTATTACATTTATTTTATAACTTTCATAGCATATGTTAGTAATAATTGTCGTGTGTTTTGCGAATTAAATAATTTTAATAAACATTTTTATTTTTCATATAATAAAATTCAGGGCTTACTCTACATATGAAGTGCGTATTTGAAATAAAATATAATATAAAATGGGGCGGGGCTAACTTCACACAAGAGTTAGAGGGATATAAATCCGGGATGGAATCCAGGGATAACTTCACGTACGTGAACAATGTTTATAATGTTGCATGAAAAATGTATAATTGGGTTTACATTCGTGAAATCGAACGATGGGAGCAAGTTATTGATTTACAGCATTGATCACATATAATACATATTCCATAGCAGAAAAAATTATTGTTCAATAATTGATAGAAAATTTGCATATTATGCACGTATGGCAAAAATCGCACGCACTCATTATTTATCCACCTTATTTAACAACACACTCGTCGAACAAGTACGAGTATATAAACTGAACCAAATAAAAAACTAAAATAAAATATTAATTAATAATTCATAAAAAATAATATATTGATAAAACTTATCGGGAACAAAAATACGATATAAAAGCAGCAAACCCATGTTTAATCAATATTTTCATGTATTTTAAGCTCATTCCGACTATAAAAACAAACTTTTATTTAATTTAAATAGTTTTGTTTTTTTTGCTATTTATAATTTCATTGATTAACCTATTTTATGGTATAAAAATAAAAAGCCACAACCATAAAGAGATAGTTGTGTATATAGAATGGAAACATTGAAAAAGCACAATACCAACAACAGCGCGGCAACTAAGCTCATTTACATAAACTTTTTGGTAGCTGTTGCCAAAAATACATAAAAATGGTACAGAATAGCACAATCAAAAGCTCTTATAATTTTAGCCATTTTTTATTAAATTTTTGTTTTGTACTCGTGAGGGTCGGAGGACGGGGGTGGTTTTTTCTATTTCATAAAATTCTGTATGTATGTGAGAAATAAAATGAAAACTAAGAAGGTTAGGTTATGAACTTTACGAAAAATGTATATAAAACTGGGGAATACAAAACGAGCGAACGAATAAAACGAGAAAAATAAAATCCAATTCACCCAAAGATTTACGTGTTCAGCATTTCTGTTTTCAACTGTCTTATCCGCCCGAAAAAATGAAATCGGAAAAATCGATTTTCTATTTATCAAAAATATATTTATTTAGGTTTTTTTGTAGGGTTTTGTATTGTTTTTGGTAATGATACCACCGGAAAAGCTCTCTGTGTTATTTATTAAAATATGCGAGCATGTACGAGTTACAATGTACAGCTTTTTTTGGATTTAATATTAAATACATAAATCGTTTTTTTTAACCTTAAAATATTTTCCTATACATAACTCAATCTTGCTTAATTTCAAGGACCTGAAAGTTTATTTTATTGTGCACAGTGTTTTTGTATATGTTTTGGAAAGCTACCAAATTTAAAAATTTATTTATTATAATTTATGATCGCATTTTTTGTACATAAATTTATGCTTTGTACTGTGCTTTTAGGAATCAATAATAATTCTACACAAAAATGAAAATGAAGAAAATTTATTTTTTTGTGTTCTGATTATGTATTATGTATTGCATGATTGTGATTTATGTAAACCACGGAGGTCATTTTAAATAAAATAATATATAGAGGAGCATTTAAAAGGAGATGGTGGACGTTTTAAATATAAGAAAGAAAAAAAGAAAAGTTCGTATACTAGAGACCTGTTTGGCCCCTCGTCCATCCCTTTTTCTTTTTAAAAATTCATCTATTACACAAATGCCTGATACATGCCTGTAAACTGATGCTCAGGTTTAAGTAGAGTTCAGGACTCTGTCTAAAAATGTTTTTGAAGCTTTTAATCTATTATATAGGATTCTCTTAAACGGATAGTAGAGGAAAATCTTCAGTGCTTTTCTTGCCCTGTCTACTCCAGCATCACAAATTAATATGATATAAAATACTGCGGAGGACCGAATAGTAACACGGTCTCCTCTCCATCAATAACAATCATGATCACAGTCGTCAACAATTATTCCACCATAACCACAATTATCATCTCCAATTTCTCAAGATGAACATGTGGCCATAAAGGCTACTTTAATTCGACCTATTAATACGAAATCGAATACAGGGCAGGATCGTACTGGAACTATCCTTAAAATTTAATTCAAATTATCATAATGAAATTTTCCGCCACCCATGTTGAACATACTGGTTTTCACTAGAGGAAATTTCAACAAAAAGGAATTGTTACCCACGGTAGTACCCCAACTGCTCAGTTAGTTATACCACCGCCTAACAAGGCCAGCTAAATAAATTCTTATGTATGCCAACATGCTGAAAATGCTAAACTATGCAGCAGACGTGGCGAAATAAAAAAATGACATCACAAAAATGAGGAGAATACCAGACAGAATGAAAACAGCACCATTTGTCTATATTCATAGTGAGTTTCATACAGATGATATGAGGAGCTTGGAAGAAAACCTGATTGGATGCATACACAAAAGAAAAGCCGTATATAAAAAAGCGAAGAGCAGAATTCTCACCACATGCAATAAAGGCAAAGGTGCAACCGCTAATTAATGTGATTTGTTGAATGTCAATTGTGAATAATGAACTCAGTGTCCACAAGCGGCTATATTATTGATACTGTCCCTAAGATAGTATACCTGTTGTGTCACCCAGACCAAGCCTTCATCGTCGTCGTTCCTTATTGCTTGTTAATAAGAGATGATTGTCTGCGTCCAAGTTGGAATTACATCGCAGTTTAAACCACACAATTCGTTCTAGGCAACGGCCAGCTAAAGGTTTGCATCCCCTATCAATAGCTCGTCATGTTGTAATAAATTACTAATGTCCACTATGTATTATCGTCTTGCATGGTTGTTGTTGTATTTTGTGTTGTTGGTTGATACTGATTTTTGTTTTGTCTTTTACCGACTGAGCAGGATTATTGTGCTATAGAAGTGCATGTTCAAGTGGCCTTCAGACTTGTTAGTTAACCGAAAGCGGCATACTTTCGTAAAATTCCTCTTCAACATTTTGTTTTTATATTTGAGTGTAACTACCCTGGCTAGTCTATCTTGTCCCGGATGTAGTTCGATGACTATTAATAAATGTGCTGGACTGAAACATCCATTCCGATCTGAGTCGTTTGAAAGAGGGGCTATTGACCTGGAGTTAAACATGCTTCTATTTGAGCTAGAAGTGTCGCAAGCTCCTCGAAGGTTAACGTGTGAGTTCCTACTGCTTTTCTGAGATGTTACTGCATTGGATAATTTGGATCTGATCGAAAAAGGATTCGTCGACAATCTTGATCTACCTGGCTATATTGATTTGCCTGAACATTTGTTCAATGTTTGATGCGAATACATGACGATTCTTCTTCCATCTCATCATTATTATAGTTAGGTTGCTTTATAAAGTTGGACCAACCTACATCATTTTGTTTAGAGACGTGCCTGTTGTTGTTTTGCAGGAAGCATTAAAAAATATTCTCAACTTTGTTGTTGTGCGCAGTCTCCTTTCATTACGGAATTATATGACATGTAGCTGTTACTTCGACTTTAGAGTCTCCCATTGCCACTTCTCTCAGTTGTCGTCGTTGTTAAACGGTATCCAACTCTCGTATCGTCAATTCATTGAGTTCTTTTTGGTCTGCTCATAGTATTTTTTATATTCTTCCTCTTCAGCAATTAGGTTTAGAGATATCGATACCCTGCTATTCTGGTGAAGGTGAACACTCGTCCATATACAGCAGAATCAACCCCGGAACTCATCTTCTCTTCTGATCTCTTTTTCAGAATTGGCTCCCACTGATTACCACGGATTCAGATCCATGTCATCATATGAAAGACCAGCGATACCACCAAGTTTCTATCGTAAGGCATTCATCATCTACCTGATATATGGCAAAAGACCATAGATAGTAATGGCGAATATTTCGATAGTTAATCTCTGTAACAATTTATGTTCAATAAAGTTGAATTTGACCAAAAAAGCAGAGTTTCTACTTGCACATCTAATATTTATTTTGAAGGAACCAGATCCATTTACATAATTATGTTGTTTTCGGATTAATGAGTGATTGGCTTGATTGGTTCATTGGATCCTAACCAGGTTCCCAGGGCTGCTGGAAACAACAGCCCACACCAACAAAATTTTTTCATAATGCATTGAGCTACCTTCCCACATTAAATTGGTCCATATACAAAAAATGGATATCCTGAATTAGTTACAACAGTCCAAGCCTGAAGCAATTGATCTTAATGCATCGAATTATATTCCTCTTAAGTCGGCCGGAAAATACGAATATAGTACCAAAGCATCGTCTGCATATTTCAAAGCAGAAATGGACGTTTTTGAAATATTAGCAACCGATGCGACCATATGGTAAAAGTTGCGATTCGTAGATATTAAACTCGGAAGCCTTGGTGGCTTTATTGTTGTTGACTTTTTTCGCTTCTTTAGCACATATTTTGTTACATTTGTTTCCTGTTGCCTTATATTCTTAAAACGAAATTTCGTTGCGCTTATATTTCTTGTGAACAGTTTTATTTAGTCTGGCAGCCTTGGTGGCTTCTTTTGAGCTGATTTTAATATTGGGGTTGGGATTGGGAAATAATGATGGGATATATTTGTTCATTTCGTGTAACACGGAAATATTGCAAAAATTACCGTAAACCATCATAGTCAGCATCATTAAAGGAATATTTTAATGATTTGTACTCCTTTGGGATAGCTTTTTGGAGATTGAACTATTCTGTCGTCGTAAAGAAGAAAGTCACAAACGCCAAAAATCGAAAAATTAGTTAGAGATATATTTGGATTCAGCGAACGAATACCTATTTATCTGCTTAACTGAAAAGTTCCATATCCTTCATTAAATGCCATAATATTACGTTTATAAAATAATATAGTTTAGTATTAAGCCGTGGTAAACCATAACAGTTAAATTGAAAATACTCAAAATAACGAAAAGGCAAATAAGACTTTTTTTCTTAGCACGACAGTATTTCAATGCAATTAATTTTGAAAAAAAAATCCAGTTCCAGCACGATACGATCTACATATATTAGAATTCGGGTGAAGTTTGTCCTAAAAGACATAGAAAAAATTAAGGTTTTTTTAGGACAAATGCCACTATAGTGTACAAAATAGTAGAATTTGTCTTAAATCTTAAAAACACTAAAAATGTGTTAGTAAGGCTAGAAAAATTAAATAATTTCTAATGGAATATTTATTATGTTTAATAATATTTAATTCCAGTTTAATTAAGACAAAATTAGAGTCGTTGTGTCAAGTAAGAAAAATTTGCATTGATAAGTACTTTAAATGGAACGTAAGAATTTCTGAAATTTTCTGTGAATATTCTAAAAACCAGCATGCTAAGTGACATATATTATATTGAGATGCGATTAGGTCCTATCTAATAAACTACAAAACTTGTATTAATCTTCTTTAAATCACATGTACGGTTTTCCTAAATTTCTCGGTAAAATATTATAATCCGCGTCTCTAATTGGTGTTTACTTAGAGATACTTCTAGACCTTATATAATATAAAAACCAAAATAAACGTCTTTTCTATTGAGGTGGGTCCACATTTACAAAAATTTGTGCCGATCGTATGCAGCAAAAATATTTTCACAGTAAATGTTTAAACCGACAAGTACTGTATCGTGACTGTTGAATGTGGCATACATTTTTGTATCGTTATCGTGCGCTGCACACGTCGACACATTATAATTTGCGGCAAAAATGTGTCCTCCGAATGCGTTCGGCACAAATTTTTGCAAATGTGGACCCACTTTTATATAGGACCTTGAAGTATCTCTATATGCTCTATACGCGAATTATAGTATTTTCCCGTAAAATTTAGGAAAATCGTATATGTGATTTATAGAAGCCCAATAAACATTTGGCCGCACCTACCATTATTGTTGCTTTTTAGGGTATTAGGGCAGGTTTAGGACAAATTTCACCAACGTATATTAGAAGAATGTAAAGAAAACAATTATTTTAAAGGGTTGCACCAATTATAGGAGTGCTTTTCTCGGGTTGAACTATGCCAGTATGTTATAATTAATTTGTAAAAATTACATCATAATATGTGCTGTTACGTCATTAGGTTAATTTTTTTTTACAATTTTAATTAATTATTCATCAATTGGCGCACTTTAGTCACAATTTTTTATTTCTTCTCTTACAACTGTTTCTCGTCGAATCGCCACATGAAATATTCAAATTTTTTTCAAAAAATCTATTTACGGCGGAATTATTATTAGATCTGTGATGATTCTATTCTAAACTATACTAGCAACGTTCAGATACTAGACACTTTGAGATGGAAACGATAGTTCAATGTTCTTGACGGGCATCGGCCACGTGTATTCTGGTTCAAGACAACCAGACTGTCCAACCTTGCTTATTACTAGTGTGGTGCCATAAGATGTCTAAAAAGCATTACAATTATATTTACAAATATTTTCAGCCCGAGATGTAGTTAAACTATTTCATTAAAATTATCGGTTAATTGGTTATGTTTGATAAAATATTTCAACTGTTGGAAGCTCAGGTAAAATTGTTTGCAAGGGTAAATTTTCCTCATCCTATTTAGTGATTCGATTTCTTATACCCAAACATGGAAATCGTGTCTTTTGAAGCGTCAGCTGAGTCATTTCTAATGCATTTCCAAAGCCTTATTTAACATCCTAATCAGTTAAGGATTATTGTAAATATCGAAGCAGACATCGAATATTTTACTAAATTTTAGCAATTATCAGTGTTGTCAGCGTCTACACCAATATTTCGGAATTATCTATACGTTGGTGTTGAAAATAGCGTAGATAATAGATTTTTGCATTGATAATGTCGACAATTGGTAGAATACGTACACAATTCGAAGAAAATGTAGAATAATTTTTATTGAACTTGAACAGCTAGTTCTCGTTGTTTTTTCAGTATGCGGGTGCCGTTTTATAGCTTTGTAATTCAAATTGGTGTTTTCCAAAATACTGGAAGGTTATGGCAGTCAAGTATGTCCCAAATAACATAAAAAAACCTGTATTAGTATATACACTGTTAAAAAAATTCTTATAAGAATTTTGAGTGAAAACTAGAAAATAAACTCAAAAAAATTATTTTACATTCCTCATAATACCCCAGAAACTCATTTCCATTTTTCTTCATTTGTAAGTAGTTTGCAGAAGACAATATTTCAATATATCTAAATGACGGGTATAAAAACTACTCACTACTCTGAGGATATTCAGACAGATATGACAATCAAGCGAGCTAAAGGATATTTCTGATTTTTGTTCTGGTAAATGGAGTCATTTCGTTAGGTATGAGTAGTTTTAGTTTAAATATATATATATACTAGCTGACCCGGCGAACTTTCGGGTCAAATTACTTCGTCCGAGCAAACACTTTTGACCTTCATAAAAATTGAATTTAATGAGAGGAAAATCAAACAACTCAACTCAATTCTCAATAGACGTTTGAGTTAGACGATTGAGTGGCCATTCCATTCACTTTTTTACCGAATTCAACAGTAAAAGTAGGTTTATGGTTGCGTTCGTTCGTTCGGTCATTTGTTCGACCAATCATCTTTTGTACAAAAATTCAGAATCGTCAATTTTGAGCAATATGATTGGTGGAAAAAAATTGTCAGAATGAGCGAACGAACGCAACCATAAAGGCGGCATAATGTATTGAAAAGTGAATAAAAGGTCGATTCAAACTTAGGCATCTATCGAAAATTTAGTTGGTTTTTGCAAATTGACTTTGTGATTTGTTAATCGTCATAGCAAACGCCAAAAGAACCGGGAACTGAATGCACTTGTTTTTATATATATAGAAAATAAGATTGCCAAAATTCTACACAGCTTATATTTATAGTAGTATGCAACCAACGCCATCTATTGAAAATAATCCGAAGTGGCTATTTAAATGAATGCTCATTGTCAAAATACAATTTTCATCGGTGGTTTTAAGTGTATTTCCATACAAAATTCCTCTACAAAACGCAATTTTCGATTTTCCGATTTTTTTTTGATTTCTCGGTTTTCCATTTGGTTTCGATTTTTTTTCGTGTTTACGGATTTTGGATTTTGGATAAAAAACAAAAGTAGCAGTTTGGATGTAGCCTTCGGTGGGAATCGAATTCAGTACCTCCCAATCCAAGCGCCGATGCTTTAACCACTACACCACCTGTCTCATAAAAAATGTACACACAAAATTCATATGAAAATGGCTTTTTATTCGATTTTTCGGGTTTTTAGACTTTTCCGGTGAATTTTTTCAAAACTTTCTTTCGTAAGAACTATCTCCTGGCAATTGCAAACACAATAAAAAAAGATTGAGGCAAATCGGTTCATCCGTTCTCAATTGATGCGCGCACATACATTTTTTGCACCATTTTTATAGATATAGATATATTGCTAGAATCGTGGATCCTTTTTAGATCAGCTAAATTAAGTCGATTTTATTAGCTTGCGTAATTCTTGTTACAATAAATTCTGGATATCGTAAACTTTGTCGGAAAAATCACCTATGTAAAAATAAGAGCCTTTATTGTCAAAAATAAATTAATTAGGTGCAATTTCCAAACGACACGAGAGTAAGATATCATTTTTAGTTGTGAAAAATGAAGATGATTTTATTGGATTGAATAAAATTTGTTTAGATAAACTTTAGATATCGTAGAATTTATCGAAAAATTTCACTATGTCCAAATGTTAGCTTCAGGTTGACACAATCAAATAAATCCAGAGCCATTTCCATCTCTAGAAGGTAGGTGTTTTTTTCGCTGTCGCAAATCTAATTGATTTTATTGGTTTGAGTAGTTTTAATTTAGATAAATTCTGAATATCCTAGAGTTTGTCGGAAAATTTCTCTATGTTTCACTATCTAGGATATTCAGAATTTATCTAAATTTAAACTAGTCAAACTAACAAAATCGATTAGATTTGCGGGATCAAAAAGTGACACCTATCCCCTAGATATGGAAATGGCTCTAGATTTATTTGATTGTGTCAACCTGAAGCTAACATTTGAACATAGTGAAATTTTCCGACAAACTCTAGAATATTCAGAATTTATCTGAATTAAAACTACTCAAAGCTATAAAGAGCTATTTTTCACTCTTTCTTTCATCTTTACAAAATAAATTGAAAATGGAAAAAATGTGGCGCCTATTTCCGTCTCTTTCTATTATAATATAGTTATTTCGCAAATATTTTATTTTAACAGTGTAAATACTAATAGTGTTCTGCATTAAAAATTTCTTATTAGATTTGTATATGTACACGGGATTTTTTGGGACAAACTTCACAACCGTGGAAGGTTACATTTAATTTTTACAAACCAAACAATTGCAAATATGAATTTTGAAATTTTTTTAAAAATTATAAACGCCATCTGTTATAGTCATTAATAAACTTTATATTACATAGTTTTAAAGGACAAATCTGGAGCTTTGTATCGTTTCGGTACGATTTAATATCTTCTAGGAAAAAAAAATATTCGAACTAAACGAAACGTGTCACCTGTCAAATGTTTTGATTATAATAGCAGGCGCAACTTCCAGCAGTAATTTACGTTCGATATCGAGCACCTGCGAATTGGAATTCTAACATGAACCTTTGAAAATTTTTTGGATTTTACTCGAAATAAATTGAACTACAAATTAAGGTCGAATTAGGTTTGTAAAGCACTCAGCTAAGGGAAATTAAAGATACTCATTTCTCAACCGATAATTTTCAAATTTAATAGAGTTTGTGAAACCAGGCAGTTTCTCCCGATTTTTTGTTATATTTATTACATTTTTTTGATTTAGTTCAATAAAACGCCATACCGGTTTTTAAATACTATTCACCCAATATCTTGTGGACTAACTCGGAACTTTGGTTATAGATTTTTTATGGTTTAATACGAATGGTTTATGGATTACAAATATATTCTTTTAATAAAATGTGTTTTTATTGGTCGTGTTGAGAAAAGGACCGCTATTTTTTATGAACTATATATTATATCGCGGAAACCCATTGCCTATAGTTCTGTTCAGCATTGTCGAATTTTAGGACTTCGTCCAAAATTCATTTTATAATTCAGATCTGCTTTTAAATTCCAAATTTGATAATAATTTAGGTTAGTAATTGGCCAAATTTTGAACATAACGGTCGAACTTCATTCCAAATTCACGTTAAAATCGCAATCAAGTCGTACATACCAAATTTAACCATATTTGTTCAGAAATTGAATTCTGGTCGAATTCCACAACGGGTTGGGTATGATTTCCCAAATCCAAAATAAAAATTTTAAATAACGAATTTTCAGAAAAAAAAAGCCCCAATAAAAAATTTCAAATAAACAAAATTCCTATACATAATACCAAATTTCAAAATTTCTATTTGGGAAAATCAAATATAGGAATGTTCATTTCACTTCTTTTTCACTTATTTCACGTATTTTTGTTTAAATGGTATTTTCTGGCCTACTGTAGGAATAAGTTGGATGTAAATATTTTCGAAACAGTTTTACTTGAGCGAACTGACACAAATTATATATCGGTCTTTCTCCTCACAAGTGCATCATCACCATTTCTATATTCTCGTGTTATTAAATAGTTATTATATTATGTATTAGGTTGAGGAATGGCTAACTACCTATGGCTACTAATGGCTAATTGAGCATGACAAAATTTCAAAAAATTCTTTTGCCTAAATAAAAATATAAATAAAGATTTTAATATGTTTTGTCAAGTATAGTCCTCCGGCCATTTGACTAATCAATTTTATAATAAGTGATATAGTATTACCGTTTGCAAAATTAATTACCGTTAGAAATACTGTATCCACTTAACACAGGTGGTAAACAGATATAGCGACCGCACATTGAGTTTTTATTAAACCAATTTCGTTTGCCTGCTTTAAATCCAGCTTCATTGTAAACAAAATTTTCAGTTATATTGCCTGAAATACCCAGTTGGTCAAACTATCACGTTTATAAGGATTATTAACCGATGTACTTGAACGATTAAATGTACAGTCAGTCAAGTAAGAGCGTGGTCGGGTTAATTTATTAAAAAATGTATTTGGTGAAACTTTCATATTTATAAATATATTGTACACATTACAAACGATGATGCAATTCGGTTAATATTGTCTCCAGTCACCATCGGCGTCGATAATTGCCTAACATCTCCGAGGCATGCTTTCTACTAATTTGACGGCGTATTCTAGTGGCAACGATCTCCAGATCCGACGAATTTCGCAAGATAGCTGCTTCAAAGTGTGTGTGCGTCTTCCACGAAGTTTCTGTTTAATATATGCCCACACATTTTCAATAGGGTTTGCATCGGGCGACTGCGACGGCCAATCCAATGTAACGATGCCAGATTGAGTCTTCCACTCAATACAGAGCTTACTGAGGTGTTTAGGATCGTTGGCCTCTTGCAGAATCCAATCTACATTTTTGCTGATGAACCAACGTTTGGCAGATGGCAGTAAAGCCTTTTTGTAGATTTTAATCATTTTTTCGGCATTTAGGTTGTCGGTAAAGAGGTACAAAGTGCCGAATCCCTGCTTTGAGAAGCAGCCCCAAAGATGCACCTTTATTCCGTGTTTTACGGTCCGCTGAACAAGCCTATTGGTGGAAGTTGAACAGGCTCGAGTGAGGACACAACGTGCCCATACAGAACATTCATCAGTAAAAATGACATTTTCAAAATCTCTATCGATATTCTCATGCGCCCAAGCGAGTCGCTTTTTACATGTTTTCCAGTCAACAGAGGCTTCTTCATTGTATTGCGCCATTTCAGGTCATGAGTACGGAGATGGGTTCGGATAGTTTCGTAGGATATATCTAAACCTTTTGCCTTTAATTTTGATTGTCCTTGCCGCAGTGTTAAACCAGGATTCCGCGAAAACAGATTCACTATTTTATTTTCATCTTTTTTGTCCACTTTTCCTATCGAGCCACGTTCTGGTAAATCATCGACATTTTTAGCCACTTTATATCGCTGTACCCACTTATGTACAAATGCCTTCGACTTTCTCATATATTTAGCAGCCGCTGATTGCGACATTTTGGGACCTTTCGGGTGGGTGCAAAAGAACACAGCCTCGTAGCGCGACGCGTATTTAGCACGCATGGCGCTTAACGTGATTCTCTTTCAAAAGATCAACGACAACTGAGTCTTTGTTGACAATGCATCAAGGACAAAGCTTCCCTCTATCGGCTCGCAAATGAATTAGAGCGAAATCTTTCATTACCTGTCGGTAATGACGACCACGCTCTTACTTGACTGACTGTATCGTTGTCTGGAACCCTTTTTGGTGCTTTAACATTTTTTAACTTTATTGATTGATTAGAGGAGTATTTTTTAAATCACTTTAATCGAGGCGAGCAAATCACACCATTGATTTTGCAATTTTAAATTTAGGTTTTGAATCAAATACGCCATTGTTTACTGCCATAAAACGATTTTTACGGAGCTTTAGATTCACTTTGATTATTTGAGAGTATATAAAAGGGGGAACTAAATCTACAGACTTAATTAAATTTTACAACTAAGTAAGTTGAGGAGTGTAAGTAATGAAAAAATTCAATAAAGAAAATTAATCGATCTGTTTACATTCATTGAATCTCGGTTTAGATAAAGGCAAACTCTTATGTGCATAAATAAACTATAGAGATACAGATATTCTCGTACATTTATAAATTATGTAATATAATTAAATAGTGATGTTATTATAAGTGAAAATAAACAAAAAATCGAATCGTATGTCTTGAGAAATATGATACAAATAATTTTATTGTAACAATTATTTCAATTATACTTTTATGTCAAGAGCATTTTAAATATTTATGTAACCCTAAGCTTTGTATCATTGTTCGTAGATTTTCTTTTTATATTCTACCACTTGGAAAATTTAATTTATATTATTATATATACTGACATATGTTGATGTATACAGCCCATATGTTCAAATATCTCTTGTAGTAGTATATATTTATTATTATTTTTGCCGTTTGTTTAAAATTTATTATTGTTTGTATTTATTTTTAATGTGAAAAAGCTTTTCACAACATTTTTCTATACCTTTTGGGAAAATTTTGTTTTTCAACATATGTTAGAATTTATAATATAATTAATGGTATTTTGTATACGTATATACACTTAGACTAAAAAGTAGTGAAACATTTCTATAACGTACAAGTTGAAGTCATCTAAACTTATTTGTTCTTCATTACATAGTATAAATATGACTAATAATAATATTTTGTCAAAAGTTACGGAAATGGATACTATTTTTTATAGCTATTCGTGAAGTTTTAGAAGATTTTTTTTATGCGTTTTTCATGCGGTCCCTATCCACCGCACAAAAACAGGTTTGAGTGTAATATAAATAAAACATTTATTTTTTGTAGACTTGTTTAAAGGGTGAGACCTCCTATGTGTTACGGCATGGCAAAGGGAATGTTTACTATTTTTTAGATTGCTTTCTGCTGGCATTATTTTCTATGAAAGAATTTATCTGGCTCAACAATATTTCATGAAACAGGTTCTCAATTGCATGGGACCGTCAGACACCGAATATCGATTGATTTCAGTTCTAAATCATATTCACTTGCTCATAAACCAATTAGATAAGAAGCCTTCCGCGTATTTCTATCTTCCTCTCATGCCGCCACCTCACGTAAACCTTGATTTTTTTGATTGATTGAGATGTACGGAATTGTCTCAGTAATCTGTTTCTAGACAATATACTGCGAGAGATGAATAAAATATGTTTTGGGTACGAATCAGGCTGAATTGAAATTACTCATTATATCTGGCATATCATCAGTTTAAGTGTTTTTGTATTTTTGATGATGAATTAAGGGACAACAGGTCCGTATAAAATGTTCGGTAACTTGAGAATGAGCATAACTGATTCTCCTTGCGTACTACATCATAATATCGTATTAAAAGCATTTATTAACAAATTCTCAGGATTAAACATCTCTCTATTAAATACCCGTAGTATGTACCATAAAATGGATGAGATTATACTCACCTAGTTTCTGGAGTAAACTTGGACGTCCTTTGCTTCGTTGAAACTTGGCTCTCTGATTGCATATCTGATGCAGCAATATACATGCCCGGATTTACAATATTTAGGAAGGATCGTAAGGTACCCGTCATGAAATGGGGTGGTGGAATATGCGTATACATTAGATCAACTTTGACTTCCAAATTGATAGGTAAATATTGTGATCGTAACTTAGAGGTTATTCTAATCGAAATTAAATCGGGGTGTGTTGTAATATTGTTAATGGTTGTTTTCAAATCGCGCCTAGCGAATTTTGTGATGATCTAGAAACAATTTTAGCCGAATATTCATTAAAGTAAAATGATATTATAATTTGTGGTGACTTCAACTATGATCCTAATGGTATACAATCTGGTAGAGGTTTGGTTTTCTATGTCAAAACTGATCTGATCATTACAAATACTCAAAAAGTAATTTTTCTAAATCAAATATCAGTGGGGTTTTCTGATCATGACTTTATCTTTTTTCATGTGATGTCGACAATAGTAGGGTGGAGTCCTCGATTAGTCTCCGAGATTACAAAAGTATTGACATTACTGGTTTAATACGCGAATGTTCAAACATATCCTGGGCTAAAATATATACTATTTATGGACCAAATGAAAAAGTGTAACTTTTAACAAAATGGTTGTGTCATCTGTATGAAAAGTTTGTTCCTATCAAATCATTTCGCCTAAAATCTACTAACCCACCTTGGTTCAATAACCACATTTTATGTTTGATTAAATTACGAAATTTTATTTACAATCGTTGGAAGCGTACAAAAAATGAAGAGCTTTATTTAGAATATAAACCAATTAGAAATAAAACCAACAATGCCATCAAAAACGCAAAAACTCGGTATTTAGCTAAGCGTCTTGATCCTACCTTACCATCTAAAACATTTTGGAAACACCTTAACTCGATAACTGGACTATCGGACAAACCAAATAACTCAAACATCGATTAATCAGCAGATGATCTGAATAATTATTTTTGTAATCAACAATCTTCACCTAACATAAACGATTTCGAATTAAATAGGGCAACTGATAATGGTTTCAGTTTTCGAAACATTGATATTGTAGACTTAACTGAAGTCTTTAGGTCAGTTAAATCTAATTCTGCTGGTATTGATGGACTGCCATTAAAATGTATCAAAATGTTATTACCCTACATAGATTGTTTTATACTATATGTGTTTAATAGCATTATCACTTTCTCTAGTTTCCCTTATGAATGGAAGCACTCTAAAGTTATACCGATTCCTAAAAAACAAAATAGCTCTTCTCCTTCTGATTTTCGACCTATTAGTTTGCTACCGGTTCTTTCTAAGGTTCTAGCAAAAATTCTTCAAACGCAAATTTTACATCATTTAGAATTTTATAAAATGTTATCCAATGTTCAATCAGCCTACAGATCTAATTACAGTTCTATATCTGCTTTACTAAATATTAGTGATGATATTCGCAGGGCTATCGATGACAAACGGGTATGTGCACTGATGCTCTTGGATTTTAGCAAGACGTTCGATAAGATTGATCATGAATTGCTAATAAAAAAGCTGAGCGATTATTTTTTATTTTCGTTGCCTGCATCACGTCTGATCCTTTCGCATCTACATCTAGTACAGTGGTACATATTGGTTTAAACGCACTTGATTTTTTTTGGTGTTTTTTAAATTAAAAAGAAAATTGTTTAGATTCGGCAACTTTCGCCACATGAAATTAATGTACTCAAGTTAATCATTCTTGTTTATGGAAAAATTCGTATTGTTGTTGTTGTTGTTGTAATGATTATTGCACATTTCGTTATTGTACTACATATGTGCCGGGCATATTCGTTTAGACGCAGCACAAAATTGTTCGTATTTTTTAAAGTTAATAAATTTTTTTTTTTTCGTTTAGAAAATAGATTGGTAAGTTATCTCTTTTTAAACGCGAATTAAAAACGCTATAGTGAATACTTCCTGTTTTTCCAGAAGATAAGCAAAATGCCTAAAGGAAAATACTTGTCGGAGAAAGAAAAAATTGAAATTGACTTTTACCATAAAAATAAATACTCAAATCGCAAAATCAGTCTAATTAACCAATCTGAGTCTGTCGTCCGCAAATTTTAAAAAAAAGGAGAATGGTATGGTTTTAAGAAACCAACAAAAGGTAATCAAAAATTGACAAAGAGACAAATTGGGATGATTAAACACGAGGCCACAAAAAATAAACTCAATGCTATGCAAATTCTAAGAAAGCTTGATCTGCCAGTATCAAAAAATCATGTATCCCATATTTTGCGATCGACTCCTTACATTAAATGGAAGAAGCCTCTTTGCAAACCATCGCTTAAACAACACCACACAACAGCACGGCTTGAATTTGCTCGTAGGCATATGCAATGGACAACCCAATGGAATAGAATAGTCTTTTCCGATGAGAAGAAATTCAATTTAGACGGTCCTGACTCCATGAGCTGTTATTAGCATGATTTTCGAAGTAATGATGCATGTTAAAATGTCGAAAAGAAACTTTGGTGGTGGCAGCGTTATGGTGTGGGCGGCGTTCTCTGCAACTGGAAAGGCTCATATTTGTTTTGTTCCTCCAAAAATGAACTCGGCCATGTACAATGAAATGTTGGAAGACGTTCTTATTACTTTTATGGCAGAGAAAATGGGCGATGACTGCGTCTTCCAGCAGGATAACGCTGCAATCCATGTCTCAAGGGTGTCATTGGAGTGGTTAAGGGAGCACTAGATCCCCCTTCTGGAATGGCCAGCATGTAGTCCTGACTTGAATCCCATGGAAAACCTATGGGGCATCATGGTTCGCCGGATTTACGGTCAAAAGCCTCAAAATCACATTTTTCGTACGGTTATGGAGCTTAAATTGCAAATTAAAGAAGTTTGGCTGAAATCAATTCGGAAATACTTCAAAATCTGGTAAATTCGATGCCAAATAGAATATTTGAAGTTATTCAAAAAAATGGAAAATCAATAAACTATTAAATTTAACATTTGTATTATTTTTCCTAAGTGCGTTTAAACGAATATTTCTTCTAATAGCATTGCTCTTAAAAATAAGTGTTTGAAAAAAGTATGCATGTAAATATTTTTGTTTGTTTGAATTATATATTAATTACTCATACATTGAACCTTGAAATATATTAACTTAAATGCACTTTGATTTATGTTTTTTCATTTCTCACATCAAATTGCTTAAAAGCAGTTGTGCGTTTAAACGAATATGTACCACTGTACATGCAGGACAACTACAGGAGTCCCACAAGGCTCTGTTCTTGAACCATTCTTGTTTATGATGTTTATCAACGACATAACAAATGTAATGGAGAAATGTAAATATCACATGTTCGCTGACGACCTGCAAATATATAAATATTGCGGTGTAAACGATATCCTGAATTGCATTGAGATGGTAAATCAAGACATTGAGAGCATTGTTCAATGGTCTACAAATAATGAACTGGACCTTAATAGTAATAAAACACAATGTATATTGATCGCTTCCTCAGATCGCAGTACCGACAATCTTCCCAATATTGTTATGAACGGTACAGCAATTAGTTTATCTGATACTGTGAATAACCTGGGTGTGTATTTTGATAATACCCTATGTTGGAGGCATCACGTTGAAACTGTTTGCAAAAGAATAACCTTCCTTCTAAGACTACTATGGACTACTACTAAACATCTAAATTCCACACATCGCCTTCAACTAGTTAAGACGTATATGTTATCGCATTTTCTGTATGGTGACATAGTCACATTCGAACTTCAGAAGCAATATTTCAATCACTTGCAATTATTATTTAACTCATGCATAAGATACGTCATGGGACTAAGAAAATATGATCACATCTCTCAGTATACAAACATCTTGCTTCGGTGCTCGCTCTATGAATATTATCAGTTTCGGGTATGCTTAGCGGTGTTCAAGTTCTTGAAGCAAAAACAGCCTGAGTACATTGTTAATAAATTAGAAAAATTAAAATCTAATCGGCTTCAGACATTAAAGATCATCAATAATAGTACTAAGTTAATGAATTCTTCCTTTTTTGTGAGGGGAACCAGTTTGTGGAATTCTTTGTCGGTTGACTGCAAGAATTGTGACACAACAGCATCATTTCGGAAAAAATACTTTGAGTAATGCCAAATGCCAAGCAGAGATCTATTATATTATTATAGTATTGTTCTTATTATTATTATTATTATTATTATTATTATTATTATTATTATTATTATTATTATTATTATTATTATTATTATTATTATTATTATTATTATTATTATTATTATTATTATTATTATTATTATTATTATTATTATTATTATTATTATTATTATTATTATTATTATTATTATTATTATTATTATTATTATTATTATTATTATTATTATTATTATTATTATTATTATTATTATTATTATTATTATTATTATTATTATTATTATTATTATTATTATTATTATTATTATTATTATTATTATTATTATTATTATTATTATTATTATTATTATTATTATTATTATTATTATTATTATTATTATTATTATTATTATTATTATTATTATTATTATTATTATTATTATTATTATTATTATTATTATTATTATTATTATTATTATTATTATTATTATTATTATTATTATTATTATTATTATTATTATTATTATTATTATTATTATTATTATTATTATTATTATTATTATTATTATTATTATTATTATTATTATTATTATTATTCCCGTGCGGGGTTTTGTTAGTTCCCCCATCGGGCGCCTCCCCAGGTGGCGGATAGGGGACAGCCCGCCAGATATGGCAGGTACCGGGGAAATCAAATACTCGGGGCGGACCAAAAACTAGCACACCCAAGCTAAGGTGGTACTACATATGCCGATAGCTGCATGGCTAAGGGGATGCTTAGTCGTTAGTATGTGAACTCCGAATTTGGCGACATTCGGTTTAAACCTATAGCCTTCCTATGATAACGCAGAGCTCTGTCATAGGTGACCGTTTTTTCTCGTGCTACTCGTGGGAACAGAAATGAATCAAAATCAACTAATTAACGAAAATGAGAATAGTGCTTCTCTAATTGCACCACATCCGCTTGGGAGGAGTTCCATGGTGCAGAGGTCTTCGCCTCTGATAACGCCCCGACCAAACAGCGCAGCAGCTAGTGAAGGGAAACAACCCGATACCCGTACACATGAAACCTCGCGACAGGCCAGCACAGGCGTCACGATAGGCGAAGAAGACCTACTGGGCAGATGTATGGAAATAATCGCCAAGATGAAGAAAGCTACAGGCAGGCAAAAAAATGTCTCCAGCGACATTAAAACTGGCTTGGTCGAACTTGAAGAGGCGATCGACGCCATTGCTCATGACCGCGCTAGCCAGAAAAAGCAGCCGGAAAAAACAGCAACAGAGCGATGGGAGCAACCGACTCTAACCGACACACCGAATACCGCTACCAGCAGCAAGCGGACCGCCTCAAGCCCGGCGGATAATAACGGAGAAAAGAGAGTGAGAGGGGACTCACCTGCGAACGGGTGGCAAACACAGGAGTCAAAGAAAGGGCGAAGGCTGCAAAAAAACATCGCGAAAGCATTACTGGCAACTGCAACCGCAACTCCAACCGCAGCCCCAATTGCGGAAAGTCAGACCTCGAACCAGAGCCAAAGAATCCCTGCCAAAACTAGGAGACGTCGCAGAATAAGGCCTGAAGCCCTATTAATCCGACCAAAGGAGGGACAAACGTATGCGGAGGTTGTCAAAGAGATAAGGGGAAAGGTCAAGCCGGAAGACACGGAAGCGGAAATAAGAACTATAAGGCAGACCAAGGCAGGCCACGTCCTTCTAGAGTTCGGACCGAATACGAAGAATAAAGAAGGTTTCCGAGAGGCCCTAAGCGGCGTTCTAGGAGAAGGACCAACAGTGAGTAGCTTAGGTGGGGGGGTTACCCTCGAAATTAGAGACCTCGATTGCTACACCGACCAGAACGAGGTGGAAGAAGCACTCCGACGAGACATCCCCGGAATAGAGATCTCGAAAATAAATATTTTCCCGTGCCCAAGGGAACAAAAGATTGCCGTCATAGAGACGCAGGAGAGGTCGGCGGGGAGACTTCTGGACCAGGGTAGGATTAAGGTAGGATGGACGTACTGTAGAGTACGAAAAAGGGCCATCGTCGTACGATGCTACAAATGTCTTGCCTACGGACATGTCGCAAGAAGCTGTGCCGGACCGGATAGGAGCAACCTGTGCTTTAAATGCTTGGAGCCAGGGCACAAAGCGAAGACCTGTCACCGCGAGGAATACTGCGCGATCTGCAGAGATAGAGGAATAGAGGAAGCCGACCTGGCACATTTACCTGGGTCCGGAAAATGTAAAGTATACAGAGAGGCACTACAGGCGGCCAAGACCCGGCTATGTTAAACGTCGTCCAAGGCAATATGAACCGCAGTAAAACTGCTGACTGCCTCTTGCAACAAGTGGCATCTGAAAATCGAGCAGACATAATGCTGATAAGCGAACAATATCGCAACAGGAGCCCTCCGCTATGGTACCCAGACCTCTCGGGCACAGCGGCCATATGGCTTACAAACGGAAAGGTACGAGTACAAAGCCATGGAGCGGGGCGAGGCTTTGTATGGATTCAGTGCAAGGAAGCCATCTTCATCAGTTGCTACTTCACCCCTAACGAAACAATCGCAGAATTTCGGGCCAAGCTCGACGCCCTAGAAGATGTAATCCGGCGCATGACGGGACAAATGGTTATCGGAGGGGACTTTAACGCGAGGGCCCTCGAGTGGGGAATGCCGCATCCCGATTCAAGAGGCAGACTAATCCTGGAAATGGCCGCTAGAGCAGACTTGTCTGTTCTAAACGTAGGCAATAGCACGACCTTCCGTCGCCCCGGATACACCGAAACCATTCCGGATGTTACCTTTGCATCGGAGAATATGGTACCCTACATCCACGACTGGGTAGTCATGGAGGACTACTGTGGAAGTGACCACCAATACATTGCCTTCGCGGTAGGGAGAGACAGGCCGCAAGTCGCACCACAAAACAAGCCGAAAAAATGGAACCTAGATAGGCTGGACGTCGATCGCTTCACAACAGAATTATCCAAAGGCATCGAAACGCGAAGGACGGGCGGAAGCATTGAACCCGAGACCCTGGTAGCAGCTACAATGGATCTCATAACAGCTGCGTGCGAAGCCTCCATGCCACACAAAACGCCGCGACACGGCAAGCAGCCCGTGTACTGGTGGAACGCAGAAATCGCAGATCTGCGAAAAAACTGTCTAGTGCTACGCCGCAGGGCTCAGCGCGCGTCAAATAGAGCAGGCACAGGCGAAATCGCGGCAGCACATAAAACCGCCAGGAGGAAGCTAAGAAGTGCCATTAACAGAAGCAAAGCCAAATGCTGGAAAAAGCTAACCGAAGACGTCGACAGAGACCCTTGGGGACTTGGCTACAAGCTAGTCACCAAGAAACTTGGCGCGCAGGCACCTACGAGCCCGATGGCAGCCACCACCATGGACGTAATAGTGCAAGCGCTTTTTCCGAGACACGCGGCGAGAGCCGGACAAATCCCGGACCGAGATGCCAATGCCCCGTTGTTCTCGATACAAGAACTCGAACAAGCAGTTGGAACGCTAAAGAACAGAAAGGCCCCAGGACCTGATGGAATACCAGCGGAGGTGCTGAAAATGGTCCTGCGATACGAACCACAGCTGCTGCTAAATATGTACAACTCCTGCTTGGCGGATGGCGTGTTCAGCACAAAATGGAAAATAGCTCGGCTTGTGCTGATAAACAAAGGTAAAGGAGACCCGGAGCTCCCCCAATCATACAGACCGCTATGTATGCTGGACACCGCGGGAAAAGCGATGGAAAAGCTTATCAAGGCGAGGCTCACGAGAGCAATCGAGGACGCCGGTAATCTATCGACAAACCAGTTCGGTTTTAGAAGTGGCTTGTCGACAATCGACGCGGCAAAACAAGTTGTTGAAGCCGTACGCAGAGCAGAAGATCACAACCACTTCTCCAAACGAGTCGTACTTCTCGTTACGCTAGACGTTAGAAACGCGTTTAATTCGGTCAGGTGGGAGGATATCCTCTACGCCCTAGAGTATGAGTTCAGGATACCACAATACCTGCTTCGGATCCTCAATAATTATTTCAACGATCGCACCTTGCGATATGACACGGCAGACGGACCAAGGACCATGGCGATAACTAGCGGAGCAGCCCAGGGATCGATACTGGGACCCGACCTTTGGAACGTGTTCTACGACAGCCTCCTGCGAACACAGATGCCCGATGAGAGCCGGATGGTAGGGTACGCGGATGACGTGGCGGTGCTCATTGCCGCAAGGGACACCAAACTAGCACAGCTGAAGCTTAATATAGTAATGCGCAGGGTCAACGACTGGATGGAAAGTCATGGCCTCTCTCTCGCTTTAAGCAAAACTGAGATTGCGATATTAACAAAAAAAAGGACCCACACAGAAATACCAATGTGGGTTGGGCAGGCGCTGGTCAACACTAGACCATCAGTCAAATACCTCGGCCTAACAATCGACACAAAGCTGAGTTTTGCCGAACAGATCCGGCTGACGGCAGACAAGGCTGCAAAGGGCGTCACGGCCCTGAGCAGATTAATGGCCAACACAACAGGCCCAAGAGCAAGCAAACGACGCTTGCTAATGTCGGCAGTACAGTCGGTCCTCCTATACGGAGCGGAAGTGTGGGCAGATTCGCTCAAGAAAGAAATATACCGAAAGCGACTTGCGCAGGTTCAAAGGCGGGCGGCCATGCGTGTCGCGGCAGCATACCGTACGGTCTCGGAGGCAGCAGTCCTCGTGATAGCCGGCTGCATACCAGTGGAGCTCCTAGCCGCGGAGCGAAAATCCATATACGACAAGAAGGCAGAGAACGGAGGAGCCAGAGCTAGAGCAGATGAGAGAAGCCGCACTATCGAACGCTGGCAGTCATCTTGGCATAATGAGACGAAAGGAAGGTGGACAGCAAGGCTCATCCCAGAGATAAGACCCTGGATGGACAGAGCACACGGCGAAGTGGACTACTACACCACGCAGTTTCTGAGTGGCCACGGCTACTACAGAAAGTACCTACACAAAATAGGTAAAATAGCGAGCGAAGAATGCCTCTATTGCCCGAGCGTCTCAGATGACGCGGAACACACGTTCTTTGTGTGTGAGAACTGGGCGCAACAGAGGAGAGTGCTGGAACGAGAAGTGGGGGGAAGCTGGTCCCCGGAAACCGCTCTGGAGAGGATGATGCACGATGAGGAAGCGTGGAAACAAACTAGGCACTTCATTACGAGTGTCCTAAAACTAAAAAAAGTGGACTTCGAAAGAAGTGACACGGAGTAGCTGCGCTCGAGAGAGAGAAAGTACAAGAAGCTGCTACGAAGTAATGTGACAAACAGTTCCGTAGCAGCTTAGAAGAAGGGGAGGTGTTTTTAGCCGGTAGTTTGCTTGCAAGAGCCCGGCACCTCGTGCGTAAATGCATTTTCACCTACCCCACCCAAAAAAAAAAAAAAAAAAAAAAAAAAAAATTATTATTATTATTATTATTATTATTATTATTATTATTATTATTATTATTATTATTATTATTATTATTATTATTATTATTATTATTATTATTATTATTATTATTATTATTATTATTATTATTATTATTATTATTATTATTATTATTATTATTATTATTATTATTATTATTATAAATATATTTTTAATTTAGGCTATCCGTTTTTGTGATACAAATTAACTTTAAATTTAAATAATTATTATGATAAAACAATTGTATTCTTGTGAAATAAGTTGGTAACAACTTCAACCATTAAATTCATAAATAAATAAATAAATAAAAATTCAAGGACATTTTTTTTAGATTTCTTTGGTAGAAAAATCCAGAACTTCATCCAGGATTTATGTTGGAATCTCGATGCAAACTAATTTAGTAGTTATCGGTTAGGAAATGGCCTGGGTCCATTCATTATAGCCAAATCCCAAAATTCAAATTGGTCTTTGCACACCGAATTTGACCATCATTTGTTGAAAGATGGCCTAGCTCCATTAAGCATTATGTTAGAGTGCCAATCTAATTGTGCATACCATATTTGATAGTAATTATGGTTGAAGATTTGTAAAGCTCATTGAACATTACATGTCCTGTGCAGTATAATTATACTTGGTAATTAATCGAATATTATATGGTAACCAAAATTTATAAAACATTTGAAATTTTTACATTTTTGCAAAAAACTTTAATCTGGGTTT
This sequence comes from Nephrotoma appendiculata, assembly GCA_947310385.1. Lineage (NCBI taxonomy): Eukaryota > Metazoa > Arthropoda > Insecta > Diptera > Tipulidae > Nephrotoma > Nephrotoma appendiculata. The sequence continues at coordinate 154,951,946 of OX371225.1, read as the reverse complement.
GAATAACACGGGAAACGGGAAAGTATTAATTTAGATTAAATTTCAGGAAATTTCCAGATGTACGTGAAATACTAATATTTTTTTTCTCAGATTTCTCATTTACGGAAGCAATTGTTGAAGATCAATACCATCGTTATTATCCTTTCTCTAGTTGATTAGAAGTAGATTAGAATTGTGTTGTGCCGTACGATCGCTAAGTGTCTGAAACCGAGTCGTTCTGTCCCAAAAAAAACCTTTCCTATCCTTCGTACTGTTATGTGTAAACAGGCTGTAGGAAACGAATAGGCCCGGCGTTCTCCGGGACACTTATCCAGTCCTACAGTCCAAACCATTAATCAATAATTTACGGAATTGATACTATTGGTAAACGTAAACTTATTTTACGGACTGTTACAACAGTATAGTCTATGCTCTTCCCCCCTTTTCCGAGGAGCGTATGCTCATACTCTGGTCCCGATTATCCATCAATTACCTAACTTTTATTATCATCCAAATTTTATAGACCTGCGATTTTATTTCAATTTTGTGTAAATCGTCAAAGTATTCTCCAATAAACGTTATTAACGCCTTAAACTGAAGTCTTTGAAATGCAGACCATGATCAGAAATTTGGTTTCTGTATTCCTCTATATACATCGAATCAAGCCATAATATGGGTAATCAAATATATATATCTGTGGCAATTCAACATAAACACTTAAGTCGAGTTAAGTGGTTATGTTGAACTATACTCTAATCGATAGTAGAGATATAATCAAACAACAAAACCACTTATGTTTGTTGTAAGTGTTTGGTATTTATTGAAAACCGTTTAATTAAAAATTTTTGATATTGTATCATGAAATAGCTAAGTGATATATAAAACAATATTTTTATTTCTAAAATCAGAAATAAATTTAGAATAAACACTTATCTTGAAGTAAGTTTTTATTTTTAGTTTTTTATTTACTTAAATCGATATAAGTGTTATTTGCAAAACGCTAATTAAAAATTTTGGGAATTTCCGGTGAACCTAGAGCATGTAACAAGTGCTAGAAGGTTTAAACACAGTTTGAAAACCTTGATATCGAGGATTTTAAAATAGTTTAGTTATGCGCCATAATTTTTACACAAATTAATTTAAAATTTAAATTTGGTTCCATGAAAAATAGCTAATTGAAAAGTGGTTTTGTTGAATTGCCACAGATATTATTTCTTTCTTATACATAGTAAAAGTATGTATAAGTCGAAAATTTTCGACTTCGAGATTATTGCAGATTTGAAGTTCGAGAAAGTGGTTTTCACAACGGCCTGGTGGTGTCTGTCTGTTTGCGTTCCCTTTAAAGTACAGACGGATCGGCTGATTTTAAAGAATCTTCGTAAAGTCCTTTCTTTACTGGTGTACATTATAATGTAAATGTAGTTCAAGCACCTTTAAAATTTTCTGTCCTCTTTATTTCTGATTTTTTTTTGCAAACACTGTTTTGTTGATCTTTGTTATACACATTAGTGGCAATACTGTCAGCGTCGGTTAAATGTGCGCCTTTTCTGAAATTATTCTGTTTTCGTTATGGGCCAACTATAGGTAGAATAAAAAAAATAACAGAAATAACGTAAGAAACGAAGACAAAAAATTATTTTTCCAATTTGACTTTTCGGCTATAGATTACTTAAAATATTAAGTTCATTCATATTTTTCATGTAATATTTTTTTTCATGTATTTCCTAAAGTCTTGAGTGAAACTACAATAGTTTTGAGTATAAATGTATTACATATCAACAAATATATGTGTTTAAAATTATAAAAAATATTTATATGCGGTTTGAATTACCGCAATTCGATAGATTATTTTTTTAGGTTAGGTTTAGAAAAATACAATTCTACGGTGTAGTGAAAATTATTTGTGATTTTATATTCATATTTGTATATGTGTGCATGAATATTTTATAAATAGAAAAGATAATATACACGGACAATTCAAAATTACCATACATAAAATAATAAACATGCATATTACATTCAACGCACAAAAATTTGTTCGAGTTTTGTTGTTGTATTTGTTAAGTTTTTTATTCTTGGACGGAAATTTTCGCTCGGTTATTCTTTTTAAATGACAGCAAAATAAAACGCAATTTTTCTTATAGTTTTTATTTTTCTTATTCTGAGTATGGTCGAATACATATAAATCCTATCTCTCGCTCTCTTACGTTATTTTTTTTATTTTTTTTATTCTATCTATAGTTCCCGCATTAGTTTGTTTCAAGTTTAGATCGGCGACAGAATGGCGCTACACAAAAAAAATGAGTTTTTCGGTAAGAAACAGATAGATTTCTAAAAATCAATGTGCAAACTATTAACTAAATACGGTTTACTATAACTACACTACAAAATTGATGCAATATAAATATTAAAAAAAATACAAAATAAAAGCGTGTACTTTTATAGGTACAATTTACGTTAAGTTAATATTTCACTACAATGTACTGAATTTGTGATATATTATATTTTAATTTAATATTTTCAGTTATTTTTAAAATAAAAAACCGCGTTAGACATAATTTTAACGTGTAGGTAAACACATTATATTTATATGAATTTTAAAAATTATAAAATATTATAATTTTATAATAAAAATAGAGAAAATGTTGCGAAAAATATTATCAGAACAAGAAGCTTTGGCCCTTTTGATGGAAAGCGCGGATCTTTCAGATTCTGACGATGAGGAAATTCAACTAACAAACTTTATTTATTTTGGCGATGAACACGATCAAGTGTCAAAATTAAAAAAACCAAAGAAAAGACGAATTGAAATCGAACAGGGCAAAGAAATCGAAGAATCAAATTATTTGAATATTGACGAACCTTATGTGAAACGGATTTACCTTGTGGCACTATGCTATAGCAGATGTAGCAAAGAAGGATAGTTAGTAAACGAAGTAGTAAATGAAATGTTTGATTCGATCATACTAGCACCAGGGCGAACTATATACAAGTGACAAAAAAGCACCAAATACAATGGCGGCGTCGTTCAGAATTTGTTAAATGTGAAACACCCCATATGTAATTTCCAGAATCAGTGAACCAGAAGATGATGCTATCAAAACGCCCATGTTTTACTTTAAACAATATTTTACCGACAATTTGAAACTTATGGCTGAGAAACTAACATATACATACGCGTTACAAAAAAGTCCTAAGGGATTAAAAAATCACTTCGGAATTCATTTATTTATAGGCTGTACCCGTTTTCCAATGATACAAATGTACTGAAGTCACCTTCTTTTTGACTCACGTAATGAAAGCAATGGCTCGTGATAGATTTTATGAATTACGAACAAATTTACATTGTGTAAATAATTTAGAAATACCTCCAGCTAATAAGAACATATTTTTAAGGTATGTCTATGTGAAAATGAGTAAATGTTTTCTATAATAATTAATTTAATTCTTAGGTGAGACCTATTATATGTGCCGTACGGGAACGATGCTTACAACTTGAGCTTGACGAGAACCTAAGTATAGATGAACAAATAATACCTTTCAAAGAGCGACTAAAGGTTAAGGAATATATAAAAAAATAAACATAATAAATGGTGAATCAAATTGTTTGTCTTGTATGGTTAGCCTTATGACTTTTATATATATCCGAATGCCTCTACTGAGATTTTGGAATGTACAATAAAAAGTCTTTTGGATTTGGCGCAGTTTTCGTGCTACAACTATTTTATGTTTGACAATTTCTTTACATCATATATACTGCTCAGCTAGGATAGCTAGGATTAAACGTTTTTTTCAAACCTCCTTTTCACAATGAAAAACATTTCAAAAAAAAGCCACGCGGATCGTTTGAGGAGTTACGTGACGGCGATCAAAATGTTGTGTTAATTAAATAGTTAGATAACAAATCAGTGCATTTTGTAACAAATATTTTGGGAAAAGGTGAGCTCTCTCTTGCTAAGCAATGGGATAATAATTTTAAAGGGCACATTGAAATTCCGCAAAAAGCGGAGTTGATACCCTTGACCAGAGTTTGTCTTATTATAGAACTTTCATAAAATCTAAAAAGTGGAACCTTCGTGTAATTATGCACTTTTTAGATTTTGCTATTTCATTCACTATTTAGACTTTCGAATGGAAATTGCATATTATCTTCTATGTACAGTTTAAAATAACAGAAAAAGTGGCCGACCAACGAATGCAGGCGGACTTACCAGTTAATCCTAGTAAGGAAATACGCACTGTTATTGATATTCGATTAGATAACATAGCACATTTGCCAGATGTTGACAACAACAAGGTATCAATACGCACGCTGTAAGATGAGATGTTTGGTTGTAAGGTCGTGCACATATCCTCAGTGTTAAATGCAAAGTGCACTTATGTTTGATGAAGAATCGAAACTGCTATAAGGCATTTCATTCCAACACAAAATTTTTAACCAACTTTAGCACATAACTCTTGAACATTTATTTTTATTCAATTTAAATTTTTATAATATGATTTTGTGATAAGATAAAAAATTTGTGATAGTTAATAAGTACCTTTACAAATGTATACTACTTACAGTAATTCTTATAAATAAATCTTATCTTTTCTATTTAACCAGACTGAAATAATGTTAAGCTCCACACAAGGTTTTACTCAATTTGTACATTATAATGTATATCACAGATTTCGCAACCTGGGTTACACCATTGTACAGTTTTTGATAAAAGGTGATCATATCACAGATTTGTTACATAACCAAAAAAATATTTTTTTAAGTAGTCGGGTTTAATTGAGGAGGAAAGGGTTAAGCTTTTTTGACTTTTAAAATTGATACAATACTGGTCCTGATCATTTTCCAAATTTAAACAGAAATGACGAGTTTGGTATAGTACACCGTACTCACGAACACCGTACTGTAAAATTAACTATTTGTGAAAGTGCAGCTCTGGCAATCCATAGGAAGTGTCTGTTTTTTGGTTAAAAGCACGAATTCCAGTGAAAAAAGAACAACATTCCATTGAAAAATTGGAAAAATTACATGATGAGTGGAAAAATCTTGTAAATAATAAAAATAAACCTTCAAAAGTTTATCGTGAAAGAGAAATTGCCTTTAATAGTAAACTGGAAAATATTTTCGATATCACACATACCAATGACCAGTTAAGACGACTAGCGATTCCTCTTGTTACAGCGTAAGAAAGGACGTCTCGGAAGTCGACTAGGAAGATATATTTTATTATATCTTACGTTCATTTGCATTTTTGTCGTACGATTTTTTGTAAAAATTTGGTTCCATTGCACTAAAGTGGCTAAAGTACCAAAGCTGGATTTGAACTATTTACGAGATATTTATTTCTACAAAACACATGATGAAAAGTCGGGAAAAGTTGAAAAGCATCACATCACATTTCTCTCGACGAGAACGTCTCTAGAGCAGAGAAAAGAAGAATGGTGCAACAGTTGGATATGATGAGGTATGTAGAGGTCGAGTCTAGTAAGCGCGAAAAGTTGAAAATTGATGATGTGAAAACATACATTACGAAACAATCGCAGATTTTGTTATATCAAACAGTGGCGATTTTTTAAATGGTTCAAGATTTTTACAGATTTCTTAAACAAAGATCCGAATATGTGGCCTCAGGGTGACAACTTTAAGGAAGGCATAAAGATTATCAGTCAAATAAAAGTCGTATATAATATCGCTTAATCCAAGATTATAGCAAGAAATTAACAAAAAAAAATGGAAAAGGTTCGGAGCCGAACTCTATAAGCATTTTTGTTGCCTGTAACACCTCAGCGAAATGTGAATGTTGTCTTACAGATGAAATGGTCGCAAATCTACTGACTAAATCACTACCACTTTCGAAACATTCAAAAATCAGAAGTTCAGTTGGTTTACAAGATTGAGGAGGAATATTGAAATATTAAATCAAAGCAAACTCATAATTCTAAACTTGTTTCTTAAAACAGAACTCTTCTACTACTACTATACTTTTCTAAATCCAAGTCTACTTTGTAGCTGCTAATTGATTATATGCTAATTGATTACAAGCGGAGAAAAGTCCAGTAAACCACTTCTCATAAAAATTTGTCCAAGTGATTTAAAATACTTGAATAATCGGGAAATTGTTTTATAATTAATCACCGATATATACATGAGTATGTGTATCGCTTTCCTGAAGGAATACAAAAGTAATAAATATTCACGAACCAGAACCCGAAAATCAATAAGCAACTAAAATATCAGTTCACAAAAAAGCTTTATAAAATAATATAAACTAAACGTGCAGGGTATATATAAGGTAGGGAACCTATATGTAGTAAAAATTTTATTTACTCATAAAATATTTATAAACTTGTAAAATACCATGTAACTTCAAAAATAAACTAAAATAAATAACAATAGTAATATATTTGTAATATAAAAGAAGGAAACTTTACAGAATTATAACGACTTAATGAGGCAATTAAAACAAAAGAACAGAAAGCTCAATAATTTATACACACATAGTATGTGTCTATGTATGTAAAGTACTTGTTCTTATCCTCAGGTATTTCCGAACAAATAACATAAAAAAACTAAAGCTCCTCTCCAAGGTCAATAAACTAATTACATGTATACGATACTTTACATAATAAAACGTATACATATTATTGATTTAGAATACGAAATGCGATATACACGAGTAGAATGTATACAGAGAGAACGCAACTAATTCATAATAACCAGCCTTTTAAGCTCTGCGACTAAATTATTAATTAAATAATAATTTTCATTAATTTTTATTCGTCAATTTTTCATTAAGTCGAAAACAAAAAAGCTCACAGACAAACACACATTTGGGATTTTAACGTAATCTATATGTATGTTTGTAAGTATATATACACGAGTACATAAATTTGTGTTTATGTACACGTGTATATGATGTGTGAAGGCAACATTTTTTTTTGATTGTTTTCACTAATTTTTGTTTTGGATTTTTGGGAATTTTCTGGTCGTTTTTATTTACGGAATTTTTGGAATTGATTTTAATAGGGGCGGTCGATTAATTTTAAATGGAAAAATAAAATGTTTATGTACAGCGGTTATTGGCTGGTTTTTGGTTTATGTATTCTGACACTGAAGTCAACTACAATTTTTTATACTTCATTGCCAAATTTTTCTAATTCAACCTCAATTTTTTGCAAATTCGTGTTTTTTCAAAGTAATTTCAATTAAATGTAGAATAAATTTAAATATTTTAAAATAACTTTAAATTTTAATTTATTAAGTTCGTAAATTTTTACAACTCAAAATCAACATTTTGCAAAACAAATTCAATGCTCCCAATTCTTAACTTAACCGATTATGTTGGGATTGGGTATGTTGGATGAAAATGGGATTCTTAAACGATTTATGGAAAAAGTTTTGGAATATGGCCCTCTGTGTAGGAACTGGGTAATTTAAACGAAGGACAACACTCGATAATAAGCAGGCGTCTTTCTTGAAGCAAGCGGATCGTGATGTTAAAATGTTCTTGGAAAGGCTGGATGCTTTAACATCTATCACCAGCATGTGACCCACTCATGTATGTGACCCACTCATGTAATTAGTGAGTTGAGCGGCAGGCCAACTACCTACACTCACAAAAATACACGTTGTGAACCCTGGACAAAGGTTTCGTAAAAATTTATTAAGTATTCTTATGAACAACGACCTCAAAAACTGTTCACGGTAACATGGAATATGATCTTTTCTAAGACTTTGAGATCTCCAGAACCTTTCGAACCAAACGGAAATTTACACTTTGAGGTACTTGCAAGAGCATAAATGGTCTGGCAGTTAATTTCATAAAAAAGCCAATAACTATAATCTCCACTACAGCAATAATCAGAAAAGTGGAAAATTAGGATTCGGTTTCTCATCCGCTGGCGAGTTCAACAGTTTATCATTTTATAATCCCATATCTATCCAACGTGCCGAATTCTGTCATTACCGATTAAATAATAGCCAGGTCCTGTTCTAGATGGCCATTCATTTCCATTAAACAAATGCAATTCCATCGTAATCGGTTAAAAACTGCCTTAATTCCGTCCAACGTGACCATATCCTAAAAATTCTTCCATAAATCATTTAAGAATCTCATTTTTATCTAACACACGAGATATTATAATCGGATAAAGAATGGCCGAGTTCGAATTGGCCTTTTCTAGAAATGTTTCCAATAACATTTTAGAATCACATTTTAATGCAACATATCCAACACCAACATAATCTGTTGAATATGGGCTGAGTTCCGCCCCAGATAACAGAGCCATATTCCAAAACTTCTTCAAAAAATTATTTAATAATCACATTTCATCCACAATGCCCAATTTCATCAAAATCTGTAATGAAATGACCGAGTTTCGTCCTAGGTAGCCATATTTCAGAACTTCTTCCAAAAATAATTTTGGAAACCTATTTTCATTCAACATATAGTACCCACCCAATCCCATCCTAATCGGTCAAGAATTGATCTAGTTCTGTCCCAGGTTGCCATATTCCAGAACTTCTTCGAAAAAACATTTAAGAATCCTATATTTCCATACAACATACCCAAAGTTTGAAGTGTAAAACCTATATATGCTGGTCCGAAAACCATTCCGAAAAAAAAATCTTATAATAAAGTTGTTTGTCTCCTCGCTTAAGACTTTCAGTCCGGAAAAAAAAAACAAAAAACAAAAAATAGAGTCCATCCCGGAAAAATATATAGAAAGTTTGCTCCAGATCTCAACTTGACTTATGATTTTCTGATTTTCAAATGTAGGTGGCAGATTAATAAAAATTCAATTCAATTTCTATAACAGTTTTCAATTTATTTCCATAATAAAAAAAACCTTCATACTTCGTCAAATGTCTCTTTGTCAACATAGGCCTGTATGAATAACGATATTATGCTATTTTCTTGGGGGGTAAGGGGCGTGGTCCCCTGCACGTGGTACTCCCTCCTAACTAACCAACGAGGCTCTGCCGACCGAGAAACGGCAGGATAATCGAACACCGAGAACCTACCAAATGATGTTCTCTCCATTGACCCACTGCCAATTTCATTGGTTAGATTGGTAGCTGCTTCAATAACCAGTCTTTAATGTAATGATTTTACAACAAAAAAGAATTTTTGCCCCAAGTAGTATCCAAACTGCTCAGTTGGTTAATCCACCTCGTGAAGAGGCCCGCTCAAGGATTCTGGGGAGAGCCAACCATTGTTATGCCCATTCTATCGCAGTTCAAAAATATTAAGATCACCACCGAAACAAACACAGCTCGCGACTCAGCAAGAATTCGAAAATGTGAAATTATACGCAGAAGACTGTGTGAAATAGAAAAAGTGACATCACAACTTTGCAATGAAATCTTTAAGGGAAATAAAATGAGGAGCTGAAGAAGACCAGACTGGTAGAAGATTTCTCTTACTAGCTATAACGAAATCAGTATACTAGCCTGTACTAAAGCTGAATTCTATACAGATGATGAGGAACTTGCAAGAGAAACTGATTGGATGGACAAACAAAACAAAAGACCAAGAAATAAACGATGAGCTGAAGTCTTGCCAGAAGTTGGGAATCACTCGCACGTAAAATTTAATAAACTACCAAAGCAGTGCCTGTACCTCAACAACACCAGCAAAAACAACAACGGGAGATTGCAATGAAGACTAAGGCAGCACCTCCAATTTTAGTGGTATAGTCATTACAGAGTTTGGTATATCCAAGCTTTAATGAAATTGGTGTCCACAAACGACTATAGAGTAGTGACTCTAAATAATAATGTTTGGAAGATAAACACAAGATATCCCGAGGCAATATAACACAAGACTATGGTTATGGCCAGGGGTCTTTATCCCACCTACAAGAAGGAGAATATGATAGAAGACCTCAAAACGAAAGAACTACAAATTGAAAACGCAGTAAACATCCTTATACGGAAGAAAGTTGAAAATAGTCAAGGAACCTTCCCTGTTAAAATAGAACCACTGAACCACAAAAAGAATATGAAATTAATACCTCAATGCAAGAAATGCCAAGGTTATAACTACTCCCAAAGATATTGCGAGCGAGACGTTACTTAAAATGTGACGGCAGAAACAACGCGAAAGACTGTTCCGTTAGCTGAACCGAACCTGCAACGTGTATAATCTGTAAAGGATAACACCCACCCAACAATAGAGGATGTGAAGTAGCGGTACAACTGCAAACATTAAGAAATAAAACACGCCAATCAACTCAAAACACTAACGTTATAAAAGAAATGATTCCAACGAAAACTAGAGTGCCGGCATAACCAGAGCCCGTAGAGAAGAGATCCTACTCGCAAATAATGCAGCAGCTAACTAAAAACTCTAAAACAAATTCCTGGAAAGGATATTTCGAAGTATAGAAAAGATAAATGCACGCCTAGCAGAACAAGAACATATCTAGAAGCTACATATAAGAGGCTGAATAGACAAGAAGCTACATCAATAGGACACTTAGAATTGTTGCGAATGGATTACCTTACCACAGCATGTTCCGGAGCTAGAAATCTTTCTAAATTTAGAAAAATAAATATATTTGTGTCGGACGGGTTTAACAGAAACTTCATTTACTAAAATACGTGACTATGAATGCTAGCATACTATTCATCCAGGAGAAAAAGCTAGAGGTGGATCTACCGTAATTATTAAAAATAATATTAAACATTATGAAGGGCCCGGTATTGAAGAAGAAATCATGCAAGTTAAAACCATAAAAGTTGAATCAATCAATAATAGGGATCTCAGTATCTCCTCTATTTACTAACTCCACGCCATCAAATAAAAAAAGAAGAGTACAGTCGACTCGAACAAAGTTGACTTTGCTTTTAACGCAAAGAATGCCTATTGGGGATCTAGACTTACAACCGCCAAAGGAAAAGTGTTATTTAATGCAGATCGTGGGAACAACTGAGAATTTCTCTGAGGCAATAAATCAACATATTGGCCATATTGGCCTGCTGACGTACATAAAATACCAGATCTTCTTGACTTTTTTGTAACAAATGGAGTTTTAGAGGACTACACGAGCATTAAAAATAGTGAAGGACTATCTGCGACTATCTGACCACTCACCTGTGATCATGAAGCTGAGTACGATGCAAATAGAAAAAGATAAATTGGCTAAATTATTGGGTGTATGCATTAAAAACCGGAATTTGATACTAGATGTCATTATTTGTTTATGCGTTATAGTACATCAGTGACATATACTTATGTCATTTGAAAGCCCTATTCAATACCTGTCAAAATCAGCTAAAAGTTTTTGTTTTGATTGTGCACATCCAACCGATTTCAACGATGGAAAATTTATCAAATTTGCGAAAAAACAGCATTTGCGGGAAGTTTTGTTGAGTCACTTTTTAGCAAACAAAACTGCAGCTGAAAGTCATCGTTTGCTCGTGGATTTGTATGGTGAACATGCTCTTGCAAAAACACAGTGCTTTGAGTGGTTTAGTCGCTTCAGAAGTGGTGATTTTGACATCAAGGACAAATAGCGTCTTGGTCAACCGAAAAAGTTTGAGGATGAAGAATTGGAGGCATTACTCGATCAAGTTTCATGTCAAACGCAAGAAGAACTTGCAGAATTATTGGGAGTTGATCAAGCAGTCTGGATTAAATTTCCAGACGTTTGAAAGCCTTGGGGTTCATCCAAAAGATAAGAAATTGGGTGCCATACGAGTTAAAGCCAAGAGACTTGGAAAGACGATTTTGCATGTCCAAAATGCTGCTCGAATGCCACAAAAAGAAGTCGTTATTGCATCGTATTGTGTCACTGGTGATGAAAAATGGATCCATTACGATAATCCCAAGCGCAAAAAGCGTATGTCAAGAAAGGCGAGGCCGGCCCATCGACACCAAAGCCGAATATTCACGGGGCCAAGGTCATGCTGTGCATTTGGTGGGACCAGCTAGGTGTGATCTGCTATGAGTTGTTGCCAAGTGACGAAACCATCAATGCCCAACTCCATTGTCAACAATTGATCCGATTGAAGCAGAAAATCCAGGCAAAGCGGTCAACGTATGCGACCAGGCAAAAATTACCTGGAGAATAACGGATAGGAAATTCTGCCTCACCCGCCTTATAGTCCAGACCTTGCTCCATCCGACTACCACCTATTTCGATCCATGCAGAATGCCCTATCAGAAATACGCTTCACTTCAGTTCAAGGTATCGAAAATTGGCTCGATTCGTTTTTGGCCGCCAAGCCGGCGCATTTTTTCTGGGATGGAATCCATAAATTACCAGAAAGATGGGAAAAAGTAGTGGGTAGCGATGGACAATACTTTGAATAATAAATTTTGTAACATTTTTCACAATAAAGGCTCAAATTTCATTAAAATTCCGGTTTTTAACGCATGCACCCAATAATAAACAATAAAACGAATTGGGATTTATTCAAGGAATTAGAGGAAGAGCGAACAAATCTCGGCAAATGGAGTTGGAGCTGGAAGATGAACTAGAAGCATTAAATAATAATATCCAACAAACGAAAGTTCACCGATTTCTCATACCAACATCACAAAGAAACACAACTATCCTCTTGAGGTCAGAGAACTAGTTAAAGAGAAGCGGCAAGCTCGTAGAATGTGACAGTAGACTCGTGCTTCGTAACACAAAAATATTATTAGCTTCTTTGCAACAAATTGAAACAACTAATAAAGGAAATAAAGAACGAAAGCATAGATCTTTCTGAAATAGCTGATGACGATTACTCGCTTTGGAAAGAGCAACGAAGGGACTAAAAAGACCCAAAATGCATGTGACATATCCTTGGCTAAAAGTGACAAACAAAAAGTCTCTCTATTTGAAGCAAATGAAATCACAACGGTCGTAAAAACTGAAATCAATAATAACTTAAGTATCACAAAAGCTCCAGGAAATGACTTAATTACTGGAGAAATTGTGAAAGACGTTCCTCAGAAAGGTTTGCGTAAATTAATTGAAATAATTAATGTAGCCTTCGGATTGAAATACAGTCTTGGCCAAAAGTATTGGGCACCCTATAAATTTCGGGCGTACACGATAAGTATAACAGAAAACAACCCCTTTTGTTTGTTTATTATTTTTTCGACATCTAAAAAGGACAAAAAACAAGTAATCATACCGCACTCTTGTCCGATTTTGGTGTTTTGATTTCTAATGTCAATTTTCATTGATTTTGCTCACTCCCAAAATGTTACCCTCATTTTTTACTCCCATTTTCTTTCAATGGAACAAAAATGTACTACTCTATTTGATTTTTATAATTTCACCAATCAAATTACCAACGCGCCGTATATTTTGACAAATGACAGGAAAAAAATGGCATAACAACAACAAAATCGTATACTCCACCAAAAAACCTAGAGTATAGAAAATTACCCCGGGAGTAACAAAATATTACCCTCGGGGTAATATTTTTTTTCAATGAAACATTTTGACAGCAGTTGGAGTACCATAGGGTACCATAGGGTACTATGATTTGTTCAATGAAAATCGACATAAAATTCAGTGATCCAGTTCAGTTCATGTATCATGAAACAACACAAAAGCGCTTGCTAGATTTAAAATCAAAATTTGTACTCTAAAAAAAAAAAATGGATCATATTTGCCATATAAAATTTGAACTGATCCGGATCAATGAGGGTCAAGAAACACGGCTATTATTGCAAATGCCGAAACAAAAAGAGTTAAGTTTAGAGTAACGTGTGCAGATACAGATTCTGCATGAGCAAGGGAAATCACAAATAGAGATTTCTAAAACTGTGAAATGTTCACACAGATCTGTGCAATATACTATTGATTGATTCACAGCTAGTGGATCACACAGTAATAGGTTCAAAACCGGGCGCAAACGCATCATACCACATAACGTGACGACCGAAAGTTAGTAAAAGAAGCTTTAAAAATAGGAAAATTACTTCTTGAAAACTCGCTGCTGAGTTGTCAGTAGAAATTAAGAAAGCAATCTCCGCTCGCACCACTCGCAGAATTCTTCAGGAAGCTGATTTGAAAGGCTGTAAAGCCAGGAAGAAACCTTGGCACTCTGGTTGGTCAAATTTCGTGTGGTCAGACGAATCAAACTTTGAAGTAAGTTGACAATTCTATGCACTAACTCAATAATATTAAATAATATGATTTAAAAAAAAAATTTATCGATACAAATATTTTAGTTTTCCGAAGTCTCTACATTTTCTTTCTTTCAGATTTTTGGCACACCGGTGTGTCTTTTGTGCGCCACCGAGTAGGCGAAACATTTAGTCCAGAGTGTATGGTACCAACCGAAAAACACGGCGGGGGCAGCAAAATGTTCTGGGGCTGCATGACTAATTCTAGAGTTGGCGATATGTTCGAGTTTGAGGGCCACATGAACTCTTCAAAATACATAAACGTCCTAGATCTGCGTTGCAGCCCTCATTTTTAACACTTTTTGGTGATACAAATATGAATAGCGTTAAATTCTAGCAAGATAACGCGTCATGTCATAAATCTGCCCCCACAATGGCATGGTTTCGATCCTATAAAAATTGTTTCAATTTATTTCAAATTGATACTAACAAACAAATTGTAAGATATCGTGGGTGCTCAATACTTTTGGCCAAGACTGTATGTGGACCACAGAAATGTAACGTTGACAATGTAGAGAATATACACAATGTCGAAAATGATTGTTTCTGGTGGAAATCAGCATAATTCTCTGATTTCTTTGTTAATGGAAACGTTTCGACTCATGTAGTTTTATTTCTACCACTCATTTGAAAATTTGGGAATGGGATATAGTGCCAGAAAGAGAGAGAGAGAGAGAGAGAGAGAGAGAGAGAGAGGGAGAGAGAGAGAAAGAATTTGAAAATTTTAAACCTAAGCTTTTATGTATGTGAAAGTTGGGCGCGTAAATTAAAAAATGTAACTTACATAGCTTTTACATGTATGTAAAATGTATAAACTTAAATATAATAATAATAATAATAATATAAATTTAATACAACCACTAAGTCATACAAAATTTAATTTGTATGTCCTGAAAATGATTTGTCCTGAAATTTTAGATATATATATAAATTGAATGAGTTTATCGATAAGTTGGCTTATCGTCACAGCGTTTACTTAGCAATTATCATGCTTGGGAAACTGGCCACGAATGAACCCTATAAAAATTATTAAATCTGTTATTTATTAACTCACCAAGCAATATCACTTCGATTATAACATGCAATGGGAACAATACAGAAGGAAGGAAAATGGATTCCTCATAAACTGACCAAAGAAAACAAAAACCGAATAGTTGACTTCGGAAGCATGAATTTGTTTCCTCGGTACAAAAGAAAGAATTTTTTCCGCAAATCAGTACAGGTGATGAAAAGTGCACTTTGTACGATAATCTAATCTCAGAAAACCATGAGTTGATCCAGACCAGCCATTAACACCAGGTGCAAAAATGAATATGCATGCAAAGAAAGTGTTACTGTGTGTCTGGTGGAATCGGAAAGGAGCCATTTACTACGAGCTTGAAAACGAGAAAATAAAAAATTTCTCTCACATTTTCTTTCGCACATTGTCTTCTTATAACATCCTTTTGATTGAAGTATTCGCTTCGTTAGTATTAATCAATTTTTTTGGTGACTTGAGTTTAATAAACTTTACGTATGTTTTATTCAACTGAACATCTTTTTTTACGATTAATTCACTTGTAATGATCATTAAATATATGACATCCATGTCTGTCTAATATATTTCAGATATTTCTTTTGGTAACTGTATTTTTTTAGCCATTAAGAGATTAGAAACATAAACGTCCTGACCGGGCAGTAATGATGTGAGGGAATGACCGTAGGGTAAATAACCTTTGATTAATGATCTGAATGGTAATGACTCGAAGGGGTAACGTACCGACGACGACGGTTACTGAAGGAGTGATATGTAGGATGATAATGTTTTATAAAGTTATGTTTAATACTGGATTGCGATACCTGGTTGCTTCAATATATTCCAACTCGTCTGCTTAGCAAATATTTTATTTGTTACATCTATTATTAGTAAGCGGTTTTAAATAGCGTACACAATTTTTTGGAGTCATTAATCTTAGCCACCTCCTACTGTTCCTGCGTACTGCAGTACTGTGCGTTAATTCCGCGACAGGAGCAAGGCCAAAAATATGAATAAATTACTTTCATTGGACTATGTAAGACCTATAAAATAGTGAATTTTTTACAGGACATCTCTTAGCCATCACCAAGTGTCAGTTCGTGAAATTATTATAGAGGCGCATAATTTTTAAGTTTTACTGTGCGCGAAATTTTGCGAGACCTAATTTTAATAGTTGATTAAATGAGATGTAAGAAATACTTTTCATCTTGTTTTAAAGTTCTTCCAAATTTTATTCTTGGTTATCACCTTACATTTTATTCACCACGTTTATATTAAATTCACCACGGTTTACAAAAATGCTCAAAACATGTAGCCCCAGTATCAAATTTTTTGTCTTTATTTTCTATCGATATAGAATATGGTGGTCCTCGACTAAATCGACAAATAAGGTGAATAAAGGTGTTTTGCGTAGACAATGTCGAAAATTAGTAGAGTATGTAGAAAATTCGAAGTCAATGTCGAATATTGGTTTTTTTAGTTTTCTTATTAGTTTTTCAGTATTTGGTTATCCAAAGTTTTCCAGTTCAAAGTAGGGTTTGCAGTATTTTAAAAGTTAGAATTTTTTTTTAAATAATAGATTAGATAAATACGTGTAAAATAATTCAGGATATATTTAAAACAAGTATTCGCAATGTAATCAGCTTTTGTCACTAATAAAATTATCCTGCACGTTATATAGTATAACTGGAATAATATCCAAATTTTCTCTCTCGCCAGAGAATTTACATTGTTTGCAGAAGATGTCAATGTGGTCATTTTAAAGATATGTATAAAGAGTTATTTTTTAAATATAACTAGCACCTGCAAAAATAGAAATATCGATATAAAAAAACCTAACTATAAAAACCCTCAGTTCCACCTAGGTAGCTCTCGCAATTGAGATTAAAACTTTCCTGTACAATACTGTATATGCGGCCATTAATTAGAATTGTCAGATTATTTTTGTAATTTTTAATAATGATTTTCAAGTGTCTTAGTTTTGCAGTTGAATTTTGGGAATTGTAACATAATCTGATTAACGTTTATAAGTAATAGCTTTAGCATACAAACTAAGATAGGTCCTGTCTCCAGGCCATCATAAGTTTATGGTCAACCATAAGCGATTCCGTTCCCGTTAGATAACTTGGGCTAGCATACGTTTTTGCACACTCAGTGGAGTTGGTTTCAAAGTTATTTCTCACGTAGGTAAATTATTTCGGTAGAATCAGCAGGATTCAAAATTTGCATATCAGCTGCTTGTATAGCTTCTTTGTAATATTAAAACTTTACACAAGTGTCGATGAATTACTCTTCGTGTAATGCTTTATTAAGGAAATTGGAAAATAGAAACATTTTCAAAGAATATATTTTCATCCGGCGTTCTTCTTCAGAAATTAATTATTATAATTCTTGTGAAGCTATACGTGAAACGAAAACTGTGTAGTCTATTATGTATATCTTCTAAACAGCATTCGCCTTCATTCTCAAGTTTAAAGTCCGGGTTTTCTGCAGCATGAGCAGCATACAGATATACGTTCTGTAAATCCTAGTTTTTTTACCACTGTACATCCAGCTTCATTTAAGTATAAGGGTGTGATTTTATCGGATTCAAATTTGGTATAACGGTGTGTAATCCTTCCATAAATAGATATAGAGGAAGATGATTGGTGATATTTTTATAAAATATATCGTTGCGTGAAAGCTTATCATTATAAAATTCTGTCAACAACAGAACACAGGTATCTATCATTCGTTAAACAAACATCTACTTTTTTCGAATTATTCAATATTCCATTCCGATCACCACTTTTACTCAAATTTTTAAAATGTGGGCGTTATATGAATGAAATTCTCCATCTGGTGCCATATTATCAAACAAATCATAGAATTTTCCGGATGCTAACAAATTATTTTTTGACACTGTCCACATAGTCGGCGCACATTCTCCACATATAGATGACCATACGGCACAACACTGAGGTTAATTACTGCATTTATTTCACAGATTAAAAAGAGCCCAGGTTAATTATTCGGTTTGTAGTTTTTATAGCACCAGGTAAAGATCGACTATCGAAAATCTAAATATCATCAAGTAACTAAATTATTTGATGAACATTTCATCTTGAAGTTGATTGTACTATTTGATGCTTGATCCAGTTCAGTTTATGTTTCATGAAACATGGCAAAGGCGCTTACCTTTCAAATCAAAAATAAAACGTGTAATCTAAACGTTTTTCATATAAAATTTGAACTCATCCAGATCAATGAAACACGGCCAAAAATTTTATTCAAGCGATGTGATTTAGCCAAAGTTCTTAAAATTGTATTTGAATATTTCGTGTTAACTTATAAATTAAACTCTTATTGATAATATTGTGCGAGCCATAAATTACACGAAACAAGGTGTACCTTTCGTGATGGCCGTGCCCTATCGCGCGTGTTTAATTATTAACCCATATTTTTGTTCGTATTGATCTAATAATAATTGTATTGATTGACTAGAGTAGTAAAAGGTACGCATTATCATAAATACAAATTATTTTATATCATGATAATGAGGTAACAAATGTTTTCGGTGAACCGATTTTTCCATATTTTTCAAACGATTTTTTGTTTTACTAAAGTCGAAATGCTTATTATTAATACAGGTAGCACGATAATTAACAACATATTATTTTGTTCATATACCTATAATAAAAATAAATGAATTTCGTTTTTGTCGTACGCGACGATTTTGTAACAAAAATAAACATTGCTACTGTATGAACGAATTATGCACGAAACATTTTTAATCACGATTTGTCTTTTTATGGTGTAAAAGCACTATACATTTGTCATAATTGCTAAAAACAGAAATATAAAATGCGATAACTAAATGGCATTGACAACTAAAATTTTGATAGTCACGTGATTAACATGAAACTCTTACAATGCGGCACCAGGAGCTACACGTTTGCAATAAATGACAAAAATCATAAAATCATAATCAATAAAAGGTCCTTTTCGCTTATTACTTTTTGACGTTCTGCCTAGAGGTGTAGTGTTGCAATGCAATGCACTAATTTTAAGTTACACTATATTCGCACGAGCACTGCAAACAATTTAGGTTAGTGTGCAAATATTTTAGAGGATGATTCCTTGACAAATTTTCTGCTAAAAGGAGGGGTATTAGCAGAGCCTCCTTAATATAAGAGCCGTAAGATTCCGCCATTTTTTTCCATGTGTTTTCCATAGAGGGGAAGCTTTTTGTACTTTTTCATACCAACCAGTGTATATTAGTATTTTTTTAGAAGCTTTTTTGTATATAAAAACATAAATTCTTTGTTTGAATTTTCATTGTGAATGGTTAATTCAATATTCAGGAAAAGCATATTTTAATATTGATTCATATTATGTTGAGTTAACGCAAAAACATTTAAATTAGTTTAACACAATTTTTTTTTTTTGTAGAAACAAGAATTTGTTTATGTGTATGTACAGAAAATTAGAAATTAGTATAGAGTGTTCCATAAAAAAGTCAGCATAATTTTTCGAAAATAAACGTTCGTTAAAAAATGCTTTTGGAGTAGCAATGTAATATGGGGATTATT
The DNA here is from genome assembly GCA_947310385.1 of Nephrotoma appendiculata. Taxonomy (NCBI): domain Eukaryota; kingdom Metazoa; phylum Arthropoda; class Insecta; order Diptera; family Tipulidae; genus Nephrotoma; species Nephrotoma appendiculata. The sequence continues at coordinate 154,932,249 of OX371225.1, read as the reverse complement.
GTGTTTTGGGTTCTATTTCAACATTGTTGATGACAGACTTCGAAAACTGTTTCTTCGTTACTTGTTAAAAATTTGATTTTTCATCGCAACAAATTCGCAGCCTATATTGTTTCATCCTATAGTATAAACAAAACAGAGCTTCACCAAATAAAAATATTATAATTTGATAAAGCTTTTCGCAATTACTAAACCTGTTAAAAGATGTCGCTTTCAAATTAATAAATTAATTCAAATTACCCGTATAGAAATTGTTACACAAATTAGGTTAGGACGGTTGTAACGGGCGTGTCTTATAGCAGGCAGCTCATTGTATAAACGAGTTCAAAGTACGACTTGTGCTTTAAGATTTTGTATCCGTATATGAGCCAACCATGCAAAAAATGGGTAGAGCCACGGGCCTATATACTCACAAAAACCATTAAGTTATTAACAGTATACAAAGGCCTTGGGTTATTTTATTGAATTCCACACAACAACGATCCCAGAAAACGTGCACGAACGAAGCTATAAAAATGAAACATGAAACATGCATAGCCTTTCAAGACCAGTAGATCTGCATAATCTATTGAACCAGCCGGGAATTACTACAATGTATACGAACTGTCTGTCATACACCTTAGCCGAGGGCCTTTAGCATCAAAAATCCTCAATAAATCCTTGTATTAACAAATTCGTGTACATTGTAAGAATTCCCGCCTGGATTGGATCGAAATAAAAAAAAACAAAAATTTGGAAAAATTGTGACGTTTTTCTATTATTGTTTTACAGCGCGCAGCAACTGCCCAACTATGATGGTGAATATTTTACGACGAAAAGTTTTATTTACGCCAACCGAATAATAAATAAAATTTATAATTGTTTTGAGTTTTATTAATTATGTTAAATTATTGTATTAAAGATTTCGCACTTAACTTACAATAATAATGGTTTATTTTCGTAAATAGTTATTTAATTATTTTACACTTTTCTGTAATTTCAAGTAAATTTATTACAGAGACATCTGTAAACGGATTTTCAAATTACAGAAAGCTCGGTTTTGCAATCGAAGAAAATTGAAGTTTTTTACGTTTTGTTCTGTTTTGTAATAATATTTAATTAAGAAAACCATGACAACGTTGATTTTTTGTATACAAAAATAATAATAGATTTTGATGTAAAAATTTTATTATATGAATAATATTATTGTTTCTACATGGTGATTCATAAAATTTCGTTTCAGCTCACGTTTTCCCTTTTATTTTGTTATAAATGGAGAATGTTTAGATTGCTATTAAGTGCATCGTTCATCTTAAAAATTTTGAGGTGCATGTGACCAGAATTTACCAGATAAGTTACATTTTTATAAAACTAAATTTTAAATTGGATGTAAGAGGAATCCGATAACCCTTTATTATCTTACTTTATAGACCTATACAACTAAACGGAAAGCTCATTTTTATAGAAAATTAATAAATTTATGCTCCGCTTTAGTTTAAATTTACCAAATAAATACTACATTATGATGGCTGATTTTCAAATATGTGTTCTTTGGATAGTTTATTAAAAATATAAAATTAAAATTTAGATGATTTGTTTAATTTTTTATTCATAAATTCATGTTCAAAAAATTTCCAATTACCACGGTTTTTTATAGTAATTCAATAAAAGCTTCCCCTCTACTGTAAGCTCTCTTTTTAATATTACGGCTCTTCAAAATCATAGATGGCTCTGGTATTAGTCAATTTTCAATATTTACTTGGATTTATAAACATTTTAATTGATTATTTAAATGACAAATCAAAATTACTGTTTTCACCACCTTTGGGCATTTTACATATAAAAACTTTTACAAAAGTATGTAAAATATACTTAAACAATGTGAAAACTCTCAAAAATAATTAAAAAAATTGAATCATAAAATACAATCAAAAATTTATTTAAATGGTTAATAATACATAATTATTTTCAACTTTTGGTTATCTACATTTAGAAAAAAAAAATTGATCTATCCGTTTACAATGCCATCTGGTTTCGTACTGACATCTAGCAACATTTGAATAGAACTTATTTGGAGAAAAAAACATTTAAAAGTGTATATTCGGTGTTCCCGTAGCGGAATTTTTTTAAACTAATTACAATTTGGCGTTGTTGCTATCTGTCAAAAATAATGCACACGATTTTGAAACAGATTACATCTGGATTACAAAATAGAATTTAGCACAGGAGTTTGTGCTCCACAGATTGAATGATATATATAGTAAGAAGTCGCTTGCGTAAAAATAAACACGAGCGTTATTAGGTTACTTTCATCTGCCATGTATTCGATTTACTCGAAGCTGAATGGGCGCGTGCCGACGTTGAAAATTAGGAAAAAGTATCTTCATCGTTCTGCAATTGAGTGAGATCGAAGTAATAATGCTGATGGTCGGATGAAGCTGTCGCAAAAGCAGATTTTATCGCATCATGCATGATTGAAGTGGAAGCGTGTCTCATCCACATGACCGTATCAACTCGATTTGAATCATAAGTTAAAACAATGATAGATGCAGTGTAACAAAAGGGCCACTTGCTAAATTGGATTCTGTTTGATTTGACTAAATATTCTACATGATCTATGTACAAATCGATCCACTTGTAGATTGGCAGAAGCGGATCCAGATTTTTGTTAAAATTGATTTTTGACTTTTATTATTACTAAGTTCAACCAAAGTTGAATTTTAGTTGGAAAATAGTTTATGTTTGACTAACTAACGCTAACATTTGGCCTCGTTTTTAATCAAAGTACTGGTAAGTTTCTCACTGTGAAGTTAATTAAGTGCTAGTATTAAATTTAATTTATTAAAACGCGGAATAATTTGTTACTCGGGATACATTTAAAAGACGTGGAGTTCTTATTTGCATAAAAATAAATACAAATATAGATACACAATTAGTGTATCTATACATTTGGATTTGCTGTTTTATTTTTTGGCAAATAATTAAATTAATGTGATCCAGTGTTATACGAAGTTCATGTGACTATTTTGCTTAGGCACGATATGGCTGAAATACGTCATTGCAAATGTTCTTGAATTTTGGATACAAGCGTGGATTCTTGTTGATTTGAAATTAACCTTTCTTGATCCCTGTTTCAACCAAAGATCCATTCGTGTTAATTATGAGTTAACAATGTACTTTCGTAACAATGTGTATTAGCTATTTGTCAACAATTATTTTTATATTTCTTTTTTATATTTGAAATATTCTCTTTTATTTGAATTGGTGAAAATTTTTATTTTTATATTACAGAACTTCTGTAATTATTCAACGTGATTATGTTTTTATTTTAATTATATTTAATTTATTTTAATTTTATATTATGTTTTTATTTTAAATTTCATTTAATGAAATATATATATAATTTTTGATGATAAATTAATTGAAAAAATTGTATTTCAATTTTTAGTTTTATTATTCACCCATTTTTAAAATCCAGTTCCTGGGTGTGTCAATTATGAATAGGTACCTTATGTTCACCAGCTGATAACTAATCCAAAAATTAGTAGAAAATATCTTAAACACATTTCCTTTATACTCCAATAGTAGAGTTGAAATAATCAACGTTTTGCTGTAAAATTTGGTTAAAAAGAGAATAAATTTATTTGAAGCAAAACATAAAAACTAGTAAACTAACATTACACAGATTAAGTGAGGAAATGATTATTTCAACTACGGTACTGGAAGATAGGAAAATCTTGTTAAGATATTTTCGACTTATTTTTGAATCCGGATTCAGCTGATGAATTTATGGTGTTCATAACTGGAACACCCTGTAGCTCTGCAAAAGTTGGATTGCAACCGGTAAATAACGTTCAATTTAATTGTTATAGCAACGGTTGCATAACCAGTAGATCCCAACTTATTAGTTGATTTCATGTATATCCCTAACTCGAAAAGTGAATAACTTCAATGTTGAATATGGGTTTAGGAAAAACCACGGATTGTTTCCAACCCTACTATGCTTCTGCGGTTAACGGTTAAACAATAACCTTTTTGAAACTAGTACGTTACTCCCTAGTTGCTTGTATACGGTTATTTAACCATTGCAATGCAACTAAGGTTAGTAATTACCTGTCAAAATGCCTGTCGATCGACGGTTAGTGAAACGTTTAATTAACGGAAAATAAACCATTTTTAAACTTCTGCATTATTTCAACCTAAGTTAAATTACGGTTTATGAACCGTTCTTGAACTCCAAATTGTTGCTTGGGTACAGAATATTTCATTAATTTAGTTTCGAAAATTTTGGACTTTCTGGTATATTATACCAAATTATACCCCTCCTATCCTGAGAAGCCTTGCACCAAATTTCGGGGATTAGGATTATGACCTAACCAATAAACGTAGTATACATAATATAGAACTAGGTATATCAAGTAATGTATCTTTCGGCTATAATTTACTTTTTCGGCTGGAATAGCAAAGACACTATCTGCATTATCTTTCGGCTGGACAAGTGGTGTTTTCGATTCATGATAGATGGCGCTGTAATAGGCGGTATTAAATTTTTTTCAATTTCTCCTACTGAGAACATTATGCATACGATTCTGCAATATGTTTGCATTAAAATTAACACGTTTTCAATGTAAGTACTTAAAATTAGTTTTCAACAAATTGTATTTCTTAAATTAAAAAAAAACTACTTTTAGCGTAACCCAGGAACAACGACGTGGACATCATCTTTTAATTAAATTAAGTGCTCAAGATGATGGCCTTCGACTTCAATGCACTTATTAATATGCATTTCAAATGAATGTACACAACTTAAAAGCGTGTATGCTGGAATTTCTACACAAGCATAAATTTCGGCACATGCATCGTATCAAAACCAACAACAATTAAAGGCCCTGAACAAAGTCTGAAACGCAGATACCAATATACAACAAACTACAGAAGATTGTGTTGTTTACACTAACAATCCCATGTTAATTTTTTTTCTTTCGCACCACTACTTATTAAACTAGTGCGCACATACGATGTACAAATACATTCTAATACAACTATCTATAGTGTAGTTTTTTCAGCATGGCTTTATATTGTTGTTGGTTTTGATCGTATGCATAATGTTCTCAGTAGGAGAAATCGAAAAAAATTTAATATCGCCTATTACAACGCCATCTACCATGAATCGAAAAAAATGTTTCAAGGAAATCCTATGTACTTTTAGCCGTAGAATCCGAATCTGCAATAAAAAATAGGGGTTCCTATCTTAGTTTCCAAGTTGCCCCCCCCTTACAAACAGGGGCGGGGGGTCCTAATTTTAACACTAATGTATTTCCCCTCCAGAATGATTTAATTTTGATAATGGTCATTTTTATCGTAGAGGGCTTATTTTCCGCGATATTTAAAAGTTTCAGCTTAAAAAACTCACCCGGTATAAGTAGAACAAATACAAAAAAAAACTGTAATAAAAGGGTGTATAAGTACAGTATCGAGTACTGATTTTTGTTTAAAAATTTGTGATAATAAAAATAAAACAGCTTGTTGCTGTTGTAAAAAGAAAAAACGAGAAATAATTTTTTTTAATCCTGACGATGGCGTACGATTTTTTTTTGTGGTTCACCAATTTAATTTTTGTGGAAATTATCGCATGAGCATATATAAAACCGAGTGGCTGACTAATTCTAATTTGTGTTCCCAATATCTTTTAAGATCGATTTTGCTACGGAATAGTTTTGTCGTTGTTTAGTCAATTTTATTGTGAATATAGTCAGCTTAGCTATCTTTCCTATCTGCGCGGTTGCAAGCTGCGGTGATATGTGTTAGTAAGAGAACGTAAGAAATTTAATTTTTTGGAGGAGGGTGAACCAGAATGTTTATAGCATGATTGTGATTTTACCTGGCATTTGGTAGTTTAGTATGTCGATTTAACGGTTTTTTTGGTTAGTCAAATTTTTGTTTTATTAGCACACTTAAAGTTAAAATTTTGTAATATGGCGGTTGTGAAGGTGGTAAAGCGGACCTCCCAATTTTCGGCTACAGAGCTATGCCTCTATAAAAGTGTGCGACCACCGTCATAACAGGACTTAACCATGAGGTTACATAACCTGATACGGACTATTCCTGTGGAAGGCCGCCAGAGGATTAAAAAGGCCTAGGATGCAATAGCCGCATCTATAAAAATGTTTGATGGAGGAACCTTTGGGCTTGCAGCGAAAATCAAAAGGATGATCTGTTTACCGAATACCTAGAAAATACCTTCAAACCAACAACTGGACAAGCGGATAATAAATATTTAACCAGATACTCTGAAAGAAATCAAACAAAAAGTAAAAAACCTCAAAGATAAAAAGACCCTGGATAAGACTTGCTAACCGGACAAAATCAAAGGAGAAGAACGAAAAATCACTAAGGAAACTACAGCACATTATTAAATGCTATCTTTAGACAGTGGAAAGTAGAGGAAATCCTAAGTATATGTTCAGCTTCTTATATGTAGCCCAAGCATTTGATAAGGTTTGGCACCGTGGTCTGGAATTTAATTTCCTACGAGACTTGCTAAAACAATATGTTGAAGTACTAAATTCTTACATCAACGACCGTTACTTTCGGGTGAGACAGGAAGGGGTTTACTTAAAACTAAAGAAAATATTGACAGGGACTCCATAAGATAGTGTTCTGGGCCTTGTATAATACCTACTGTGTACAAATGATCTACCAACATAAGAGAAAATAGAACAAGAACGTTTGCTGATGAAACAGCTGTTAAAAAATAAACAAAGCCTGTCGAATTAGTGGTTTCCTGAGTCGCTGGAATCAAAGGACAGGCAGAGCTGGGATGAACCGATTGGTTTTATCCTACAAGAATAGACTAATAAACTGATAAAACAATTACTAGATAATCAAAGAGATTACTTGTAAGTGTAATATTATACAGAAGAAAAAAAATATTACGATTACCATTTCAAGATACAAAATACATAAATATTTTTAGCTCTTTGAGTGAATCTTATTCATAACATAAACATATTTTACTTGATACTATCTGTGCCAAAATTATGTCATAATTCGCACCTGGCATGCATTTTTTAATTTAGTTCATATTTTAAATTTTGTACAGGAAGAAAATTAAAATTAAAATATTTTATCAATTCCTAGACACGACACCCCGTACATGTGCTAATTATAAACACATTTCAACTTGTGTGAATACACAACTAATTTCTGAGATTCAGATCACTTTTGGTTTATGATTCCAATTTATAGCAGATATTTATATTACTTTTTAAAATTAAAATTAATTAAAGCTTTTGTACTTTGTAATTAGCACATTTATATGCTATTTGTGTATGTAATATGTATTCAGTTGGTGGCACGCGATTTGCCACAACATTAATTTGCATTTTTTAATAAACAGTAATAATTCAAGCCGATTAAATGTGGTTTGGACATCGAACGCCAAAAAAATTACTAAGTTATTTTTTTAAAGTAGTTTACAATCCAATTACGACCACCTGATAATATGGTCAGTCAAAATGGATAAAACCAATCACGCCAATGTAAACCCATATAACGAAGATATTAAACAAACAATAATGTTGCTTGATGGACTCCAAATCACAAATCAACTAAAAATTAAATATAAATTAAAATTTAATCAAATATTATGAAAATGGAAAATCAATTTTTCCTTTTCTATAAAACATAATTTTCCAGGAAAAAATAAATCGTTGGATTGCGTTTTCATTGTTGTTTTTTCTATTTTGCTTTATAATAATAAAAACTACACACACACATAAACACATCTACACATAAAATGATGTAAGCTATAGGTGTTCGTGGCAAATATGTAATCTAAATATGAAAATTTATGGAAATTTGGTGAAAATGATATATGGCATTATATAGGATATTGAACGCTGTTTGTTTTGCCGTAATTTGCATAAAGTTGTGGAAATACGGTGTTTGGCACAATTGTTAACGGTTATTTGAGCTAAGCACTTCAAAGGACCAAACTGCAGTTTTGCAAACAGATTAAACGTTTATAAGAACTGGCGGATATATACCGATCACCGGATATATGGGACAAAATATAGAAGGAGCCTCCAACTGCGCATCATCACTAAACCTTGACAGACTCCATTTTTTTTCTCCTTCGAATTTCAAGAGCTCCACAAAAATGAAAGTCGTCACGAAAATGGATAAAACATTCCAAGCGCTAACAACTATATTGGTGTTGACACAGAGTTCTCGTTTTGCAATTTCACGATTAACGATTAAAAGAAGTTTAGAGCGATTTAGCGCAATTTAGAATTGTTTAGCGATTCAAAGCGGTTTAGGGCAATTTAAGAACGTTTTAATGGTGTGCTGTGGAGTTGTATGATTAGCGAGGATTACCGTCACGCATGCACCTCATGCGATCGAAATATTATAGAGCAGATAAGATCGATTTAGAGCAATTTTAAAGATATATAGAGCAACTTATAACAGTTTAGAGCATTTCTCCCGCGGTCTGAAAATTGGAGTAGATTAGATGCGATTTAAAGCAGGTTATAGCTGTTAAATGGTTTATGATAGTTTACAGCAGATTAAATCTTTCTGGTTTTTAAAGATTTTCCTGGTAAAAAGACTGCTCTGTCGAAACTCTCCAACCCTTCATCATATAAAAGATAGTGTCAGAGAGAGGTGATATAGTAGCACCTCCCGCGATCTGGGCTTTAGTTTAGTTTAGATCAGTTTAAATCCCCATTTAGACCATTTATAGAGAGTTAAAACAGACGATTTAGAGAAATGATAGCGATATGACGGTTTACCATCTAGAATAGTTTACAGCGATTTAGAGCAGTATCATCGCTGAGGATTACAGTCCCGATGAATACCTTCTGCCGGTTAAGGAATCGAGAATAATTATAATGGTAGCACATTGTATGTTGCATTACCTCGATTCTAGTGAACAGTAGTATGTGCATATTCCAGAAGAAAACTAACGATATGCGGATACAAAATGTTGATACAAAATATGTTTTTTTCAAAGAAATGATTCTTAAGTGACAGACATAAACTTACGGTACCGTTTAGTTGGACCCGTTACAACAATATGCGAGAATGTACGATTACAATTATTTCACTTCTGATCAAACCTATTTTTTTGACAAAATCAACAATCGTAATTATTTACTGTCATTGAGGATTAGTCACTCGTTGCTTTCGTTTGGTCATCCCAACGTAACGATTTATATAAAAAATTCAGGCCTGTAAAGCTGACCAATACTACATATTAATAATTTTATAAACTTAACGATCGAAATCGTTGGTCAACTGTAATTGAGATTTGGTCAACTCTAAAGATTTCTCGAAAATTCGTTTAGCAATTTATTTTACCGTACGATTGGACACTAGTTGTTTTCGATTGGTCGCCACATAACGGTATATTGCTTATATTTGAAAAATCTCATCTGAACGCGAATACATTATGCACATGCAACAATTGGTGAATATAGATTACGTTGCCCACTTTACGGCGATTTTCAAGAAAATGTAGGTGTTTCAGTTTTAGACGGTTAATATAGTGGTAAGTTCAATTGATCAACTCATGGTACACGTAGATCAAACAGAACAAATCTACGTTGCAGAGGCTCTATTCTTGTTTCATATGGTTCACTTGAAAGGTGATCACACCTGACGGGCATATTTTACCAAGAGTCTAACAAAGGTCATGTAAAGCACTCTTGTATCGTACAAATTCGAAAACTCCTTAAGCTCGGACTTCACTCGCAAAATTTTGCCATGACGCTGGAATGCCATGACAAAATATATTTGTATTGAGTCTGATCATGCGCATTACACCGTGACAATGAGAAAATTATTAAAATTACTGATGTTTCTGTCCTGACACTGTGATAAAATGAGTAGAAAATTTGTATTTGACTCTCAATTAAACAAAACAGAGAACATAAAATAATTTTACATACATAGTAGTTGTGAGTGTAAAAATACAAGTTTGTCATGACACTAGCATGTCTTGACAAAATTGCATTTTTACTCTCACAACTACTAACACTAAAATAAATGTAAAATCATTTTATGTTCTCTGTTTTGTTTAATTGAGAGTCAAATACAAATTTTCTACTCATTTTATCACAGTGTCAGGACAGAAACATCAGTAATTTTAATAATTTTCTCATTGTCACGGTGTAATGCGCATGATCAGACTCAATACAAATATATTTTGTCATGGCATTCTAGCGTCATGACAAAATTATGCGAGTGAAGACCGAGCCTTACCCAGTGTCTACACTATGCAAATTCACTGATATTTTCTATCAGCAATTCTATGTTTGTATGTGTTTCATTTCAATGTATTGATAAATATTTGTCAAAAAAATATCATGGCTGGGTATTTTACTATCATAATAATATTTTGAACTGTCATACAAAAATGTTCAATAATATCAAAAAAAATTAGTAGTTTTTTAAAAGTTTTGGAGTAAAGTAACAAAATAAAATCTTAATTACTTTTAATTTAACGTGTATTAATACAATATGGAGAGACGTCGCGAAATTATCAAAAAATTACGAATCTTTCAAAAACTGGAAGAATTAGAGAAAAATGAGAAATTAGAAAAGAAAATTAGAAAACGAGCATACCGGGTTAATCCATTTTTGGCGGAGCGTTCTTCAAATATTTTAGAAAATAAATTATTGGAAAGCTTATTGTGGGGACAAAATAGTTCATTCAAAAATTTCACGAGACTAACATTTGAACAATTTAACGAAATATTGCTAGTTGTAAGAAACCATGTTTTAAATTTTAAAATACATAACATTAAAAATATATATTTCAGGTAAACGATGAAATACAAAAAAAAGATACCATTTTTCGACAAGCAGTAAGCCCTCGGATTCGGCTAGCTATTACGCTAAGATATTTAGCAACTGGCGATTCGTATCAATCATTAGAATTTTTGTCGCATGTTTCGAAAAAAACAATATCCCGCTTTATACCAGAGGTGCTTACCGCACTGTACAAACAACTACAACCGAAATATTTAAAAGTAAGGTTAATTTTTTACAGGCAATTAACAAGTACTTGTATAATTGTTTTATATTATTTTATTAATCTTTATAAAAAAATATATATATTTTGAAACAAAAACTTAATTCTCAGTAACGCAGTAGTTTATCACAATTCAGTATTTTATAAAAAATAATTTGTCAAGTAGTCAAAATTATTACAAAAAAAACATTTAATATTCTGTTAAAATATCGTCCAAAAGATATTCGCTGTCGCTGTTATCCTCATCCGTGATTCCAGCTGACATTATTGCGTCATTCAATAAACATGATTTATCGTACTTAAACATTACCATAACATCGTCCAAAATTTTAATCCTTTTTGACTCTGGGATAGGCTGTTGTAGTGGTGGTGAGATATTGACCTCTTTATTATAATTGGTGGAATTTTTTTGAATCGGTGTAATTACGGACATTTTGATGTTTTTTCCTGTTGAATTTGAAGTTTCTTGGTGATCGGGTGAATTAGAATATGTGGTGTACGAGTTGTGGTGTTTTTTGTAATTGATTGGAGTAGATGTGCTGGTGCTAGGCACTGGTGATATTGCATTATGATTTCCCAATAAATTTGACTCAATGGAATGTTGAGAAGCTGTCGGTGATGGAGAAATATGTCTATAGATGTTTTGTGTGATACAACATCTTGTTTGGCTAGCTATTTTGTTTTTTAATAATTCAGCTATTTTATTTCCAATTAAATTTTGAATCCCTTGCATACAGCTGAAAGCTTCTGCCACGTCTAATTTGTGAATTTCTTCTAACTGGACGGCAACAGTTGAAGAAAACGTTTGAAAAATCGTTAGCGGTTTCGAATTTGCAGATGCGCAAAGTTGGCTAATTGCAGCTTCATATTTATCTGGTCTTTTCGATGTTTTCGTCGAATTATTTGGGGTTGACATTGACGATTCTTCATAATCACAATCACTGGCTTCTTGAGCTACTTCATATTCCACCTAAAAAAATTAAATTTTTTTTATTAATTATAAGACATATAAATTAAAATTTTCTAAATAATAATAATAATAATATATTATTTTAGATGGCAAACACAGAAGCTGAATGGCAGATGATTATTCTAGATTATTGGAACATTTGGAACTTTCCACATACCCTAGGTGCTGTTGATGGAAAGCATATACGGATTGCCAAACCACCACATTCTGGATCGAATTATTATAATTATAAAGGGTTCCACAGCATTATTTTACTGGCTATCGTGGATGCTCATTCGCGGTTTTTATTGATTGATGTTGGAGCGAACGGGAGGGCGTCCGTTAATACAATTTTTGAAAATACAAACTTTTATAAAAATATGAATCAATTGCATATCCCAGGACCAAGTGTGTTAGAAGGTGAAATCATGCCTGTACACAATTTTTTAATCGCAGATGACGCATTCAAATTAGACTGCCATCTGATGAAACCATACACTAGATGCCAAAGACTGACTACAAAACAAATGATATTTAATTATCGACTATCTCGAGCCAGATTAACAGGCGAATGTGCATTTGGAAGATTGGCGTCTCGATTCCGAATTTTGCACAGACCAATTGAGGTAAAAATTGAAACGGCCGATACGATTATAAAAGTTTGTTGCGTACTGCACAATTACCTCACAAAACCAATTGAGAAAAATGTTCGATGCGACGATATAAAACCATATAAACTACCGCCAACCTTTTCCAGTATACAGTCAAATGAAAATATGGCAAGTTCCATTAAAATAGTGCATGCAATGCGAGACACGATTGCAAATTTTTGTGTCGGAAAAGGAGACGTGCCATTCCAGTGGGAAAAGATTGGTAGAATAAGTTAATAAATGAACATATGTATATTAAACTTATAATTTATATTTAATTTTATAGAAAATAAAAATTACTTACACCACTATTATCCGATTTCATTATTTCAAAATTACTGGTTGTTCGGCGTAAAATGATCACCTCGTCCAAAAATTTCATTTCCTCGAACAAAAACCAAGTTTTTCTATCGTCATCAACCCCACTTCCAGATTAATTTTTCTTTTTTCTTTTAATTTTTTATGTTGTACATAAGTATTCCTCAAATTCCTAATTTTTTTCTTAACATCTTCTATATTGATTTTTAATTCATCCGCAATTTTCTGTAGAGCAGAATTTTTTAAATCTACCCGTCTGTAATTTTTGTGTGTTATCTTCCATAATATTTCGTTTCCTCGATACATATGTATCAATCGCACTGTATTTTCAGTATTAAAAGCCATTTTATATTTGCTTTTAAAAAAAATCAACAAACAAAAATTGTTAGGTTATATTTTTAGTAGCTCTAATATGTGTATCCATGAACGAGAACAATTTCAAATGGTAAAACATAACCTCAAACGATAATTTCTTATGACATTTCATAATAATTTACTAATAAAATTACGTGAAATAGCCTCCTGATAATTTGCTAATAGTGTCAAAATGTGTATAATATACACACACATACATTGATAAAATTTATATCATGATAGAAAATATCAGTGGATTTGCATAGTGTAGACACTGGGTAAGACAACCGTTTTACAAAACCGATAGCAAAATTAGCTCTGTTTACTTTGGCGTCGTAATGTTGCCGGAAATTTAAATTTCTGCCGCCCTTAGGGGTTGATTATTTTTGATTGCGGGAATAGGTAATGCGGATAAATATTTTCCCACGTTTGTATCTAGTACGTTTTTGTTACACCAGATGTGTTAATTTTGCGATCAATTGAAAGGAAATGTACATCCGGATAGTGAATGAAATTTCCCTAAAGATCTTCATGTCATAGACAGATCGCTATACCTTGTGGTACCCCTACCTTGTGGTGCCCCAAATGTCGCGGTATGAACGCGGTATGTTGTATGAACATCTCGAAAGTGTTTTAAACAAAATTCCCCAAAAATTGTTTTGGGTGAGTTCAACACGCAAGTTAGCAATGCTGACCAGATTCCCTACACCTTGCATCAAACAACAACGGAGTGTGCACCACCGAGCTAGATCTCCTAAATAATCTGGTTGTAGCCAGCATATACTTCCCATACTTAATCGAATCCACAAAAGTACGTGAAAAATTGGAATTACGGTCATGCAAATCGACCAAATCGTCGTGACCAAAAGCATTTTTCTAGCCAAATGTCTAATAACCGATTCCAACGAATCGTTGGAATACCGCGAGGCATTAAATAATCAAGTTACCAAGTCAACTTCCAAGCTAGCATGAAAAATCCAGGACAACCAACTATACTACCCCATTCGATGCAAGAACAGTAGAAAAAATTAGACAGAAATATCTAGAAACACTTGGATGGATGCGAATTATCTAGCTTCAGTTCAAGAAAAGGATCGCCGCTCTCAATAACAAGGCAATCACACAAAGATTACGTGATCGCAAGAAAACACTCTAACCTACTGTGAAGAAAAACGAAATGTGAATAACACAAACAAGAAGTTTTAAACTTGAACCTGCAAGTTTGAGACACAAATACCGTTCTATGAAACAAATCGCTACCGGCTTCCATCAACGTAATAACACTATTCACAACGAATCTGAAGACTTACAAGTGAACCCAAACACCATCCTGACAGAGTGGCGAAATTATTTTTCGTCACTCGCAAATAGACAGAGAGCCCAGAAGAGGCCATCAGAGTTAAAGAAAAACTATAGTGCAGGCGGCAAAATCCCTTCGTGAAAGCTAGAGCGAGAGAAAGAGAGAGAGAGGTCAACAACCAACTGTTCAAACTTTTTCTCGGAGGTTTGTTTTAAAAAGTGCTACTAAAAGTGATTTGAACTTTCTGTTCATAGATTTTCAACAGACGTGTAATACTGTCAGATGCTTTCGAAATAACGTCAGGAGTATGGCAGTGGGACCCAATAGCCCAAATTATATTCAACCTTTCCCTAGAATATGTGATTTGCCAGCTCAACAAACTATAACGCAGCTATTTTTGTGATAAATAAAGCCATATGTTAGCTTACGGTCTTGTAAGGGTGGAGTACAGAACAGGATGTGCCTAAATTTCGAGATCAGAAATGATTTGGATATCTGGCTCGGACACGTTCTACCTTTCCGTAATATGGAAGATCATTGTTGAGGCGACGAAATCACTTCATTAGATTCCGCGCCAGCGAAGAAGAAGAAGTGATTTTGTCGAACGCCTTGCTGAAGTTAGTTGCAATTACATTAAACTCCTTACCGCTTTTCACGATATCAGTAGTATGTGATATGAAATTAATTAGTTAGTTTCAGTTGATTTTCCTTTTAAAAAGCCATACGGTTTGGATGAGAAAAGCGGTAATAAATGAATCTACCCATATATGTAGTTGGAAAAATTTTGTAGGTAATTTTTGATAAAGCATTGTGAACGGTTCAACCAGGGTAGCAATCAATAATCTTTATAAAGCAATCGCTGGCAAGCCATCCGGACCGAATCAATACCTATCGTTTAATTTATTGATGTTACCGACAATGCTTAGTCAATATTCATGGAGAAAAATGCAGTTTCTGGGGTCTTGCACATATGGTTAAAATAGCCTGCGTCAGGATCTAGCATACAGAAACTTGACTGAAACATTCAGCAAATAGCTTCGTTATGATTCCATGATCACAGTATAGATTCATACAGATAAATTACACTGTCTGGAGATCCAACAGATTTTCTTCTTCAAGGTACTGAATTTCCATAAATGTTTCGGATTTGTAATAATGTCAGATTGTATTTCATTAATGTGGATGATGAAGAGTTCATTTGACAAACAGGAGAAGTCGTTATATACAGGCTTGCTCATAAGTATGAAACACCCTATAAATACAGTTATTATTTTTGAACTGTATGAATAAAATAATTTGTTTTTGTCTAGTTGTGTTATTGTTTCTGTTTTTATAAAACATTTAACTGCTTTTATCAGGGTCATTCTCGTTTCGCCAATTTAAATGTATTGCTTTTGAAAAAAGAAAGCTTGGTGATCGGCACGGTGAATCACTCCTGAGACGGTCAGAAGAAGGCTTCTTGAATATGGGTTAGGAGGATAATGTTAAAAAAAACAATGCTTACTGAAAGGCACCAGAAGATCGGATTAGAATGGCCCAAAAATATAAAAATTGGAAGGATGAATATTTCTAAAGTGATTTAGTCCGATGAAACCAATATTGAGGTAAATTACCGTAAACGTTTTATTCAGCAATAAATATAGATAGGCCAGTTTCATATGCTTTTAAGAGAAATAATACAACATTTAAAACATTACCTAATAAATTTATGAAAACAAAGTTTAGAACCCACTGGAACAAGGTACGTGCGAAGGGGATCTTCTAAAAAATACAATCGTATGACTACGTGGTCCCTACAGTAAAATTTGGTAATGGAAGTGTGATAATCTGGAGCTACATGTCAACGGCAGGCATCGGAGAAGTGTTTGCCGACGAGTGAAGGATGAATTCTTTGACATACACCAGTATGCTATCGAAAGTTTTAATGCCATCCATTGGCAAGGTTTTTGTAGCAAATTTCCAGCCGCAAATTTTATTTCAACAGGATAAATGGTTTCGTAGTCTCAGAATATCCGTTGTGGAGTGGCCAGCACAGTCGGCGGATTTAAACCCTAATTAATTTTCAAAATAAAAGAGGAATGGGAGAAAATGTATCCCGACTTCAGTTAGCAAATAATTTGTGATATGCCGGGGTGGCAGCGGTTATTAAAGCGAAGCAGGGGTAACTAAGTATTAAATACAAATTAGCAATAAATAAGATAAATTAAAATAATTTTTCTATCGAACAAATGACACAGTGGTTAAAGGTTTGGCGTTTGGATCGGGAGGTACTGGGTTCGAATCCCAATAGGGGCAGGATGCAAAGTGAAATTTCATCAACAGAGTACGATGGACCGACCCATCTTCCATGCCCATATAGGCTGGCATGGATGTTGCAATGTGCAGATGGTCTTAAATCGGTCCAATTGCCATACGTCCTCATGTTGACTGGGTAGATGTAAAGTAAGGACGTAAAAAAGCATAACCACGAAAGAGCAGGATGAGCCTTGAGCCCCAAAACAGATTGCATTGTAAATAAATAAAAAATTTATAATAATGTTTCTATTTTATTTCTATTTTGTATACATATTTAGAAAATGCTTTGGGGTGCTCCATACTTTTGAGCAAGGCTGTACATTAACATAAATTGAGTAATCAGTGCTAGATCTAGAATTTTTAAAAATGTTTTTCAAAGGCTGAAGAAATTTGCTTTACGGAGTTTGAACCGCTACGAAGTTTCAGTATAGTAGTTAGTAATATCGTTTTCGTAACTTTTGATTAGTGAAATGGGGGGATGGTACAGATCAACAATGAAAAAATCTAGATCGCTTTGCATATAGCAGTAGCAGTTCGAGATATAAGGGAAAAACACCAAGTCTAGCTGTTTGTTAAAACATAATTTCTTTCTAGCTCATAAACGCGAGCATCTGACCAGATGTGGTAGGTTGGAGTTGCCGAATATAATACGAAACACAGCCAACTGTGTTGACTAGACGTTGATAGTTCCCATTCTGATTGAGAGGTGGCAAATAACAGGTCATAATACACTCATTTATTTCATTGGTATTACTCAATTTCAGAGGTGTCCATAAGGTCGGTCGTTTTTTAAAATTTCTAGTAATTTATTTGTCAGAGAATACCAATCAAAATCAAAAATAAAATGATGCTGATCATTTGAGATCACTTGAGTGCACCTTTATAATACTTTGGAAATCAAAAAGTAGATCCCTCAAAAAATTAGTGGACACGCCTGCTCTATTTAATTTGAACACATAAAATTTTACTATTTTGTATTTTGGGAATGTCCAAAAATTAGCTGGCATTATAATCCGAGCGAATTATTAAAAGCACTCCACGACCATTGCGTCCTACTTTAGAAACAGCGGCGAGACTGTCTTCGCGGTATATCATAAAGTCAGGAGTGAAATATTCACAGCTATTGTAGATGCAGTTCAAGTTTGTCTCAGTAGTTGCCGCGTATTTAAAAATAAGTTGTGTGATTTGGTACGTAGTCTTCTTACATTTTTATAATAAACGGACGTAAGTTTTAGTTGTCTGGTACGGTAGTGAGGTTATTGTTTACGTGTTTCCTTCAAATAAATTGTTAAATAAATAGAATTTGGCTGACGAGACGTCAAAGATTGAACATTTCCTCAGAGGATGTAATTTTAAGTAAGGCCAATTTGGCCATCAAAACTAGTTATGTTTTTACATTCAACGAACTTTTGATCAAGTATTGGGGGGGGGGGGGGGGATTAATGTCTGATGCAATTCTGGGTGGTAACTAGAAAAAGCTATTAAATGTATCAAATATATGGTGGTGGAGCTCTGATAGACCAGATTTAAGGTATGTGATGATTTGGTTCAGGGTATCACAAATAGCTCGTGTTTGATGACTTTGAGCTGAGTTACCTTAGTTTTATATAACAAACAATTGGATCCAGGTTTTTTGCAAATCACTAACACCCTTAGTCGGAGTCCATCGCTCTAAAATATCACTTAAAAATGGTTACACGCATGATATACATACACACTTTAAATTTGGAGGAATCAACAACCGTATGTACACAGTTCCAGGTGATTAAATGATACTGCTAGTAAACGAGACAATTCGGATTGTCGCAGACATTTTATTTCAGGTTCAATTATGTTTAAACCTAGGACGAATTTTGATATAGAAATACGTCATAAGTTTGTATATTTATACAGTACTAACAAAAAACTTTGCTTTTGTAAAATCGGACATTCGTTAAATAGGATATTTCTTAAAACGGGTTTTAAGATTTTCAGTTTTTAGCAAATATCAAATAAATATCAATCATTAGTTTCGAATTTATTAAAATAAAACTTAAAATTTAATAACACATAATTAAAAGTTATATTATTTACTATTTTTGTTTCAGGAATTCATTACATATAATTTATTTATTTTAGTTAAAATAATACTGATATTTTCCTTGGGTTAAAAAATTAAAATCTCGAACGAGTAGTAAGTATACAATTAACATACGCCAATAATTAATTTTCCACCATTCTTTCTAAAGCTATCATTCTAATGTTCCGCAAAGTTAGAATATCGCTTAAATTTAACCCTTAACGGTCCAGAAGTATTTCCATTTTACTTCCCACCAGGTCCAAACTATTTTTCATACGAAGAGAAACTTGTGGTCTTATTGCCGGGTAGGCGTCCAGAACTCAAGAAGTTCTCAACAATGGAATCTCTGGTTGGGCATTCCGCGTGACCTCGAAGATGCTTTTGTGTAAATGAATTTATTGTTTATCATATTCAACCTGAGACCTTTGAAAAGTATTGAATGGTATCCGAGGTGGACTATCATCAACTTCTGCAACATCTTTCGTTACTCTCATCAGCAGTATCATGTTCATCTTTTTCATCCGCTAGTAACTTATATTTGGTATTCTTCTTCTCTTTCTATGAAGTACTTCGCTATCACTACTATTGTCACTAATATTATCTTATCATTGTGTATTTTTCTTTCAAAGTTTTCGGCAATATTTTACGGTTTTAAACAAAATAAAATATAATGAACTAAACTGTGTAAAATAACTCCTGCAACAAATACGCTCTCATTAAAAGTTAAAGTAAGAGTGAATTTGCAAGTCCACGTACGCAAAAACAGTAAAAGATAACAGATCATGGATAACAAGCAGAAACAAACTCACATACAGGACGTGGCACAATACTTAACGCGTTACTAGTAAATATAACAACAATAACAGTAACAAAAAAATAAAATGTTTATTGCCACCATATACGCGGCATTGGACCCAGTAAGTATAAGTGCCAAGCCGTTTATATGGTGGCATTAGTCTGGTAAGGGTTAAATAATTATTTTCAACCTAAGTTATTCGATGTAATCAAATTTCTTACAGATTTTAAATGATTGTGTGCAGTGGAATCACTGTCTACGGCTACTTGAGAATTCATATTTTCTTCTGCCATCATTATATTGATTTTCGCATTCTTCTGATTGTTCTAAAACTATCGATATAATATCATTATCAATTAAGTTATTGCAACAATACCGCTCTTCTTCAATTTCAGCAACCCGAAGTTCAAATTAATTATTTAAAATAGCCAATGAAACATAATCCTCAAGAACTACAGTCTTCCCCTGAACATAAAGCATAGGCACTATAAGCGAATAGTACGCCTACTAAGCTTACTATTTGTTTACAACACCTAAGCGGTATATTGCAGCTATATAACAGGTTGGTGCGAACGTTTTGAAAGTCGCAATAATTTAGTATCACGGATCGAAACTGCAAAAAATTTGCAAAAATTTTGCAAAAAATACACGACACAAGTGATAAACACAAGGTCAAGGCTTGCAAAGTAATTAACTTCGACCAAGTTCCCCGGTAATTTTGAATCGGAGCCTAAAACAACAATTACCATCAGAGGTACATCGGAGGTTTTGATGAAAAAAACAAGTACAGGACATACACGTTTCACTGCAACGTTAGGTATAACCTCTCTCTCTCTCTCTGGCACTATATATCCCATACAGGGATTTGGCCGCCTCAAATGAGGTTTCATAATCGTATTTTCATTTCGGATAATGGGTGATTAATTCATTGATCCTAAACCAGCCGTGAAATTTTTTCCTTGTCACCACCGTGAATCGAACCCGGGACCTCCGGTCGCTGGAGCAAGCATGCTGACCACTTTGCCACCGGGGCGGGTTAGGTATAACCATGGATGGGAAATTTCTTAAGCCTCATTTATTGTTTTCGAATTTGAAAAAAACCGGCTGTGCACAGTAAATGTGTGGCGGACGTTAATAAAACAGGCATGTTTAATGACGTTAAGAATATCGTCATTAAACATGCCTGTAATTATTTAAAAGAAATAGTTCTCAGTCGGCCTCACACCAGCCTTATCCGAGAACCTATTTTATTAATTCTGCACTCATATGGTATAGCCACGTTAAATTATACGAGAGTAAATACCTTGACAAATATAATATTTTGTGGTTCTGGCTTCACCTAATTTAACTGGCCTGTTGTAACCCTTGGGTTTTACTATAAATCGTAGTTTCCAAGAATATTACAATTCACAAAATGATAAATACATATCAAATGCATTTGAAAATGGAGAGTTTCAAACGCGCCAAGGGAACCCAAAAATCCCTAACTATTTAATAGTAAGCAATTGGGTAGTAAACTGCATAGCCAGTAAAAATGGGGACTTTGTTAGAAAAGCATTTAAATTTTTTGGAATAATAGCGAGGGAAAATTTTTTCAAAGAGGATTTACACTGTGCGCTATGGGAAATATATACTAAACATTTTAATTACGACGAGTTCATTAAAAATAATCCCGAGCTTCTGGCCAATGGCACAAGTTTTTTTGAAAAAATTGACGGTATAGGTGAATGGTTTTGGCCAAGTATGCAAACTAAAAGTTTTTTCGCTCGTATTCACCAAATAATGCAGATTGAATCTTCATTAGAGGAATTCATTAAGCATTACTCTGACAAAATCATTAATTTTATTAAACAACACCCGGATACCAAAGAGATATTGGATGAAAATGATGAAAATTTAATTAAATTGGGTGAGATATCTTCAACAAATTTAGAAGCTTTTGCGGTTTCCAAAATGGAAAAATGAAATTCAAAAATTCACTTATTTTATTTGACGGAAATTATCTCGAAATTACTTCTTTTGTTTATTTAGCTGGTTGCACCGATGCAGCGAGAGATATCCAGTTAGTTAGATGGGGAAAACATTTTGGATTACGGCAATAAATTAATTTATACTATGGATGTAGAGGCTGTAATTTTTATTTTTGACTGCATAGTATATATTATTATTGTTATTTATTTTTGTGTATTTTTTGTTTTTATTTTATAACAAAATTGCAAAGGAATTGCTCAAACACAGAATTGCTACGAAAAAAAAATTATTTAAAACGCCTAGGCTTTTTATTAAGAGGAGCGTTATTGGCGATTTTCATCGAATGTAGATAGCGTTGGTTTCTACGTCTACAAGGGGGACGAGAATTGTCAAATCCATTGCTATGACAGTTTTAATCCCCCTTGGTTCATAGCAAACTATGATTCACATTTTATTCACCAGACGTCAGCTACTTTATTGCAAATCGCGAATATTCGATAAAAAACACAAACATTGAAAATAAACAAAAAAAATTTATTCGAATATAACGCCTATGTGTTATGTTCGGGGGAAGGCTGTAGTTAACCATCAACAATGAACTCAACTTCTCGCTACGACTTTTTAATACTGATTTCCGAAATTTCATCCCAAGAATCGTGCAAACCAAATACCGCATCCTTGATATTAATTTTTTCAATATTGCTCCTATGTTCTCATTATCGCTTGTTTTGTTTATCATTACCTCTAGCATCAACATTTTTCTGTACTTAACCCTTTCGCGGACACGTAGGTACATACTGACACAAACAAAATAATAAAAAAACTTTGTCTCAGAGGAAGGGTTTCTGTTTTCATTGTGCCCAAATTGTTTTTTTGTGTGATATATACTGTACTATAACCGGTTTGACTAAAATGATCAATAATCTAAGTTATAGTATGTGTCCTGTGCCCTAATTCTCTAAGTAGTAAGATAATTTGTAAACGTGTAAGATTTTATAGGCTGTTGAAAGCTCCTAGTGTCTCTAAATGAAATATTAAGCAACAACAAACTGAAATTTATTAACTAATTTAGATTTTCTATAGGCCGTCATATTGTGCTCGTCAGTGATTTTAATTGTGCAAGTGTTATGATCAACTAAAATATTGCAAGTGCATACCGAGTTGAAAGCTTTGCTTGCTATGTGGAGAGCGAGCGAGTCCATTTTAGATGTTGTCAAATCAGTTATATGAAACACTTCACATTTATATTTGAAAATTGAGCAACTAAAATAGCTTTTGCAGTAATCTACCATCTTGTTCTAGGATATTCTACCTCTTAAGTCTTCTTCTTCTAATCTAATACATTATTTATTCCCTACTTTAAACTTTAAAAATTATAAATAATAAATTTGTATTTGTGGAACGACTGAATATAAACTCGGTCGAGTAACATATTCGAATGTTTGACTTTACTGAAAGAATATTTTAATTCAAACGATTTTTATAAGTACACAAATTTAATTAAAAATTAGTAAATTAATTAATTATTTTCATTCGGACTTTGTCGCGAGGGGCCGCAAAAATATTTTGTTATATAAATTAGTACTTATACACCTTAAACAAATCATGTGGCTAGAAAAATGATTAAAAAATGTATGGGAGATGTTTTTGGAGAATGTACATTTATATGTATATTCCGAACTGGCGGTTGTTACTATCCCAATTGGAGCTCATATAAAAACTGAAGAAAACTGACGGATTTCAGATAGAAAAATGTCTTTATTTTATAAATTTATGTCTTCACGTACATTTTTATTTATAAATAAAGAATAAAATTAAAATAAATATATCACATACATATAGTTTAATGGAATTCTTGTGATGAAATTCAGCGAAACAATTTCTGTCTTTATTGAGGCATAAATGTACCATACATTTATCATCGACTGGCTATTTTTTTTTGATCGTGTTTTGGCATGTGGACGGAACCTATCCAGCTGAATTTCTTTAAAAGACTTATTCTCAAAGTTTCGTTTTGTTGGCGGCATTGTATCAGGCGAGCTTCCTGACTACACGTTCTGTATCAGGGATTGAGCTAAATAAATCCAAAAATGTAATAAATCTAAAATATTTTTTTGATTTATTTTGTTTTTAATGTAGTGCTGCTTGTACTCTAGCCAACATGAAGTAACTGCGAAATATGTAAAGTGAATAAACAAACGAAGGTACTAATTTTTGGAAATATTGAATGTTCTGTAGTAACTATAATTAGTTGATTTAACATGTCAACTCCACCCATTCCCGTATTATACGACTTAATAATCTCTGGCCGTTTTACATATTCGTATGATTTTAACTGTTTGTCTATGGTTGCCAACAAGTCTCTTTTAAAGAGAACATGTTCTCTTTTTAAACGGGGAAAAATTGTTCTCTATCTTTTTATTAAATTGTTGGTTTTATTCTCTTTTTCGATGATATTGTAAAACTAAACGATTTATCCTTTTTTTAATTATAGAAAAAATTAAAAAAAATTAAATAAATCCTAAATTCTATAAAAATTATGAGCAACTTTCATAAAATAAATATTATTAAATATTCATCAGAAATTGTTTAACAGAAAGTTAGCTATAAAAGCGGAATAAAGTTTAAATATACACATCAGATGAACCAACATAAAAAAACTGAATTAAATTTTTGCTATTACATGAACGCCACTGGAGAAATAATTTTTTTCTACTATACGTTTTACTCAAGTACGTTTTATTGACCATAACAGTTCAGTGAAAAGAGTTTATATTTAAAAGTTTTGAAGAGTGGTGTTAAGATTTTTTGTTCTGATCTTTTAAAATTAATAATTAATAAACATAAATTACTTAAATTTTCGTTAATCAGCACTCTGATTCTTAATAACTATATTAAATAACCTAAAAATATTTACATATGTGGTATGTATAATACATAGCCAATACACAAATACAACGAAAATTGGTAAAATAATATCGGGTATACTGTATATTTGAAAATTACATTTATAAATAAAAACCGGTACGTATTTTCTTAGTATGTTTAATGCGGGTATTAAAATTTATATTATTTTCAAAATATTATCTAAATAACAACAGATAAAACAAATTCTAAATCATGAGTAAACGGAAATGTATATTCTCAGAAGAGCTGCAAAAGAAATATGTTTGTTTTAAGTTATCAATCAAATTCTAAATCTGAAGCTTTTTGCACTATTTGCAACATTGTAGTTTTGGTGGCTAATAAAAGAAAATATGATTAAGAACAGCACATTATAACTCTCAAAAACATATCAGAGCTACGCGTGCAGCTGAAACTTCAAAATGTTTAACCGATTTTTTTACCAAAAAGTTTTCGCAACTTGATAATAAAGTGTGGGCAGTAGAAGGCACATCAGCATTCCATACAACCAAGCATCATTTTAGTTTTAATTCGACAACATGCACAAATAAGCTGATCAAAAAGATATTTGATGATTCGGAAATTGCGAAACGACTTTCTTCAGGGAAAACGAAAACTCGATGTATTGCTAACAACGTTATTGCACCATATTGTATAGAAAACATTTTGCAGGATTTAACAAAAATATCATTTTTGTCAGTTTCCACTAACGGAAGCAATCATGGTGCAATTAAAATGTTTCCAATTCTAATTCAATTTTTTGATTCGCAATTCGGGGTCCGCCCAAAAATTATCGAATTAAATTCTCTAACGGATGAAACTGCAGAGACCATAAGTGAATACTTATTATCCTGCTTACAAAAATATGGTATTTTAGATAAATGTGTAGCTTTTTCCGCTGATAATTGCAACACAAATTTTGGAGGATTGAAACGAGCTGGACAAAATAACGTGTACAATCTGCTCAAAACTAAAACCGGAAAAAACTTAGTAGGTATCGGATGCCCAGCTCGTATTGTCCACAATGCGGCAACACGGATTTGACTCAATGACGATCGATCTGGAGTCAATCATTTTAAAATTATTTAACTATTTTTCTATATACACAGTTAGAACAGAATCTTTAAAAGAATTTTGCGAGTTTGTGGAAGTAGATTATAGATCGCTAACTAGACATTCAAAAACACGCTGGCTATCCCTATATCCCGCTGTTAACAGAGTATTACAAATGTATCCAGCTTTAAAGGCATACTTTCTGTCTCTCGACAATTGTTCGCATATTTATAAATATTTTTCGAATATAACTTAAGTGAAGCATATTTATATTTTGCTCATTCACTGATGTATGTTTTTCATGAAAATATAAAAGGAATAGAATTAAAGCAAAATTCTATATAAGAAGTAAATACCATAAACAAATCCCTAGCCATTATACTTTCACAAAGATATGAGGATGGTTTTCTTCCATTAAAAGTAAAATACCTACTAAATGAAAATGTTCAAAATGGTTTGGATCGTGAAGCGGAACTATTCAAAATAAACTGCATTAATTGTTATAAAAGTCTTACGATTATTTAAAATTATGGACGGTTCAATTAGCAGAATTCGACTGCTTCATGTGGATGAAATTAGATGGTATTCCGAAATGGAAGGATGTCGAAGCCACAATTATTTACCTCGCCTTAAAACATATTAAAATAGATGATGGGAAATGTTTTGACCAATTCTGCAACCTAAAAGCTTTTCTTGAGAAAAACATTGAATTGGTTGAAAATATTTCTTTGTCTTGTAACAGATGGGCAGAATATTTCAAAATAAATGGAAACCTGGAATTCTATTCAGAATTACATACAAGCCTCTTTTATCCGGAAATCTATTATCCGGAATAAAATCTAATATCCGGAGAAAGTTTTTTTCGTATTCTTTCATTTTCTCTTTTATTTACCTTATTTTCCAAAAATTAAATAATTTTTTTACTATGTAATTAACTAAAATGAATTTAAAATCTTAATAAATGACACTGAAATTTAAAAAATATTAAAATATGCTGTTTTACTATGAAATTACTAAAAAATCGTTTATCCGGAAAAATCGTTTATCCGGAATTGTTTCCCCCAGTCGTTCCGGATAAAAGAGGTTGCACTAATAATATGCCAATATTTCTTTGCGATTCCTGGAAAAAAACGCAAATGTGGAAAGAATTTTTTCTATGATTAGTGGACAATGGACAAAGGAGCGAAATCGAATGAAAATTTCTAGTTAAGAGTATTTTAACAGTGGTTTATAGTGGTTTATAACCACGTACAAAAATGTGAATTGTGTGGATTTCTACGAATTAAGAACAATACCAAATTGTTACACCAAATTATCGGCGCTGCAAAGTACAACGAAGTCGAAGATGAAGAAAGTGATGTAGTAGACTAGACGGAATATAGGAAAATGAATGTACATAAATAAATATTTGAAAAATAATCGTTTTGTATTTTATATAAATTATGTTCTCTTTTTTGGACGGCCAAATCTGGCAACCCTATGTTTGTCCCATCTTTTGACTTCATCCTCAGTATAAATTCTCACAACCATTGGACAATCGTTATTTTGCCATCAGCACCCGTTACACAATATATGTGTTTTTTTTTCTTTTCTTAAATTCGGTATCTGGAATTAAAGGTGCATTAGCAAATCTATTAACTCTAACGGTGCCTTCAGCGTTGTTTTCTTTATTTCTGAGAACTTTCAATAATTGGTTAGAAGTAAAAAAATTATCGAAATAAAGGCAATGGCCTGCTTTTTTAAGACGATTGGTTAAATGGCGTTCATGATTTACCACAAAGTACGTAGACTTTAACGCCCCAAGGATTTGACTTTCCTGTTATATATTGTTTGATAAAGAGCCTATTAAATACGTTGAATTCGTTCGAATAGAATGAATGTAAGGACAAACTTTATAAAACCTGGTCCGCACAATTTTTTGGCATATCTATATTATTAGGTATATGAAGATTATTTCGAAGGTGAAATAATCGATCGCTCGACGCAGTACATCTACATAATTCAATTCCAAGAGCTTTATCAAAATACAACCGGATTCTTGGATGTTTGTAACACCCCATTGCTATTTGTAGCCCAAATAACAGTTGCTTATCATTTCATGTTCTGCATGTGCAAGAGGCAATTTGTTCATTAATTTTGCCTGGCATATAGTTTTTGAAGTATTCCAAGGGAGTTTTAATGGGTGGAATATCATGTAATTTTTTTCATTCTATCAATCAACGACGCTGATTGTTTAATAAAAAATTCATCGATATCTATATACGCCGATGACATGAAGATTTACAAACGGATTTCAAACATTACCGACAAGAGCCTATTACAATCCGACCTCAATAACTTCTCCACTTGGTGTTCAAAGAACAACCTTGATCTGAACGTGGGTAAATGTCAGACAATCACCTACTCTCGAAAACGTGTACAGTCCATTTCTCGCAACTATTACATTAACAGCGATGTAATTACCAGAGCCAGTTCTGTTCGTGATTTGGGAGTCATTTGCGACAGTGAATTGAATTTCAGACAACACATCGATCGTATTATCAATCAAGCCAACTCTGCCCTCGGTTTCATCAAGCGTTGGTCGAAAGAATTCGATGATCCTTATGTTACGAAGGCTCTCTATTCAACATTCGTTCGTCCCCTGCTCGAGTATGCTAGCCAGGTGTGGTCGCCTTATCATGAGGTTCATATTAAGAGGATTGAAGCAGTCCAGCGAAGATTTCTTCGCTTTGCTTTACGGGGGCTACCGTGGGTGGACATGTTCAACCTGCCTCCATATCAGGATCGTCTAAAGCTAATTAAATTACAACCACTTAGTAAGCGCCGAGTTGCTGCAGACGTGGTTTTCATTCATCAAATACTAACCGGCGGTATCGATTCTCCAGTTCTGCTTGGTAAAATTAATCTAAATATAATTTCACGAGATTTAAGAACGGTACCTATGTTTAGAATCGACCCTCATCGAACTGATTACGGAAAGTATGAGCCCGTCTCTAGAATGCTGTTCGAAGCTAATCAGCACTTCCATTTGATCGATTTTAATATGACGAAACGCATGTTGAAAAAACATTTTTATTTTTCTTGATTATAGTTTGATGTTTTATTTAACTTATTTGTTTTTATTTGTTTCATTTTATTCTGCTTTATTTTATCTTGTTTTATCTATTTTAAATCTGCTTGTACTAAGCAGACTCAACTTCCGTTTTCCTTCCGTCTGCGATGGGTATCGTTTTGCTTAACTATTCACTTAGCTATTCATTTATAATCATATTTGATTTTTATACTTTACATATTTAGCCGTTTCAACATTCAATTTTTCAATTTCACTGGTTAGGCAACTCGATATCCTTGTTTATAATTCACTTGAATTATACTCAAAAAAATAATAATAATACAGATGGAGACTCCCCGCGCGCGGTTGGGAGGGGTAATAGGTCGTTGGGATAATTATTATTATTATTATTATTATTATTATTAACTTTGGAAGAAATTCCGAAATTAGTGGATGAAATTGTAACCGGCTCCATTTGATATCTCCTTTTTCTATAACCGGCTCCATTTGATATGTTATCAATTATTCTAAATCCTATTCTAATATTTAGTCATTGGCATTTTTAGCATCTCTCTTTAGCATAAAATCTCCCAAATCTGAATTCATGTCCTTAAAGAAATTACCAAAGTTTGTACATTTTTATGTACATCAAATTTCTTACCTCTTTACATAAAATTCTAATTGTAGGATCACAAAAAATCAATTACTATACCAATATTTACAACTTTATGATAAATGTAACTCAAAAATTAAGAATTTTACAACAATTTTAACAATCCTAAGTTAAGTTTAAAAATACGAATACTGACTAGGATAAAATTGTACTTGAACTCTCGTGCATAAATCAGTCGTATTTGAAAAAACGGTATTAAATATAACAACAAACGCAAAGAAAAACGAAAAATAAAGTAACCAGCGCTTGCGCAAATAGGCCAATTTTAATACTAATACATTTGTATGCAAGTTATAGGTGATAGAAAATCTATGTACATTATTATGTACCTTTCGAACCAAAGGGTTAATTAAAATATTAGACCTTGATCTTATTTATTTCTAAAATAAAACTATAAACTAAAATATCAAAAATTTCAATTAATTATTATTAAATCCAAACGAAAGCGTTTTAAGCAAATTTATTCCGCGATAAATTACTTGTGTTATTTTTTGCGTTAAACTTATCTTGCCACTTTACATTTTACCTTGAAAAAAATTTAGAGAATGCGAATTTACAAAAACATCACGATATTCAATATAAATCTAGACTTCTACGATAATTTTTTTCGTGTGTAAAAGTTATCACAAGTTATCAGTATCACTGATCACCGACCAAATAGCACAGTGGTTAAAGCTTTGGCATTTGGATCGGGAGGTGCCGGGTTCGAATTCCGATAGGCGCAAGATGCAAAAGTGAAATTTCATAATAGATTGCGATCAGGGATGAAATGTAACACATCTATGACCCCCTGTCGGAGTGCAAAACTCATGGGCCGACCCATCTTCCATGTCAGTATAGGCTGGTATGGAGCTTGCAATGTGCAGATGGTCTTAAAATTGATCCTATAGCCGTACGTCCTCGAATTGGCTGACTGGCGTAAAGTAGGGACGGAAATAAGCAAACCGCGAAAGAGCAGGGAGAGCTGAACAGGCCCCAGAACAGATTGCAGGGATAAAATAAAAAAATAAAAAAAAGTTATCACTTTTACACTTTGCAAGTTATCTTGGTTTTTAGAGAATTAGGTCACTGTAACAACTATCCTTAAATAATGGTGCGTCCGCAAAAGGGTTTAATCATTTGGATTAAATTTTGATCCATTGGTTGACATTTTGCAGTTACATATGCAATAAATTTTCAAGTTTTTAAGTTTTCGTAAAATCGGATACTTTTGTTTCGTATAAAAGGATGCGGCAAAATCGGGTATCGTCTAATCGGAGATTTGTTAAATCGGGTTCGACATAAAGTAATGTAACGTTTGACATTTTTGTCGGTATGTTTACTCAGAACGCTTTTTATAGCGCCAATATTTTTTTATAGAGGTTTCAAAATTTCTTTTCACTGCAAAAACGGAACTAAATAGTGAACATTTTTGTGATTATTTTTACAACTTTTATCGTGGTCTAACTCAACAAATGCATTGATAAACCTTAAACCAGCATACATCGAATATTGCAAAAAGTATGATCGCGTTGCTCAAAAAGTATGTTCGTGATCAAAAAATGCCTATAACATCGTGGCAGGAGACGATTCTTGGATATATAAACGTATATTACATTACAATATGCGCTAAATCCAATAAAAGATAATGAAGCACTTCGAATCAAATGGTCGCCTTTTTTTTTTTTTTTTTTGGAAAAACTGAACGTGCCGCAACCGTACGTACCATTGGTGCAACGTAGAATGGTACACAATCATTTGTTTCGTTTCATTCTCCAAAACGGCATTGCGAACTCTCACACATCGACACACAAACAACTGATTATTTGTGCAGCCAAAACATCGAATTATTGGATCATCCACCGTATAGTACTGAGTTGGCACTCAATGACCTCTTATTATTCTCCCACATCAAAAATAAATTGTAAGGTGAACGTTTTCCGGCTGCCGAAGAAGTGCTTCATAAATTGATTCAAACGCATGCAAAAGTGGATTGATCTGAAACAATAAAACCATTTTTGATAAATAAATATTTGTTTTTGTTCTCTAATCGCGAAATATAAACGGCAACCATCATATCTCACAACCTTGTACAAAATTCAATCATCACCAATTATCAACAAAACGATAGTGTCAATAGATTGTCATTGAATTTTCATTTTTTTATAATATTTCTACTTTTATCTCTCAGGAAATACTACGAAGTATACATTCGTTGCCAAAAGTCTAAAATACTATTTCTTTGTATTATACCAAATTTCTTTATTTATTCTTTTATACACCATACTTCTTTCAGTATGTTACATATCGATATATGTACCTACAAACACACCTTCATGCTTTCATGTCTATGAAAAATGTTTTGTAATTAAAAATTGAAACGGATATCCTAGTACAGTAGTTATATATATAGATAAAAGCTAACAACACTTACTAGCTTCTTAACTATATAATTCATACTACTTCACATACCTATATGATATGTCAGACTACACTACACCAACTAAAATAATATATCGATTAAAAAAATTTTACTACACATTTTATTTGTGTGTACAAAGAGCTATTACTAGTTGATGGTGATGATTATTGTTTGGTAAATATCTAAAATTAAGAATATAAATTTAAAATTATAAGAAAATCAAAAAGAAAATGTATTTCTAAAAATAAATAAATAAATATTAAATAAAAAATTATCCGCAAATGTGTATCCACAATATTATAATATACAAATCTTAACTCTCATCTCATCACGATGATCATCACACACATGACACAGTAACACGAACAGCAAGTGTAATAATGTATAAATTAAGATTATATATTTTTATATCGTTTCGTCTGTCTCATGTATATGATGCGTACAAGTGGACCCAATGCATAAAACATGTATAAAACGAAAAACTAGCGTGGTCATTGGATTTTATGTTTAGAAAAATTGGAGGAATAAAGGATACACACCCAAATCTCGTATACGACATCAAAACCCATCGTTCAAATATATTTATGCAAAAGAGAAAAACGAAAATTTCAACGTTGTTGTACCATGTTTTCATCTATACAAAACCATAAAAAAAGCTCCGATCGATAAATTATGTACTCCCAAAAATTCCACAAAAAGCACACACAATGTTT
This sequence comes from Nephrotoma appendiculata, assembly GCA_947310385.1. NCBI lineage: Eukaryota > Metazoa > Arthropoda > Insecta > Diptera > Tipulidae > Nephrotoma > Nephrotoma appendiculata. The sequence continues at coordinate 154,899,747 of OX371225.1, read as the reverse complement.
TTTCCCTTAACTACCTTGACATCTTGATATATATAAAAAATATATACACACAATCAAACCCACCACCACCACTAGCTCAATGTATATACTACACCATATCTGTGTGAACTCATCCAAGAAGAAAAACACTGTAACAACAAATATAAGACAAGAAGAAAATGTAAAAAAGGAAGTTTCTTTTCACAGTTCACATAAACAAAATGGTGGTGGAAAATCATTTCATTTTATATTCGTTATTATTATTATTATTTTTTTTTTGTTTTCAAAAAAATATGTTTTTTCTTACACTAGGTACATATTATGTTGTGTGTCCTTCCTCAACTTACCATAAAAATAAATGTATTACATAAATCGCATATAAATAATATATTATAATACACATAAAGAAAAACAAGAAGACATTTTTTTTAAAAATACTCTGCACATACGAAAAAAAAAATAATAATCAAATAAAACCTAGAATCCTAGAAAGAAGAAGGAAATCGGAAAATTTAGGGAAAATATGTACAACAAAAACTGACGAAATGAACGAACAAGAGCGAATTTATTATTGATTTTGAGATTTTCCTTTTTTTTTTTTTTTGTTAATTTTTTTTCCAAATTTTTCAATCAACACAAAATAATTAATTTTTAATTATTTCGATACGTAAATCACTTCCACCTTTTTATATATACATAAAAAAAATAATATTAAAAAACTATTTTAGTATAATAAAATTCTCACTTTAAATATTCTTATAATTTTATCTTAATAAATCTAATTTTCTTTTGTTTTTTTTTCTATTCTTTTCTTTATTTTTCAGTTTTTCCTATATTACAGAAAAAAATGAGAAAATTTCACTTTCACTTTAAAAATAAAACACTTTCAACACACTTTTTCACTGTAAAATGTCATAAAACAAATGAAAACGCAACAAAAAAAAAAATCGGAAAAACTATAAACTAGTAACTATTAAGTATATAATATGCAATTAAAATAATTTACACGCGATTATAATATTTATATATATTTTTTATATATAAATTTGATTCAACTTTTATAATTTTTTTTGTATTTTTTTTTTTTTTATAATAATTTTTCATGAACTATTTTCGATCCGACACGACGAACAACTTAGTAAAGACTAAAATGTATAGGAAACTCGATAAATAAAAATTTGTATATACGTATACCAGTGAAAATACAATACACAAAAAAACAGGATTTTCCCCTACCCGTCCGATTCGGAAAATCGACTTCCATTATATAGCTAGTATATGAACGTACTCGATAACTCGATTTTCCAGTGTTCTTAAAACGATAAAACATGAGCATTTCTCCACACGATTGCGGAATATTTGTTTTCCCCATTTTTTACTTTATATTTTTGTTTTTCCATTTCCATTATGTATATAGTTTTTTATATTTCGCATTGCTGGAGGTCAAAACAAAACACAGCAGCCAAAACACGCACCAACAAATAAACGCACACTAATAAAAGTTTTTCTCTTTGACAAATTCGAAACAAAAAAAAAAAATCGAAATTTTCTCCGCTAAAAATAAATTTTCAAAAATATTCTAAGCATCTTAAAGATGATATTATTATTCGAGATTAAAGGCTAATAAAAGAATAAAACAAAAAACATATATAGAAGCGAGAATGATGTAGACAATTTTATTTTTATTTTATCACAAAAACCGCAAAATTACAGTTACACGTTTTGAAATGCGTGGTCTCATATCGCTGCGCCATTTCCGGTTTTAAATATATGGCTACACGTTCTTATTTACGATGCGTGACAAATTTTATTCGTATTTAAATCGATTGACTGTCACAATTTTTTTTGTTTTCATTCCAACATTCGATTGTTTCTTCATTGCTCTTATAAATGCGCGATAAAATATTTTATTTGCGCCTAAATGATAGCTGTATGCAATATAACTTTGACATAAAGTGGCGATCATTAAAATATAATCGTGTCATACGATGAGTTAATAGTAAATAATTATTTTAAAAAATAAATATTTTAATTACATAGAGATTGAAAATAATTTTTTTATTGATTTGGGCAATTAATACCAGCTTCGTTTAACCAAAGAGTATGTATGTTAAAAGAGTAAAGAAACAGAAGAATAAAAAATCATCAAAAGCTAAATTTATGACGTCCCTTAAGCTAGCAGAACCCATACAGCAGAACATTACAAGATAGTATGGATAATTATTATAGGCTAATAACAGGCTAATTAAATGCCGCATTAAAAAATGTTGGGCTCTATCCCTTCCAACTAAAACCCAGGTTCTGCTAGCTTTAGAAAAAATTGGCAGAGCCCATATCAAAAAATGATTTAAAAACAATTGGAAAATTAAAGGTTAATTTTAGGCAAATTAAATGCCATATTCAAAATTTTTTTATTCTGCTCGATCTAGAAAATGCTAAAGGCTTTATCATTTCAAAGCTAGCAGAACTGCAGAACCCAAATCGAAAATCGAACCAAAACCGAAATTGGAACGCAAAACAAGATCAATTGACAAACTAATAATTTTAGGTTCATTATGGGCTAATCAAATGCGCCATTAAACAATTTTGGGCTCCACTCTTTTTTGACCAAACTTCAGGTCATTCAATTTAGAACGCAAAGCAAGATCAATTGACAAACAAAACAATTTAGGCTCATTATGGCCTAATCAAACGCCCCATTAAAAATAATTTGGCTCCCCCCTTTTTGACCAAACTTCAGCCCATTTAATCTTAAGCTAGCAGAACCCAAATCGAAAATCGGACCAAAACCGAAATTAGAACTCAAAACAAGATCTATTGACAAACAAATAATTTTAGGCTCACATTTCTTGCACACCATTTGTCAAAATGTACCGTCAAATTCTCGATCATTGTAATCAACAAGACTTGCAACGTATTTGGTGGAGTAATTCATCTGGAGGTACAGGTCCATTCAAATGCTATAAAATATCTCCGGTAACTTAAGGAACAGCCAGTGCCCCATTTCTCGCGATTCGCACTCTTTTCCAGCTTGCGGAAGATGAAAAAGATTAATTTCCTAACGTGTCAAAAACTCTTTAACGAACTTTTTACGTTGACGTCATGTTAACGGGATCTGACACCGAGCAAAATGCAATCATACTAAAAAATGACATCCTCGATATATTAGCTCGTGGGGGATTCGAACTTCGCAAAATTCAAAGCAATATGGAATGACCCAAATCAATTCAAATATTGGGAATGAACTGGAACACCGAATCAAATCAATTTACATTCAAATTCGAGAAGTTCTTGATAACCGGATCATGTACGAAAAGATCTGTTCTTTCAGAGATCGCTCGGGTTTTTGATCCATTGGGATTATGTGTACCGAATGTCCTATCAGCAAAATCGTTTCTGCAAAAACTTTGGGAATCCGAATTCTAGTGGGACGAGAAACTTTTCCAAGATTTGTGTACTTTTTGGATCCGGTTTAAAGACGAACTTAGTTCCATAGTCGGGACGAATAGTCGAGTTTCACGGATTTGGAGATCTCCGGATAAGGGATACGGAGCCACAATTTACATTCGATCAGTTGATTCGTCAAATAATAGTGTTGTAAAATTGCTTCGTGCCAAAACAAGAGTGGTCCCGCTTAAAGGTCGATCAACTGCAGAACTGAAATTGTGCGCCTCGGTATTATTGTCCCAACTAGTAACAAAAGTTTTAGCAAGTTTGGACATTCAACTTTCATAGATTCATTTCTGTACTGACTGCGAAATCACTGCGGTATTATGTCCCGACGAAGAAAAATCCAGCTGATGCTGTTTCACATGGTCAGATGCCTTTAGAATTTAAAACAAATTCTACTTGGTGGAATGGGCTGCACTTGTTGAGAAACCCAATTTTAAAAATCTCAGATCAATTGGTTGAGAAAGTTTCAAAAGCATGTAAAACTCAACAATTATTAGAAGTCAGCAATTAAAATGAAAAATGGAAAAGATGACGAATGAAAATGTGTTTTTATATATTCCAGCTACCCAACTACCATCCATGTTGATGGATTTCTACTTCGATTTGTACAAGTAACTAAAGCAAGAATAAATCTTCGTAAAAGAAGCATCTCACCATCTGTCCTGAAAATGGGCAATTCTGTGGCCCCATCTGTTGAACAATTTACGGTTGCAGAATTAGTCAATTCCTTTTAAGCTATTATTAAACACATTCAACAGAAGGAATATTATAATGACATCAAAAATGTTCGAAGGAATCATATAGTCTGTGCTCAAAGTCGTTTAAAGACATTAAATCCGTTTATTGGCGAAAAAACATTCTGCGCATTGGTGGCAGACTAAAACATGCTAGTATTTCGTTCGATCTTAAGCATCAAATCTTGCTACTTGCAAACCACTCATTTACCACGTTACTCATTAATCATGAACATATGCGACTTCTACATGCAGGTGCCCAATCATTGTTGTACAATTTAAGACAACGATTTTGTTTTATGTCAATAATCATTGGCGGAAGAAGTTTATGTCGTAAGACTGTTCAAAGTTCTATACAATGTGTTCGTGCCGTGTGTGCGATGTTTTAGCGGCTCTTTGCCGGTTCGTATATCGTGGAGGGCTCAGTGCAACTATTTACTCGGACAAGGATACGAATTTCGTCGAAGCACGATCCGAATTTCGAGGTCTTCGAAATTAATTTTTGTGTGAAGTCCATAGACATAAACTTTTAATATATTGCATTGATCACGGGATTCTGTGGCAAACTATTTCACCCAGGTTCCCACATTTTTCGGGAGACCGCTAATAAAGGCGCAAAACATCACATGAAACGCATACTTGGTTATTCGTCATGTTGAAACTCTCAATACACTCATCTTTGAAGTCTGGTCAAAAACGGGTGAAGTCCAAATTTTTTTAATAAGACATTTGATTAGCCCATATATTGAGCCTAAAATTATTTGTTTGTCAATTGATCTTGTTTTGCGTTCTAATTTCGTTTTTGGTCCGATTTTCGATTTGGATTCTGCTAGCTTTGAAATGATAAAACCTTTTGCATTTTCTAGATCGAGCAGAATAAAAAAAAATTAAATAGGGCATTTAATTAGCTTAAAATTAACCTTTAATTTTCCAATTGTTTTTAAATCATTTTTTGATATGGGCTCTGCTAATTTTTTCTAAAGCTAGCAGAACCCGCGTTTTAATTGGAAGGGATGGAGCCCAAAACTTTTTAATGCGGTATTTAATTGGCCTATTATTAGCCTATAATTATCCATACTATCTTGTAATGTTCTGCTATATGGGTTCTGCTAGCTTAAGGGACGTAATTTATCGGTTATACAATTCGATCACTACATCGGAGTGAAGTATATGCCAAAATAATATATTATACACTATCACCTTTAAGTACTCAGAACTGGCACACTACTCAAAAATTTAACTTTTATAATAATACATATTTGAAAAATTTAATAAACACAAACATTATAAAACATTTAGTTTTTGTGAATAGTTTAGAATAAATTTTATAAAATTGCCACTGAACATACAAATCATCAAGACACCAACTTGCAACATTACCAAAACAGCGCAATGGCAAAGTTTCTACAGAGCTGCAAATTGATCGTTTGGGACGAATGCACCGTTATCCACAACTGGAGGCGCTGGACAGAACGTTAAAAGATCTTCGTGACAATCAAAACATTTTTGGTGGAACCATCATTCTGTTATCCGGTGATTTTCATCAGACTCTTCCTGTTATTCCACGTCCAACTTTTCATTTAATTCACTATGATGCTATATAAAATATGCCCTGATTTTTGGCACAGGTGTTCACTGTTAGTGCCACAACTGAAATTCATAGTCCTGTAACACGACAAATTATAAATATGGGATCTAGCAGTTTACGAATTAGTCTAACTTCACCCAGTTCATATGACCTATAAACATTCGAATTATGTGATATTGATTTTTCAAAATTTTTTTCCGCGAAAAATTACTGCTATAACTCCAATAACATGCCATTTTCGTCTAAAAACAACAGAATTTTGTAATACCTGCTACAAAATATGTCGATAATGCAGGTATTTTTGCTGAAATTTTCGGCTAATTGGATTTCTAACGAGAACGATTTCTTGAATTGCAGATTTTGGTCGAAATAAACGGAACAAGGACATTTCTTAACAATTTAAGTTCAAATTTCGTTTGTAAAGCACTCAGTTATAGGGAATAAAACTTAGCCATTTCTTAACCGATAATTTTCAAATTTGTAAAGCAATAGTGAAATTTGATCATGAGTTTCGGCTAAAATTCTAAAATTAGGCTATCTCCGGATTTTATTTTGTATTTTTTATATTTTTTACTTGCAACCAACAAAATAAAAAACCACCGGTTTTTAAATAACATACAAGCGATATCTTGTGGCTTAACTCGAGATTTTGATGGAATACCAAATTTAAGAATAATTGGCTAAGAATTAGCCAAATTCTATACAGAATGGTTGAATGCCAGAACTTCATTCAAAATTCACGTTAATATTCCAATATAGCCATAATTCTAAATAATACCAAATTTAACCATAATTTTATAAGAAATTGCCTATGAATTCCAGAACGGACAAAGGCAAAATCGAAATTCTAAAATACAAAACTCCAGAAACAAATATTCTATTGAAAAAAATTCCAAAAAAACATAATTCCAAATTTCAAAGTTCTAAAATAAATTGTATGCCTTTAGAATTTATTTTGAAACAATGTTTCTAGAATCACGGCAAATTCATTCTGGTGAAAAACTGGATTCGTCTTTTTGTATTAATTGTTAGAGCAATTAAATTAAATTTTAATCATAATAATAATTAATTAAGTTAAATAATTTAAAAAATTTGCAAAGAATTTTAAACTGATGAAATAATGGAATTTTGTAAATTGGAATTTCTTCTAATCTAAATAAATGTTGGGATTTACTCTACATATTGGAATTTTCAATTTTCATTTTTATGTTTTGGTAATTTCTTAAATGGAATTTAAATTTTTTGCAAAGTGTGGTTTTTGAATTTTATAGTGCGTTCATGAAATCGGGAGTTAGTTCGGAAAAAATACTATGGTGTTACACAAAATGTATTAAAACAATAACAGAGATAAAACAATTTCAACTTGAATTCGGAAATAGTAGGCGTGGTATAAAGCATTTCAAATAATTTGATTGGTTTTGAGTTCGTTAGCGAGTATGGAAATATTTATTTCCGATGTCGTGTACGCGACATTAGTCAGTTGGAATTGTTCTAACGAATAGCGAACAGTTCAATTCCAAAACTTTATTTAAAATTTAAGTTGAAATAGAATAGCAACAATAGAATCTCAAACATTCATATCAAATTTGACAACTATTGGATGAGGAATGGCTAAGTTCCTTTGAGCATGGTGTAATCCCTAAAATTCTTGAAAAACTCTGGTTATAGTCCAAATAAAAATCCCATACTCTAAATTTGACAATGATCAATCAAGAAATGGCCAAGATCTTAATATAAATATAGACACATTTTTTATGTTTTAAAAAAATCTCGTTTTTAGCAGGATTGTTTAAGATTTCATCAAACGCAGGATTTTAAACAGCGGAACTTTAAAGGCGAGATTTTAAAAACGATAAATTGAAAAGATGAGATTTTTAAAAAAGCGGTATTTTGATAATTCGGTGAAACGAGGTGGAGTTAGATCAAAACTTATTTCTCCCATATATACATATATCGGTAAATTTGTCCATACCGATAGAGACATGGATCCTAGGAGTATCTTATAACATTTCCTGATACATTATTTACTAATTTGTTAATTATTTTATTTATTAAAATGTTGGTATATGTATAATATCCCTTTATGGATTACTCATAACTTTAAACAAACCACGCTAAATTTAGCTATAAAAGAAATTCCCTGTGTATTATGCCGTTTATGTTGTTTTTTATGTTCTTTTAAAATTCAAAATGTAATTGTCACCAACTAATAAAAATAAATTAAAAAATATCTTTGGTTGTTTCTTTGAGCACAATATTAATTTCTATGCAGAATGGAAATTGCTTGTACCAAAAAAAAAATCACATTTGTGTATTTGTTACAATTAAATCTGCATTATCCGTATTTGAATAACACGGATGATAATTGCAGTCAAACTACGTTATCGACATTTCTGGTGATTGCCAATATTTACAGTCTGATAATTGACCTTACTGAAGCTAACCAAAAATTCAACCGAAATCTGCATTATCGATCAATTTTAAGGGGAAAATAAAATAATTATTTAACAAAATGTTTAAAAATAGTTAAGTAAATCGCATCGATAAAGTTATATAAATATATTTAAATGTGCATATAAATTAAGATGTACTAGTAAATTCTTAAGGTTCTGTTATTATGTCTATTAAATTTCAAGTATACAATATTATATATGAAAATATTGCTGTATCTGAAAATTCGCGAAATAAACGTAGTTCTTTTGTCATGTAAGCGTACTACTATTTAAAAGTTCAGGCCTTAGTAGGCAATTACCATCCATGTCAGTTCAAAGTTTATGTGGGATCATAGATAGATTTCCGAAAATCCTCAACCATGTCTGAAATCTCTTTTGCACATGAAACGATCCACATTCAAAAATTCATGTAAGCTCCATTATTTATTTGTTGTGTAAGCGGAATATATTATTAGGCTCGGACCTACAGATAGAATATCTATGCAAAGTTTGAGGCCAAAGTTTATGAAATTATAATTATACAAAATTTATAATTATCATAATACTTAGAAGCTGTTAATTAAAGGTACCTTTCCGATGTACATATAATATGTCGCAGAACCGATTTCAATATGAATTTAAAATTTGTTAAAATATTTAGTTTATTTATTTAAAAAATCTTATAGTTTGCGTTTTCCTCTATAATTGTGTCGGTAATGCAGTTATCTAATGAAATTTCGTTCAAAATGTCGATAGTGCAGTATTTATATGATTATTATTAGTAGTATCTGTATTTTGTTGAGACAATTACAACAACAGCACCATGGCTAAAGCAAAAACTAAAGCATTTTAAAATTTTGCTTTAACTGAAGATAATGCAGATTTGCATTAGTTGAAATAGCTGAATAGCGCTGAAACAGCTAAAGCAAAAATGTTTTATTTCTAAACAAAATACAGCTATTGATTTCCTCCCAATATGTCGATAAAGTAGTATTTCTGCCGAAATTTCGGTTGAAATGTCTATATTACAGTTTTCATATCGTCATGGATTTCCTCGCAATGTGTCGATAAAGTAGTTTTTCTAGCTAAATTTCGACTGAATGTCGATATTGCAGTTGTCTGCCCAATTTTCCGTTAACTTCAGTAGTATTGATAAAAATTGGTGTATTTTGTGGAGAAATAAATGTTTTTTGCTTTATGTTATGTTATGGTTTTATTCTATTCAATCTGTTCTGGGGCCTAAGTACTCCCAACTCTTTCGCAGTTCACTTTTTGATTTTCTACCTTACGCATTACTTGCCAAATCGAGGAAGTACGGCCTATAGCCATATGCGATCTATATGCGATTTACATAGAATCATCTGCACATTGCGTAGGTTCATGTCAGCCAATATTACTGGCATTGAAGATGGGTCGGCCCATAAGTTGTGCACTCCGACAGGGGGTCATAGTTGTGTTCATTTCCTTCACCGCTCTTAATGCTTCCAAATTTGCTTCCAAATGCTTCCGATCTTAATGATCCAAATACCAAAACTTTAACCACTGTGCCATTTTGTCGGTCTTTTTTGCTTTACCTTTATTCATCGTTGGATAAATGTAGCGCTGCAAAAATCAATTACAATTTTATAGAATAATTTTATAAAATTATATTTGTGTATTCATATTATACAAAAATTATATTATATATTGTAAAAATAATTATATTAAACACATTATAATTATACAAATTTATATATTATTCATAATACGGATGAAGAAAATAAATGTTGAAATCTAGTGGATACCCACCTAACGAAAATCTGCATTATCTTCAACTAAATCAAAATTTTAAAATGCTTTAGTTTTTGATTTAGCAATGGAATTGTTGTTGTAATCGTGTCAACCAAATTCACCAAATGTAAATAATCTGAACCTGCGTTATCGACATTTTTCGATTTTTATACTGAAATTTGCACTACCGGAATTTTTCAGTTAAACACTTTTGGCTATCTTTAACAATATGGTACATCATTCGGCAATACTCAACCCAACCGCTATGTCGCTGGACGCAAATTTATATTTTTAATTCTGCTATTATTAGGGAATCCAAGTCGGTTCTACCCGACTTCTTGTAGTTGGGCAATTACTTACGCCCAGAGACTTCGGGAAATGCTGCAAACAACCGAAACCGACAACCCTCCTATGCATCTCAACGAAAATGGAAAAAATAGAAACGTATGTTTGTAGAAACCGGTGGGGTAATGGAAAAAGCACGGAACCGAAAGTCGGGTACCCGAAATTCGGGTAATTGGATTCCCTAGTCAGGTAATTGGATTCCCTCCAACGTATGCAATATGTAGGTTTATGTTTTTTCCATTTTCGTTGAGATGCATAGGAGGGTTGTCGGTTTCGGTTGTTTGCGGCGATGCCCGATGGTTTCGGGTATCTCTGGGGGGTGAATAATTGTCCAACTACAGGAAGTCGGGTAGAACCGACTTGGATTCCCTAGATATTATCATATACCATATTGTATGAAAGGTGTTTGGACCAATCAAAAATTCTTCTACAGCATTCAGATCATAAGTCCACGTATGTATATAGAAAATATACGTGTCTTATAATTATTATAATGTCTTGAGATGTGTCGCATAACATATCGACTGTTTCCATTCAGGAAATCCAAGAATTATTTTTAATGATTGATAGTCCGGACGTTTTGATTGTTTATTTAACTACCAGGTTTGGTTTCAGCATCTAGCATTTCCGTTTTATCCTCATTCATGACATCTTGAGTAATAACTATCATTTCTCGATTGCTAAATAATATTTACTATAATATTTAAAATGAAAAGAACAAAAGCTTTCCTAAGTGGTTTTTCATCGCTAAAAGGCGATTTTGGATAAGTGCAAAGAAAATCGAAATACACAATAATAAAGCTCTTCACAGTACTAGATCTAGATGACATGTGTGACGACGTCAAATCTTCAGTATTTATATGCAAATGTATAAAATTATTTACAGTACATTTGAAGAAAAAGAAAAACTTCTTGAGCTTTCTTTAAGAAATACAAGTTTTAAGTTTGCACAAACGAAATATGAAATTATAACGTCGACCAATTTCGTTTAGTTAATGTTTCTTCTCTCGCATATACACACTTTGCCTTCGGATGTGTGTTCTATATGGAAAAACAAAAAAAAAATTATAACGAGAAAAGCGACAAAAAAGCTTTAAACCAAAAAATATATAGAAAGATAACAAGGAAACTGACCTACTTTTATTCATTTTGATAATTTTTCTTCCGTTTTTCAATTTTTTTTATTGTATTTTCTCTCCATATATAAATGTGATGTGCTGTCTTGTGTTTGCCTACATCACATATACATATAATAGACACATAGGAATGAATAAACAACAGCAGAGATAAAAAAAAGCTTTAAAAATGAGGGTATGAAAAAAGTTCGAATTATTTACAGTTCAGGATGCTTAATTATTTTTATTTGTATTTTCGTTTCATTCAGAACGAGCTTTTTCAGTACTTTCCTAATCAATAAAACTATATATGTCTAGATATTTTTAATTTATAATCAGATTGGAGTGCGGAGACTGAACATGTCATTGCACATATTGAAAAATGTTTACATTTTTAATTAAATTAAAATAAAATTAAAATTGATAATCTCTAGAGGAAACTGGGACAAGTGCTACCTTTTCTATATCCATAGTATTGGGTGCGACATATGATGGTTTACAGTGATCAGTTATGGGAATAGTCGAAATTGTCACACGATGACTAAAAGCTCCAGATAAATAAATTTTTACGTTTTTCTCCAAATGAAAAACGGGAGTTGGTGAAAATGTTAAATGTGATTTTTGTTGTTGTATACTTTATACATAAAATATTAAGATTGTGTAGTGAATTCTGCATACACGTATATAAATTTTTCTTTTTGTGTGTGTGAAACCCCCAAAAAATGTGAACGCATGCGTTATTTAGTACTTCGTGTGTATTTTATTGCTAGACACTGTGCGATGTCTTACAACCATTATAAAATGGATAATTTCGCTAACCGAAAAATGGAAAACATGTCCTTCGCGACTTCGCGTAAAATGAACATGATAATGGTAAAATATATAGAAAACGGTAAATGGAATTCGAGAATCTATAATATTGATAATGTTCTTAGATCCATTAAGAGCCAATAATAATATTGTCATAAAAGAAGAAAAATATCGAGGTTGTGAGTAACCTATAACGGTTTGTAGCAGTTTGCGAAAGCATAAAACAAAATAATCGCGTAAATATAATTTTATGATTTTTACGATGCCTTGCCACGATTTTATTGACCTTTTTTGTATCGAAAATACCGTGGAAAGGGCAAATTGTGTCTAACGTTGTTTGTTATTAGCGAATTAAAATATTTTTCACGATTTTAGTTCTAAGTGGTTATGTTAGTGCCAAGTTTTTTATTATGTCGAGATATCGCGTATTAGCAGAGGATTTACTCTAGTATTATTATTATGAAATGGTGTTAAATTTTGTTCTATATCTTGATTTTTTACAAACACTTGGGTGCAAAAAATTTATACACAGTTGCATTTTTTCTACATTTTGTTTTAATTTATCTCAAGAATCGAAATTTTTCTTTGAATAAAAGTATGTCAGGTTAAGAAACATTTCGTCATCTATCCGCAATGATACCACTTGTGTGTATTGTCTGCTCAAAACCAGGACAATACCAACAACATCAAGGCTTTTGCCTGGATGGTCTTCTATCGATTACGTCTTCATCAAGGGCAGCCGCCCAAGTGGTTGCACTAATTGATGCAGGGCAGAACGAGAGTGAAGTGGCTCGACAACTAAATTTGAGCCGATTCTCCTTTCGTCGAGTATGGCGGAGGTATCAAGAAACTAGCGGCTACAGACGGCGATAATGATTTCAGCGTGATGGCCGCTTTCTTATGACAACTTCGTTGCGAAATCGTCGTTTGAATGCGGTTCAGCTGGAACAGCGGCTTCAAGAAAATCGTGAAGTCGAAGTCAGTCGGTGGACATTTTTAATTAAAAGAACTCTGAAACTGAACAACTGAATTAAATTCAATAATTAATCGTAGTCAATATTTCCGGAGATTTACATTATAGTTCTTATTCCTAGGTTTAACCTTAATCTACGATTTATCAGTTCACAAGCATCATTTTGCAATGTTTGATTTTGGTGCTAGTACATTAGCCGTTATAATTCCAAAATTGTAACGTTTTTATCCCTAGTCGCTTAGAGACATGTAACGACCGGGTTACCGGTCTACTACAGCGCACTATTCCGGTCTTTCAAGACATTGATCAGTTCAGCACAATATGGTGGAAACTGCGGGAGAACTTCGTCACTTAGTAATGCTGGCAGTGGTAATTCGTGTAAGTTTGTGTTACCCAGTTACTTTTGTTTTAGTGACATGACAGTCATCTCGTTACATTCGAAAAGTATGTGGTTTACGTCTTCTACTTCTGAACCGCATAAACATTGACATTGGTTTGTTATTTAGAATCTCTGTAGGTAGGATTTAAACTTACCATGACCAGAGATAACTTGGCTCATCGAGCTCGCCAGCGTTAATTTCATTTCGAGTCGTTGTGTTATGTCTGGAATGAAGAAAATTGTATGCCTTCAGGTCAATCGCATTCTCCTCTATTTCTTTTTTGTTATTAAATTGATCATGCTTACTATCTACAGCATGCACCTAGTTACCTGTATCGTTTTGGACACTTCTTCGCACCAGAATGGCTTTGTCATCTACGACTGCAATTTCATCCACGTTATTCATCGTGCTCGTGTTAAACACGATGTTTCAGACTAGGAGACCTAGGATAGAGCCCTGAGGATATTCTTTTGTAATTTGTTCTGATACAGAACCATGATAACCATGATTGTCTCTGCTTACTGCGGATCGATTGTTGAAGTAGCTCCTAAAAACATTCATAATGTTTCTAGACAGATTATTGATTGATAGCTTGCGATGACACTAGGCCACGTTAGGTTATCAAACGCTCCGGCAATTTCCAAGAATATACTCATAACATATTTGGAACTTTGGGTGTTGACAGTGTTTGTTAGGCGGACTATCGTCTCTTCAGTAGACATGCTACGTCGGAAACCGAATTTTTTGTCCGAGTACAGTCCGCTCTGCTCGATTCGTGGAGTAATAAGAATGGCTAGCAATCTTTCAAAGAGTTTCCCCATGACCGGTAGCATAATTATTGTTCTATAACACTTCGGAGAACGTGGATCTCTATTGCCAGGTTTCCTGATTACAATCATTTCAAGCCAGTTGGATTATTTCACTGTTCAAGTCGTCAAGTCGCGGTGACTTGTTACGCTTAAAGCAAGTCAGGGCACCAGTGACCTCTTTCCACCCCCATTCGTTCCGTTGCCAACATAACAGAAGAAAACACACAAGAATCCATCCACCAAGAAGTCACATTCACACAGCGAAAACCCGGACGCAAGAAACCACGTTTAGACAACAAAAACCCGGACGCAAGAAAACGTGGAGAATAGAAACAAATTTACAAAAATGTCTTGTTAAGACAACACAGTCGTAACACCGAGAACAACAGAAATACATCGTTTTCCAAAAATCGACATAGCAAAGATGCGGAAGCTTCACGCAAAGGTTTTACAACTACAAATTTTGAGTAATGATCCAGGATGATAACGATGCAGGTATTGCCGAGTTTTGAACGTGGATAAGGACCCAAAAAGTCAACATACAATTTTTGGAACGGGCGAGTTGACGTGACCTGAGCTCCCATGGCTGGTTGTGTGGAGTAATTAACAGCTTTGTTCATTTTACATTTAGTGCAGCTAGCAACGTACTGTTTAACTTGTTTTGCCATCTGAGGCCAGTAAAATTGACGCTGAAGGCGTTCGAGAGTTTTGCTGCCGCCTAAATGTGCTGAAGTGGGAGGTACGTGAGCCTGTTCGATAAGCGTTGAAGTTAAGGAATTAGGAATAACAAGTTTCCAATTCGACAGGTCGGTATCCGTATACTTAAAACCGAACGAAGGGGATATCAACAATTTATCATCCTGGATCTTATAGTTGTGCGAACAATCTTTTAAGGAACGAATTTTCGCGATCTGATATACGTAATCTGGATCTTGGAACGCAACCGAATTTTGATCAACGTGCAGAATGGGGACTGAAGAAGGTATTAACGCATTCACGGAAGGGTCGATGTTTTTACTCGACAAGGCTGGATCTCCAAATTGAACACCAGGATCAGACGTGCTCTTACTTTCGGAATCATCCTCACAAGGAGCGGATTCATCCGGAAAAGCTCGAGACAACGCATCAGGTACAACGTTAACTGAACCTTTTCGGTATCCAACCTGAAAATCCAGCGCTTGGAGTTTAAGACTCCATCTCGCCAAACGTCCGGAGAGGTCTTTTTGACTCATTAACCAGCGCAAACTGGAATGGTCGGTATAAATGACGAATGGATAGCCTTCCACGTAGGGACGGAACTTTCGCACGCTGAGGACGGCAGCATAGCATTCCAGCTCGGTCACCGAGTAGTTTCGCTGCGCCGCATTGAGCTTATGGGAATAAAACTCAATGGGCCGCTCCACCCCCTCGGCGTCCACCTGAAATAAGACACTACCGACCCCAACGGCACTGGCATCACACTGAATAAAAAAGGGTTTTGTATAATCAGGATGCGTTAAAACTGGGGCAGTTGACAAGGCGGTTTTGAGAGCGTTAAAAGAAGAATCAGCAGCTGCAGACCAACATACTTTAGTGTTTTTACCAGTAAGATCGGTGAGAGAAGAAGCTATAAGGAGGCGAAATTTGGAATGAAGCGACGGTACCATCCGCACATTCCCAGAAAACGTCTAATCTGTTTCGTCGTTTTCGGAATAGGGTACTCCAGAATAGCTTTACATTTATCTGGGTTTGTACGGAGGCAGCCATCACCCACAATATAACCTAAATAGTCTACTTCTTTCAACACAAACTTACTTTTGGTCAAATTAATTGTTAAACCAGCGTCCTTCAGATATCCAGCAACCTGTTTTAGTAAATCGAAATGTTCCACCAGAGTGGAGGATGTGACCAGAAGATCATCGAGGTACACAAAGACCTTATCGTGCAGTTGGTACGGGATCACGCGGTACATCAAGCGACAAAGCGTCTGTGGTGCGTTGCATAAGCCAAACGGCATCACCTTGAACTGATACAAGGGCCGTCCAGGAACCGTAAACGCCGTTTTATCGCGGGATGCTGGGTCGAGTGGGATCTGCCAAAAGGCATCCTTCAAATCAATCGCCGAAATGAATCGGGTGTGTCCCAACGACCCAACAATCCGTTGATTATGGGCAGCGGATACGCATCCTTGACGGTTGCCTTGTTCAGTTCTCTAGCATCCAAGCACAGACGAACTTTCCCATTGGCCTTACGCACCAACGTGACCGGTGAACACCAGGAACTTTGTGACTCCTCGATAACCCCCAAAGACAACATCCTATCCAACTCGGCATACATGAGTTTCTGGATAGCTGGGGACACGGAATAAAAACGTTGTTTGACTGGTTTTGCGGAACCGACATCGATCATATGAGTGATGAGGGATGTGCGGCCCAAACCTAAAATATCGCTGCTCGGAAAATATTCTCGAATAAGATCCAATTTACGACGATCATCAGATGTTAAAATATGGAATTTGGGTGTGTTGGTAGTTTCACCTAATTCGTCCGAATTATTTAACGCGGAGATTTTTGGGGAAATTCCAAAACGATTCCAAAAATCGATACCCAAATAAAGCGGTTGTTCTAAGGAAGGAACAACGTGAAAATTCATAAATTTAGTAACTCCGTTAAATTCGACGTTAGCTCTTATATAACCAAAGACTCGTTGGACTTGGCCACTCGCGGTAGTTATAGTGGAAGGAAAGTTATGGAATTCAACAAAAGGATTTGACATAAGTTTCTCCGATCCACTCCCGAGAACACTGACACTCGCCCCGCTGTCGAGAAGACCCTTAAAAGGAATCTTATTTATAAAGACCTGGGCGTAAGGCCGAGTGTCACTACCTTCGGAGAATAGAACGGAGGAAATCACATCATTTCTCATTGCGACGCGACGGTTCCAATATTTTTTGGAACGCTTTAAACGATCTAACTTTGCCAATGATGGGGCATTATAGAAAAATTTAAGAGCGAGAGGAAGGGAGGAAGGATTGGATGGGGAAGAAGGATCGGGAAAGGAATCATTACTGGCAGACGAGCTTACTTCTTCGTCGGATTCGAATAGGAGCGGATTTCCGCGTCCGTATTGCTCGCTGCATCCTCCAGAATCGGTTTGAGTGGATTTGTCCGTGGTAACATCAGTCTGGGTTGCGGTTGTGGTTGTGGTGATTCTCGTGGCCCAGTCCTCCAAGAACCACTGTTCTGGTTTTCCGACAATCTTGATTGAGCGTTTCGTTCTTTGGCACAACGTCGACAGCGCGCAGATATCGTTCCTCGAAGCCCACATCGATAACAAAATAATCCGACTGGAGCCAATTGACAATCCATAAATGTATGTCCCATGTCTGAACAATTGAAGCAGACAATATTTTTACCATAATTGGCATGTTGTTTGTAAACCAATCCCGAACTGTCTGCTGGGACTTGTCCGCCCGGACGCCTCGCCGCTGCCGACGGATACCTGCTCCCCGTTTGAATTGCGGATACTGAGTTATCGGGCAGAACATCAGTTAAGGGATAATTCTCATAAGAGTCATATGCTCCAACATCATCATACGGACTGCCTGATAACTCATTGATCACGCGTCGTGGATGGATTGCAGGATCCGCCGGAGCTTTGAGCCGCCGGAAAGACTCCTCCCAAGCAGAACAGCTTTTGATTAGTTCGTTGATGCTGCTGAACTGACGATCTGTAAGGTGGTATTGTAGCGTAGGCTTCATGTTGTTCATGAGAATTTGAATGAGCTCTTCGTCGGAATATGGTGTGCGACATTGTAGTGTGAGGGTCCATACATGGTTGTAGAAATCCAGGAAGCTTTCGTTCGGTTGTTGTTTACGTGCCTCGACCATTCTGCGGATTTCGTAATTTGTGCGACGATCTTGAAAGCGCTCGATAATTCCGCTTCGTAGTTCTGACCAGGTCGCGTGCGGGTTGTGTTTACGAAATGTCCAGTACCACTGCAACCCGAGGTCTTTTAGAATGGTGTGGAGCTCCAATAATAAAATTTGTTCGGATAATCCCCGGGATGAGGCGATGGTGTCAACTTGGAACAGGAACATATCGATGTTGATTCCCGATGGAGATCCCGTGAAACTTAGTCCACTACCGGACAACAAACGTCGATCGACAAATTTTGGCGATACTGGCGAACTGGTGGACGTCGGAGGCGCTCGATCGTGTACGGTTGAAATCGGGATGTCTTGTGAGAACAGGTTATTTCCAACGATTTGAGTCTGGAGGTTGGTTTGTCTTTGATCCAACTTGACCAGCTGCTGTGATACCAATTCGAATTTGTGCAGCATGGATTCCAACAAGGTGGTCTGTGCATTTGATTGTTGTACCGCCGTGTGGTTCGTTTGAATCTGATCAAGGAGATCCTCCAAAGTGCATCTTCGCTCCTGCGGTTGTGGGTGGTCGGAATCATCCTCGCTACCGAGATTTTGAACTTGAATCTCTTCATTTGTTTCCTCATGGGGAGGTATTTCCAACGCGAGATGTACGCCCTTTGCGCTTTCTATGGAAACGTTCAACTTTTCCTGGTCATCCAGGTACATCTGCAGACTGGTCAATAATGCCGAACATGCCTGATGTGCCTTACGCGCGGACTGCTCGTATGTCGGTGATTTAAATGCGCGGCTAAGCCGACCTGCCAAATGTAATAAACGAGAGTGGTACCGTTGCACCAATAGCATGAGATCTTTTGTCGCCGGATCCAACACTGTGATCGCTCCCCGAATCTCCTCCAATTTCTTGAGACACGTTGAGATCTCGATATCCGGTCTTTTCGATGCGTTTGTATGCATTTTTCCGGGCGCTGGTTTAGTCTCGGCCTGCTCACTTCGGACCGCTTCCTCGAGTTGATGAATTGCATCTGATGCGTCAAAGCGTATGTCACGAAGGAGACATTCCACCTCCACTTCGTCTCGTTGCAGTAGGTTTACATCCATTTTAGAATTTAGGTAAGGTTAGGGAATAAGTTTGGTTAGTTCGAAAAAAACGTAGTCTTTATTGATTTATAAAAATACAAAAATTTTAATTCAAAATAACTCTAACTCAAACGGAAGGTTTTAAATTAGAGGAAATTACAACTAAAGATATTCCACACCCACTATAACTAGATAATAAAAAAAACACGAAATATTTTTATAAATAACACGAAAAGGAATGGATACCTTGTAAGAGTTTGTGGGTCCAGTATTCCCACGATTAGTTTAACGACGGATAGGACGAGATACCCCCGAAAGTGGCGCTTTTCGATGAGAACCTAATTTGGGGGGGCTCGTTAAAATAATTACAACAAAAATTCAACCAATGAATATCAAATCGTGATAAACAACCAGAAAGTTACCCCGTGCGTTAGATAATACTCAATTCGAATGTGAATTTGGTTAACTTCCACTCGATCCCACGGATGGTTACGTTGGATACGTGGTTCTACGTCCGAGTTATCCCACACTGTACGTCTTTGAGGCCTTTCTGGCGTATCCCACGGATTTTAATTCATACAAAATAATAATAATAAACAAAATTTAATAATAATAATAACGTAGCTAATGAAACTACCAACACACCCAGAAGTACGCCGATAGTAAATAATACAACTCAGTAACAAGACAAGATTGCAAAGAAAATAAGGCTAGAATAATAATAATAACAGAAAGGAATGGTTACCTTGTGGTGGTTTGTGGGTCCCGTATTCCCACGATTGGATTAACGACGGAAGACGAGATACCCCCCAAAGTGGCGCTTTTCGATGAGAACCTAATTTGGAGGGGCTCGTTAAAATTTGAAACGATACGAAAACCAAGAAATAAACAAAATGCAAAAAAAAATATAAAATGAAGTACTAACTGTACCCGTGGGTTCCAATACAACCCAAGCTAAACCAAAATAATCAAAAATATCAAAAAAAAATCAAATACAATATCAAATCTTTTTTTTTTAAATCAAATACGACAATACGGTGGTATGATGAGAGTGGAAATCCCACTCCATGTCGGCTAAAATAATAAAATAATAAAAAAAATAATAATAATATAATAATAAAGTGCTCCGTTCCTCAAATTTCGGTCAAGAAATTTCGGGGAAGAGAAGAAATGAAGCTAAACTAAACTCCAGACAAATGACATCCGAGCTCCACCACAATCAGACACAACATAGTGGAAATGGGAAAGAGCTCGGAAGTCGGATGTCCAAAGAATAGGGGATGACACCCCCCATCTACGCGCAATCAAACAGCCCGTGCTGGTTGCGATCGTAGATAGGGAATGTCAACCGGGAGACTGGCTTTGGTGTGCGCGTCCATGCGAATTCAAACAGTGTGAAACACCGGTTTCGACACTGGACGCGCACGCCAAAGGGAGTGAAGCTACAAATAATAAAAAATCAAAAAAATTATCAAAATTCGCGAATAGATTTGGGCGCCACTGTTGCAGGCTGGCTACTGCCAACCTGCAGATATTCACTAAGCGCATGCAGAGGCCTCCACGGTGATTTTTGCCGGCTACGTTCTCAGGGAGAAGTGCGAAGGGTCGTGGGGTTTGAGGCATGCATGGCTCCTGGCTTACACCGTGATTAATACAGATAATTTAAAAAAAATTAAACCGCAAATAATAATAATAAACCCGGAGTTCCGCCGAAATTCGTCGGCCGGAACTTGAGGAACGAACAACTCAAAATTATAAATGGGAGAGAGGTGCCTTGGTGCGCGCATCCATTCGAACTCAAACAAGGTCGAGCCTTGGTTACGAAACTAGATGCGGGCACCAAGAGACCGCAATCAACACTGCACCGACACAGAGGGAGTCTCCGCTCCCATCATACACAACCGAAAAAATTTAATAATTCATTTTATTTATAAAAGATAGAAACAAAGAAAAACGAAGAGACAACTTCCCCCTCCACCCGTACCACGATAAGAGAACGAGAGAGAGAGAGAACAATGTGTACCGAGCGTGCACCCGCTGTGCGGCGCTCGATTACAAAATGTAAAATTTAATATAATATATAAAAGTATAAAAAAAAAAAAAAAAAAATAAAAAAAAATCAAAAAGTAAAAATAAAAATAAAAAATGGTACCTTAATTACAAATAAAACAAATTGTTGCGGCCTTGAGCGGCCGTCATGCCACGGGTGATGTGCCACACCCGGACCGTTGCGGTGCCTTTCACCGTTACCAATAACAACGAGGTGCCGGTTGGCAACCCGTTACGTTGCGGGGCCTTTCCCCGATACCAAAAAGATTAAATCGGGCAACCGGTTGGTCGGCTACCCGTTCGTTGCGGGGCCTCTCCCCGATACCAAATAATAAAGACCGGTTGGCCACTCGTACTGTTGCGGCAGACCACCGATAACCAAAAATATAGGGCGTTAGCTTGCCGACAAATATAATTAAGCCAATGTTACAGCTAGCCGAAATACCGAAGAAAATAACTTAATGGGCTGCGTGTCGACCTCCAGTAACTTGTAGCGGACATCCACAACACTCCTCCTTCCGATTCTAATATTTATAGATCACGACACAAAAAGGTTTTAGTCGCAAATTCACAATCAATTAAACAATTTGAACGACTTGCAATCGAATAATTTATACTGTAGTAACAGTATAGCAGCTCGGCACACAGTTTTTATGTGACCTTTAATCATCAACAACTCGAAACTATTTCGGCACAAATACACAGTTTGGGTTTTTTGTTTTCTCAAATTAATTTTATTAATATTATCCAAATAACCCCTCAAAAATATTTTTGTTTGTTTTTTTTTTTATTACACTATTTTTATGTATGTTATACTTAGAGCTTATGATTAACTATATAATTCAAAATGAATTCATACTTTACACTTGTAATCATCATAATAATAAAAACTCAACATCTAAACAAAATTAGACTTTTATATTTTTTTGTTATTTTAAATTTCAATCAAGACTCTCGACTTTACTTTTCGAAATCACAACCCGAATGGCGACCACCAAAAAAAATTCGAGCGTCGCACAGCTCATAAAACGTTTTAGAAGAAAATGCATCTCTCTTCTCTGTCTCTCCTGTAACGGAATTCTATTTAATTCCGTTACTAACCTATCCCAAACAAAAAAACTAATAATTTTTTTATCTGCATGACTTTGGAGATAATTCTCTAACTATATCTAACTTATGTACCAGTCATGCTACGTCTTCACATTTTCTTTTTTACGTTTATTTACTACAAGGCCATTTAATTAATTCATGTTAGAATTTTTTTTAATGAGTTTCTGTGGGGCAAGCGTAAATAGTTTATGTAATTCGACATCTCTACATTTTTCAAGTACACGATAAATGCAAGTGGTTTATTTATGTATAGCGTTGACATATTTACGAATACGTCAACCTATGTGAAAATCAAAACCATCTGTATTTGTTGTTGTACAAACTTCCGCTAGTAGCAAATACGAGCCGGAAATTCACAACATGCGCGGTTTCTAAAAGTTTTCTGGATTGTCATCAAAAATAAAATGTAAGTTGATTGAGAGAACAATTTTAATCACTGGGTTAAAATGTAAATTCTCTCTCTCAACAAGTAATTAGTTTTGGAATAAATACCGCGAAATTTTCTTGGTTGAGGCAGTCAGTGACCATTAATTATCCGTGTAGTAGCTCAGCTCGGCGGATAATTAAGCTAAATACATAGTTTTTTTTGTTGTTTTTGGTTTGTTTTTTGTTTAATGAATAAAAGTTTTCTGTGGTAATTAAAATATTGTGTGTTTTTTTTGGGGTTTTTGTGAAGAACAAAGCGGTAAATTGGTAAGTATACAGGGCTCACCATACTAATTCTTACGGCTCAGGTAACACGGTGTTCTTTTGGCTGTCTCTCGGGACGGGAATGTTGTGACATAGGCACTCTTTCCCCTTCTGCCAAAACCGCCGTGGTACCCAAAAAAAAAATACTTACTAAATTCTGTTGTGGGCCAGAGGCCAATATATTTTTGTTTCCATATTAATTGATCTAATATGGTGGTATAAACACCATAATATACAACCTCGGTCGACTCGATCCGCATAACGGGTCGACGACACTGCCACTATGTAGGGGTCCGTTACCCCACTCAACTGTTCCCTCTTTTCTTCTGCGGCTAGCAAGGCCGCTATCCATGCACTCCAATACCCACGCCATTTTCCTCTAAAAGACTGAGCTGCGGGAATAAATGCCGCAAGGAGTGCGAACATGGGTAGTGGCAAATTCTGTGAAACCGGGCTGGCCTCAATAGGTAAGAGGCTAACCCGTTTCACTCCTTTAAATAGGGGTTAAAATAAATGGGGGTCATCATCATCTGTGGATGGCCAACTGGTGTTGGTAACCATCTCGTGCATTTTCACTTGAGGTCCAGTTTCGTCTGATGATTCGTCCGACAGAAGTGAGTTGGTTAACTGTAAACATGAGTCATGCCACGTATCTGTGAAAACTTCATTTGTCTTTGGAAAATAGTTTTCTTTGCTTTAAGTACTTCATGGAAGTATTTATTTCTTGCCCCTCTAAAGAGAGACCATTTCAATTCTTTTGCTATTTTGTCCCTCCGCGTCTAGTATGCCCTTCTTAACTTGTGCATAGAACATCTAAGCTTCATCACATTAGAGTTCCACCAACTATTTCGTCTCTTTGCTACTCTTTTTTTAGGAATTGAGTTGTTGTAGACACTGGCTAACTGTGTCCAGATCAGCACACGAGTATCAATTTCATCTACCGAGTTAATTTCTGGAAGTGCTTCTACACTGTCCCAAAAGCCAACCAAGTGTCTAACAAATAGACCCCAGTCAGCTATCTTAACAGCAAATCTCGGAGTTTGACTTGCAAGCGGACTATTCTGGGGCGCGTTTGGCAACTCAAACGTGATGACGTGATGGTCACTAGATGTACAACTCGTACACACCATCCAACTATCGAGCCCAGTAAGGATCCTTTGACTTTTGTTAGGTCAATATAGGAGTTCCCATTAGAAGAGAACGTCGTTGGGTTTTCCTGCAAGTTCATTATGAAAAGGTCATTCCTGGATACGAAATCCACTACTTTTCTTTCGTTTTCATCGATTAAACGGTCATGCCACATTTTACTTCTACCATTTTTTGTTGATCCGTTAGAGAGACAAGGATCGTTCCAATTTTGCACACATGATACTCGATTGGTTCACTGTATTGGGCGTCGAAAATATCGAAAATAGGTAAAATGAACCAGCTTCCGATGATATTTCAACACATGTGCTGTGGCTATCACAAACTTGAAGAATCATCTGTAGAAGGCATGTCGCTGATTTGACCATTGACTGAGTGTGACCATATGACCATGATGTACATAGTAAGAGCAGGTCTCTGTGCGCGCCCTGCAACTGTTTGCAATGTGACCATATCGAGTTGCAAACTCTCTCCCATGGCATCGAACCCAGTCCATGTGCAGTCTTCTACACATTAGCAGCATGTTTTTGGTTGCCGGTTCTACTTCTACCAACCGTGAGAGGTCTATATATTTCCCGCACCAGTTCTAAATAGAAATCATTACGATCCATGCAGTTTTGATTTATAAGGCAGTTTGTGACCAGGGACGCGGGTAGATTACGTAAGGTAATCTACGTAGTTGTCGACACGTAATCTAGCACGTAGATTGCATATCAGACAACGTCGATAACTAAGAAAATGATATTAAAAACTAAATTTTTAATTATTTTTCGTTAACCGCACTATTAAAATTTGTGAAAAATTACTTAAATCTAATTCTGACAGTTTTACAAGCATTTTATAAATTACAAATAAATTTAAAATCTCTGAACTAAAGACATCTATCTAAAACTATTGAATATTTTGAAAAGTTCAATAGATTTAGGCTTTACGCAAGTCGTTGAAGTTAGCCCGAAAAATGTCAACCCGAAAAAATGGTGCGTTTCTCGGATAAAGTGTAGCTATCCCGAAAAGTGTAAATGTAAGTAGAAAATGTAGCCCCATCCCGAATTAACATTTCATTACCAATAGTAAGCTAATTTTGGTACTGAAGAAAATGAAATGATAATTTTATAAAGGAATATAAAGAGTATTAAAGACACTATTGAATAACAAATCTAAATAACACGAAATTCATAAATAATGAATATTTCGAATTGTGGAGCCTTAAATTCGCTTGTGCCTATACTAGAGATATTTATGTGTAGTTATGTGTATTAAAATTATGCTCTATGGTCATGATATGGACCAGTGGTTATCATGACATATTGGTGTGACCAAGACCTATCTGGCCGTATACGCCACTACACATAAATATCTCAAGTATAGGCGCAAGCGAATTTAAGGCTCCACAATTCGAAATATTCATTATTTATGAATTTCGTGTTATTTAGATTTGTTATTCAATAGTGTCTTTAATACTCTTGTAACGATCAACGTTGTTTTTCTCGTTACCAGCGGAAATGTTTTATGTCACAAACAAATAATATTTATGTTGTGCTATACAGTATGTTAGTTTAGCAGCATTACTAATGACCTCAATTATGTGCATATAGCATAATTTGAGTTTAGTAAAATTATCGTTCGTTCTCTTTTGCATTTTCTTGGATACTTTCACTTCTCCTCTTCCTATATCATTCGCAAAGTGTAGAGAGAAAATTTGGCAAATTCTTTGTTTTTTTAATTCTATCGCGAATAATTGATTTGATTATCAATTAGTTTTGTGTGGGTGATATTTGCAAAGGAAATTAGTGGTGGTACTCTCAGACCAATACACTGAAGAATCGATCGAGATTGGGTTTAAAACATTGAGATCAAACGAAGATTAGATCAGTCTGATTTGGATAATTATACCAAAAATAAATCGGTGGAAAAATTATAATAATTAATGTGAGTGTTAATTAATAAACAAAAATTTATTGAAATCTATCTAAAAACTTCACCGTATATTAACAGATAGAAGTGATTTTTGTGTTCCGACTTCTATATGTGAGACTGATGGTCGTTTGAGGTCGATTCAGCTGACTGTATAAGTCGTAATCTGGACCGAAAAAAAAATCGTAATTCTTCCAAGT
Organism: Nephrotoma appendiculata; assembly: GCA_947310385.1. Taxonomy (NCBI): domain Eukaryota; kingdom Metazoa; phylum Arthropoda; class Insecta; order Diptera; family Tipulidae; genus Nephrotoma; species Nephrotoma appendiculata. The sequence goes on along the minus strand of OX371225.1, from coordinate 154,873,304 downwards.
GTTTGAGATACAACAAGGTACGTTCATTATAGCTTTACAATGATTTAAGTTTAATGTTTTTTTATTTTGATCAAACTGTTTCAATAAATCTAATGTGTTCCTCTGGTTTTTGTTTCGTGCCTTTCTTAGAGAAGAATTAGTGCTGTATGATAACTGCGGTTACATCATTTTGATACCGAGTGATAGAATTGACGACCTTCAAGTTCCAATCTAGAACAAAATTGTGCGAAAACACGTGCCATCGCGGACCAGACATAAGCATCTCTAGTCTTCTTTTTTTTTTTGTGTATAATTGCCTTAGGACGGCTGGGCATATTATGTGCTCGGAATTATTCTTTTGTGTTAAACACAGCTACATTATTGCATGTGTGTGGTTATTTATTGTTGTTATTTTTATAATATTATTTAAATTTCTTTAAGTTAAAAGAAAAACCAATAGTGATTCAGTTTTAAAATAATAATCTTTCTTAAATTAAGAATCAAATGTGTAAGATTACAGTTTGAAAATAATAGTTCGTTAGTTGCGGGATCGCGTAAAAAAAAAAAAACAACAAATTATTTTTCAGGTATACCAACACCATGTGGAAAGCGCTTTCATCATGACCTTGGTAAGTGTGTAATTTACGTTTCATTATATTACGGAGTGTGGTATTTTGCCGCGATATTCTTTTCAAACCGTTAATTTTTTTTTGTGTTTACTTTATCTTTATTTTATCTTATATTTGTTTGAAGCCAAATTTCATTTTTACAACATACATATATTTAACTTTCGTATTTTATTCAATGATCAGTACCAATTATGAATTAATATATTAATTACAAGTCTGTATGATAGTATTTTTGCTTGGTACTAAGTTTATTTAAAGTAGTCATTTCTTTCACTATTGATAAAAAAATAAGTATTTTTTCTAGTAACTATTGGAATGATTACAGAAAATATTATAAAAATATACGAATATTTAATTTTTTTTTATAAAATTTATTATTCATTTTTATTTAAATATATTTTTTTTCATGAAATTTAAAATGCATTGTTAGAATGTTCATTCTTATTATTATTATTACTATTATTTGTATAACTGCGGTGTATACAAGATTCTCGTACGCCCTGAAAACCCCCACGCCAATCACCCTGAGCTTAAGCCAGCTATATATCACCGCTCAGAGGCCAATGCGAGGATATTCTGCTAACAGTTGTTAACCTGTCCATTATTTTCAATAACGAACAGTGTTGGCAACGTTACACTCTTTATATTCCTTTATAAAATTATCATTTCATTTTCTTCAGTACCAAAATTAGCTTACTATTGGTAATGAAATGTTAATTCGGGATGGGGCTACATTTTCTACTTACATTTACACATTTTGGGAAAGCTACACTTTATCCGAGAAACGCACCATTTTTTCGGGCTGACATTTTTCGGACTAACTTCAACGACTTCTTTACGCGCCCTCTTCCCAAGTCATCTTGATGTCTGTATACAAATTGATTTATTTTAGTTATAATAATAACAATTTGAACATATATAGCTATATTTAATTTATCTAGCTAGTTAATTTTATTGCAGTTGGCTGAATTCATAACCGCAGATATAATTCTATATCGAAACTATCCGTAGCCGTACATTGTAACTTTGTAAGTGCCTTTGATTAAATATTCTCTTAGAAATTTATTAGTTTTGGTTTTTGTAGTTATTGTTAGCCAAAGGCGAAATATCACGTGTACGAGTATGTGCACTCGATACATTAGCCGCCTATCTATGCAAGGTAGGGGTAAATGAATTGCCACGCAGCGATGTTATAGTTTTCCCAGAATATGTTTTACCTGCAATAGCGCCTCTTGCAACGGACACTTCGACAATTGTAAAAGTACCATTCGCTAAAAATTTGCTGAAACAGCCATATGTTCGTCCAGAAAATTAACGGTAGAATACGTAGAAGTTTTGTCAATATCACCATTATCTAGGAGTATTCCAAAATTACATTGGATTCTAATTTACAATGATTTCTAAAATATAAATTCATAGTTATAGCATTGACCAGTAAATACGTATGAAAGTCATTAAAATTACGTGTGTGCTTCAAGTTTTCATGCAGCCGTATTTTTTAAAGATTTTTTGCACACTTCTCCTCATATTTATTATTAATTTTCATTAATTTGGTTAACAATATTTAAACAAAACTAATAAATTACTAAGCGAATATTTAATTAAAGGCTCTTACAATGTACAGTTACGGAGAGATTTGATATAAAGTTATATCGGCGCTTGTAAATTCAGCCAACTACAATAAAATTTATAAGCTAGACAACTTCGAGCTACAGAGATGCAATCCTCGAATACATAAAGAAATATGTGTAATCGGCCGGACTTTCTTCGGGCAGACAGGTCGGTTGAACCTCTGGGAAGTTAGCGCGAAAAATTATCCCGAACAACCATTATAGTTAAATATGGCAAGACTATTATATATTTACAAAATATTTTAATACTATCCTGATACTTGACTTTATATATAATAAATATTGCTGCATATAAAAAAAATATATCACGAGATTAGCTATAATCTATAGATTATATTTACTATATAGTAAATTATTATGTAGTTTTGTAATATTATATTGGTATCACGAAATTTTCAATTAAAATTATATGTACAAAATATATTATTATTTAACAATTCGTAATAAATTTTTATATCACCTCGAAAAAAATTACACTTAAATAATTTACATCGAAAAAATCAAAATTAATAAAATATAAAAAAAAATAATTTAAAAATTTAATATTAGAAAAACAATAATTCTCTGAACTACAATAGAACAATTTTATTTTTGTAAAATGGCAAAAATGATATTACAAGTTAAACTTAAGATATATAGTAGCTGTGTGAAGTCGTAGTAGTAAATACTAATTAACAGAGCAAGGTGGGTATTTAATTTGTAGATGAAAGATCCACTTTTCAAATGCCAAAATTGTGAATCGAGTCTATGAGTCAAATTTTAGATAGAGTCGTGTGAAGTCGTAGTAGATATTAATTAACAAAGGAAGGTTCATATGGAATTTGTCGAACTGGAATTGGTTTCCTGTGATTATAATAAGACAAACTAAGTGAATAGCTAAGCAAAACGATACTTGTGACAAACGGAACGAAAATGGATGTCTAGTCTGCAAAAAATTGTCATTTTCTGAAACGGTTTTTGCATACCTAATTCTGTTTTTACGCGATAGATACGTTCCCAAAAAATTCGCGCAAAAAAAAAATTCGCGCAAAAAAAGAAATGGCTTCCATATAAAAGTAAAAGAATTGGATCTACATTTGTAAAATCAACTAAAATAATGTAATGTGATTAGAGTATACAAAATCCCATTTTTACATGCTTTACACACTTTTTTATTTAAATGCTTGTTAGATATATCATAATGAGAATAATACTTATTTAGAAAAACAAATAAAAACACATGTAATTGAAAATATTAATTAATTTTATTTAAAAAAATCATAATTTAACAAAACATAACGAAAAAAAATCATTTTAATAAAAATAGATTGCACAATACTGTATCATAAAATATATTTTTAAGTGCCTTCATCACTGGCTGATGCAACTGATGGAATGCGCACTCATTTATTTGACACTTGAAAGTCACTTTCTTCACTAGAAATATTTTCCACTGCATTTCCATTGCGGCGTAGTGGTGGTGTTTCAGTAGTTTTCGTAAAAAAATCCATTATCAATGGTTGTTTCCCAGTTGTGATAAGACTGTTATGTAATTCTCGAGAATCTCGATAATCACTCATTAATAATTTTAGGTCACGTTGACACTTTTCAGCTCTTTCCCCAATAGGATCATGCTTGCCAAAATGATCGCTTAATTAAGCAGCTATTTGAAGTCCTTCTTTAATTAGGTCTGCGGTGAAGGTAGGAACTTCTTCGTCAGCGACACTGGAAACCTTTATCGCTGAAATAACACCGAACTTCTGGGACAAAATTTTTAATGAACCATCCCCTAAAAGTTTCTATTTACAAGTAAGGGTTTCAGCATCCGATCACTTGAAGCGTTAGAGCAAAATAAAAAGGTCACACGATCCTTGGCTACCTTAAATCCACTTGCAATTTTCTGGGATTGAAAGGCCCGTTTCATCAGCATTCCATACCTGATCCGAGGTGTAGCCACCATCTTTAACTATTTTGGCTAATTTTGAAGGAAATGCTTTAGCTGCCTCCTCATCTGCAGATGCGATTTCACCCTTAATTTTTACATTATGAAGCGCGTGCCTTTGTAAAAAACACCCGTCATCCAACCTGTATTTGCAGAAAATTCAAATTTTTTAACATTATGGCCTAAGGGTTGTGGTTAATCTTCTTTCACCTCTTTGTAAATTCGTAATGCCATCTGCTTGATGATATTTCCATCACCTGGTATTCGTTTTTGTGAGCAATCTTCCATCCATATTACAAGAGCCTTCTCCATTTCCTCTTTTACTATGTCTCTTGTGTATGATGATGTATGAGCACTTTTGTTCCAGCAATCACGGAATTTCTAATACCTTCTTCATTTTGTTTTATGGTTTTTATCGAAGATTTCGTTAAACTGAAATATTTCCCTACAGAAGTAGTACCGCCTCCGATGGCTTGTCTATACAAAATTTTGATTTTAACTTCCAAAAAAATAGCTTTTCTTTTCGTTTGTTTTTTAGCTGAATTTGTTAATTGTACCATCTCCTATACAAATAATTCGTTTGCCCATAATAAACGAATGCACTTAAAATTATAAATTACATACTGTTTATTGAAATCTGAAAAATTTATAAATTTCTTGTTATAATCTTACACGCAAATGATGCCAAATTTGCCACTTTACATTATCACACTGAAAACCCGCACTATACTTTTAACAAAACTAAAAAGGGATAATTAGGGAAATTCCCTGCAGTTGTGTCGTAGATTATACACGCAGATTTTACACGTTCACCTCCATCTGTCGGTAATTCTATTGTTAGAATGACTGACATATGGCAGTGAACGAGGTTTAAATCATGTACAATGTACAAAGATGTTTGATTTTGCTAGAAATGTTATTTTTTAATCGCGTTAAATCAAATAATATCGCGTAAAAAAGGAAACAAAATGTTTTGTTAAATCGCGTTAAATCAAATTCGCGCAAAAAAAGTTCGCGTAAAAACAGAATTAGGTGTATATGTATTTACCATTAGCATGTCTATACTAACAAATGTTGAAGCTAATGAGAATTGTAGTTTTTGAGCTTTTATATAAAATAATAACACAAACAATTATGTACATAGAAAAACTTTATTTATAAAGTTTATGTGAATATTCGAGTGCCGCCATCGAAATTGATAGAATATTTTAAAATAAAATATAATTCGGTTAGAGCTGCGAATTTATTTCGTATTTTTCTCTGTAAGCAATTTCTATAAATTTGCAGCTATAGAATTTTTACAATTTCAGAATCGGACCATAAAACTTTAAAAATTAATTGAAAATTACTTTAACGATGTTTATTTGATTTTAAGCCGCAATGAAAATTATTTTTTGTAGATATACTGTCCCTAGATAGCAAATCATAAAATAAAAAGTGTGTCCAAGATAAGATTTTATTAATTTATTATAATATGAAATGTTTACATCAGAAGCACGATTATCATTAGAAGCATGTGGCCAACCTCTAATTATTGCAAAATCCAAACAACTACGAAAAATTTTGGCGTTTGAAATGTGGATCTTTCCTCTACAAATTCCATACCAACCTTGCTCTGTTAATTAATATCTACTACGACTTCTCACGATTATATCTAAAATTTGACTCTTATAAGGAAGGGTCTCCAGGTGTCCGGCTCCGATTTCGATGAAACTTTAATATGTTGTAGAGGAGTGGAAAATAAGTGACACGTATTTTTTTAAGTGCTCAATCCCCTTCTAAGGGGGTGAAAACCGCCCTTGAAGTTGTGGGTAAAAAAGTGACTTTCGATAATTTTCCTCAAAAAACATGAAAAAATCTGCAAGTTTTTTATTCCAAAATAGGAATTTCAGAAACTTACATTATATGTTATTTTTTCAAGAATTTGGTACTACCTAGGGGGTGAAACTACCCCTAAGAAGGGGTTGAAAAATCAAAAAAAATGTCTAAAAAATCCAAATTGATGCGAAAAATTCTGGAAAAAATTTATATTACTCCATAAAAAATATATATATATATATATGTATATATGCCGAAAAATACGTGAAATCACAAATTTAATATATGGAACCGGAAGTCGTGTTTAAATTTTTTACTTTTTATGTTTTGATTGTGTAGTAATTGTTAAAAAAAAACTGTAGAACAAAAAATTTTTTGTAGTTGTTGTTGTTAAAGTTACAGGGTGTCAAATTTTGATAAAAATGATGAACATGATGTTGTATGGCTATAAAACGAAAACTAATTATCCGATACTTATAAACGAGGGCTCATTTTAAAGATAAATGAATAGGGATTCTAAAAAAATTATAAAATTGGTACCATGTTTCAACTCTTCCTATTCAAAATGGCCGCCAAAATAGTATTTTAGAATTTTCTCAAAAACCTATTTTTTTTTTTTTTTTTTTTTTAAATTTTTCCTCATTTCATTCTATTGAACACACCAAAAAACTGTACTTGGGATATTTTTTGTTTTCTTGCAAAAGACGTTTGAGTATGAAGATCTACCCATTTTTTGTATATAAAATCAAAGTCAATGTGGTATTTTTCATTTTCAACTATTTTTACGATCAACTTGATAAAATAATCTGTTTAGAATTATTCAGTTCACAAATCGTTCATAAATTACATCACCTTAGGTTTGATCATTTTTAACTTCCTTTCAGCGTTTTGCGTCTACGCGTGTTTATTGAGCAAAATTATTCCATTTGATTAAAATTTTTTGCGATTTTCAACGCTATCTTGTTCAAAAGATGGAACAATAGCTTCTGATTGCAAATTGTTATATTGAATGTTTATCCTATCAAAGTGACTGCTGTAATTATAATTAGACACGTTGTCACGTGACGTCATGTCACAATCTGTCATTTTATAAAACTCTTCCTCCTCCAGCGACACACGTCAACCAATCGATACTCCTTCCCCCATAAAAATGTGAGATAGCCCCTAAAGCAATTAGTAGAACAATAAAATTTTGTCATGACTCATTTATTTTGTTAGGTTTAATCACTATTTTCTGTACCTGAATATAACCTTTTGGATCGAATTTTTAAAAATTTATTTGCATTCCTGAAATAATTTTTTTGAGATTCTATAGAAGGGGCAGGAGGACTGTAAAATAACATAACCAGTGGCTTTTGTTAACATTTTTGTATAAATTAGTGTTTAAAATAATATTTCAGTTAGTTTAACTTGTTAAGTTCTATTTGAAGCATTTGATTGTTTAATTAACAAAAAATTAATTTAAAGTAGTTCAATTAATAAGTGTAATAATGTCTGGGCTCAAAAAGTGTTGTAAGCCGTTTCCTGAGACGAAATTTTCGAAAAATTTAAGAAACGTTTCTAATTATATTAAAAGTTATTTGCCGCGCTCGACTGAAGTAAATGAAGATTTGAAGTAAACAAATTCAACTGGAGATTAGACTAGGGAATTTGAAAACAATAAAAGGAACCCGTGATTTTCACGTAATTATACCTTCAGAAGATGGCAAATTAAAATGTAAAAAATATTCAAATAGTCAACATTATGTAACATGTAAATTTTGATTGTGTAAATACTTTAAATTTCTTTATTTATTTTGTAATACATTTAATAAAATAATAATAATAAAAATAATAATAATAAAAATATATATACTAAAAAATTGGACTTGCGGAATTTTGTTTCCTTACGAAAAAAAAATAAAAAAATACCACCTTAAAATTTGATTTTAAATACAAAAATAGGTAGATCTCTTTACTTAAATGCCTTTTGCAAGAAAACAAAAAATAACACAAGTACAATTTTTTGGTGTGTTCAATAGAATTAAATGAGGAAAAATTTAAAAAAAAAAAAAAAATAAAATAAATTGGTTTTTGAGAAAATTTTAAAATACTATTTTGGCGGCCATTTTGAGTAGGAAGAGTTGAAACATGGTACCAATTTTATAATTTTTTTAGAATCCCTATTCATTTATCTTTAAAATGAGCCCTCGTTCATACGTATCGAATAATTAGTTTTCGTTTTATAGCCATATATACAACATCATGTTCACCATTTTTATCAAATTTTGACATCCTAAATCTTTAACAACAACAACAACAACAAAAAATTTTCCACAAACGTTTTTTTTTAATCAAGACTATTCATTGAAAATATAAAAAACATAAAATTCAAACATGACTTCCAAAAATTTGTGATTTCAGGAATTTTTTGCCATATATACGAGTATATATACTAGCTGACCCGGCGAACTTCGTACCGCCTCAAAATCAATAAATGTTGTTTATAGTTATTATAGCTTAATTAAATTGAGTTTTTTATTAAGATAAAATGAATTTCTCTCTCTCTCTCTCTCTCTCTGGCACTATATCCCATCAAGGGATTTGGCCGCCTCAAATGAGGTTTCATAGTCATATTTTCATTTCGGATAATGACTAATGAGTGATTAATTTATTGATCCTAAACCAGCCGTGTAATTTTTTCCTTGTCACTACCGAGAATCGAACCCGAGACCTCCGGGACGGATAAAATGAATACTCCAATTTAATTAAAGTCAATCAAAATGAAATATATTTTAATTACATTGAAATGAATGTAACTCACATGCAGCAAGGCTTTCGTTTTATTGAATTGATTCGAAATGATTTGCGTAGCATTGTTGCACTACTTTCTTTTAAACTATTTCCTGAGTGTGTTGCAATAGGGTCGATTCCCTTCAGTAAAGCATCTTGTGATATACGACATTTTTTGTTTTGTTGTCAGGTGTGAGAACGAATAAAGCGGGTGATTTGCTGACACGTGAACATGCTACGTACAAATGGCCGTGAGAGAAACATTCATTTTCTAGATTCAGGCCACAAACACTCAAGAATTGGCCTAGTTATTTGTTGATCTTCATGGCGAATGCAAGACGAATCGGAAATTAAATTCGTTTAAATTTCGAATGACATATCGGTTGGGATGATCAGAATTCTCGGAATGAGAATTTCCTCACCTTTGAACTTTCCTTGAGTTTTCTCAAAACCAATCGCGTTCCGTTACATAGTTTTGGTTGATTCAGGTTTCGTAGCATGATGATTACCGCACCAACTTTCAATTGTAAATTGAGCCGTGGCAAGCCAGCCAGATCCAATGAGTTTAAAAATTCAGTTGGACAGTTGGTTGATTCGTCTTTGTTTGTCACACAGTCGATAGATTTGAAGGAATGAAGTGCACCGACGATTAGATTTAATTGTGAAATTTAAATGATCCATATCTTTGTTCTTTGCCGCAAGAATTACTCGTTCACTCACCCAATTGTGGTTAGTAATATTATTCGGGAACACTTTGTTGATGAGCTCGTCGTTCGTTGAGACAAAGTTGCAAAAGTTCTGAGGAAACGAAATCAATCCGTTCGATTTGTCGATCGGAACATGGCCATTACCGATAGTCAACAATTGCTTGGAGAAATCTTCGGCAGATGGATCGTTTAACCACAGACAATCAAATTAAATTTTTCGTTCGAGCTAAAAAATGAAAACAAAATATATTTCTGATAATTCCAATGTCATCGTTGTATCTGTGATTTTTCGTAAAACTGCATATACGTATACGCAAAAAGACAAAATATTTTTGGTTGTTTGCGGCTATTTACAGAAAATGAACTCGCAGTTTAAATTTTTTACGTTTTCGTAGAATGAAATATCTCTTTTAGGTTGTCTCTGGTTTAACAATGCAACTCGCATGTTTGTTTAATAGCTGAAGTTTCATCACTTAGCGCCACGCAGAGTCGATGATTTGAGGCAAGCGTTTATTTCATCGACAGCTGTCGATCTTGGAATCACTGGTATTTTTTGACGGAAATCACCGGACAGTAGAATCATTGCGCCTCCCAAACATCTTGAGTTATTGAATAGATCTTTCATAGTTCGATTGAGTGCTTCTAATGCGCATTTGTGCGCCATTGAACTTTCATAATAGATGATGATTTTACTTGCTACCAAAACTTTTGACATTGCCGAGTGTTTCGCAAGGTTGCAAGTCGGATTTTCAGGCGATTGGAGATTTAACGACAATTTCAACGTTGAGCAACTGCCACAACAATATCGAATCTCGCACAAACAGTGGCCAAAGTCAAAGATATGAGGAATGCTTTCTCAGTTCCACCGGGCGCATCGAAGAAAAATAAAAATATCCATCATGAATTTTATAGCTAAGTAGATAAAAAAAAATTGGATAAAAAATAAAACACAAATTTGCATGCAGCCTCCAGTCAGATTCGAATCCAGTACTTCACGGCCCATAAGCGTCGAACCTTTAACCACTGTACCATTTGTCACATAGAAACTACACCTAGTAAATTCATATAAAAAATGTTTTTTTATTAGATTGTTGGGATTTTTCTTTTGAGTTTTTCCGATTTTTTTTTCTAAACCACCACTGTATTGAGGTGAACAAAATCAAAAAAAATCATCGAAATAAGTGAATCCATTCTCTAGATATCATCATAAAAGCCATTCAATACAAAATGTATGAGAAAATGAATTTTCTTGATAACTTTTTTGTTGGTGAATTTTTCCAATGTTTTAATAATTATTATGCTATTCGGAACGGAGTCAAACTCAACAAAAGAAAGATCATAAAAATCAATTCAGCCGTTCTTCAGTTATAAATGGTGTAACTAACCCGACTTTGTTTTATATATATAGATAAGTAGATGAAATAAAAAAAAATTGGATAAAAAATAAAATGTTAAATGTGCATGCAGCCTCCAGTCGGATTCGTATCCAGTACCTTGCGGTCCAAGCGCCGAAGCTTTAACCACTGCACCACTCGTCACATACAAACTACACCTACAAAATTCATATAAAAAAAGGTTTTTTTTGTTAGATTTTTGGGGCTTCCCTTTTGAGTTTTTCCGACTTTTCTTTTTTCCTAAATCACCACTGTATTGAGACGAACAAAATAAAAAAAAACCAAATGTACTAAATATATGAGAAAATGAATTTTCTTGATAACTTTTTTGTTGGTGAATTTTCCAATGTTTTAATAGTTATTATGCTATTCGGAACGGAGTCAAATCCAACAAAACAAAAATCATAAAAATCGGTCCAGCCGTTCTTGAGTTATAAATGGTGTAACTAACACGACTTTGTTTTATTTATATAGATATATATATATATATATATATATATATATATATATATATATATATATATATATATATATATATATATATATATATATATATATATATATATATATATATATATGTATATATATATATATATACATATATATATATATATGTATATGTATATCATAACCACCTCAAAAGTACTAGGCCCATTCATTTACTTTAGAGGAATTCACTTACCATTCACTTACTTTAGAGGAAATTACAACGATCACTATGCATCCTATCGTCAAATGATTTGGCGGATATATTAAAAGACTTTTGAGAGATTGTGCCTTCCACCAAACTGTACCGAATTGATTCATCCGATGTACCAAAATGTAATCAATTTAATAAAATTTATTAAATCATTTGCACAAGAAATCAAGTGAACACGATTTTGAGACTGCATTCACTTGGGTCTGGGAAAATCTTCGATTCAGCGAAAAGTTGCTAAGTGTTGGAAACGAATAATGCCCGAATTTGATGATTATGACTCCGAACATGACATCCCATTAATTGTAATCGGTAAAAGAGCGACAGAAGAGAGAGCAGAAAGTTTTAATCCAATATTGACTTTACTATATAAAATTTCGCCTAACGAAGTATCTGAACATGAAATTAACGAGTGGATAACCGAAAACTCCTTGCCTAAAGAGATTAACGGGGTGGGGTTAACAAGAGTTGGAAAAGAAATCCGAAAAAGAAATAAAAAATTTGGAAAATGTTCAAGTTAAACATGAACCTACAGAGAACGTTTTCTGAATGTCTCTGAAATAAATTGAACTGTATACGAACGAAGTTATAATTTTCTGTGATTTTTATTTGAAAGACACATATCTTTGTTGAAAAATCACAGTTTTCATTAAATTTTTCATTGTTTAACTTTTACTCGATATTTGCAACTTTTCGATTTTTGCAACACCTGCGAACTTTAATTGGTTGCAATTATCGAGTTTGTACTATATATATATATATATATATATATATATATATATATATATATATATATATATATATATATATATATATATATATATAAACAATTTATCCTCAAGATAATATGTTTATGTGACATCATAAATGGAGGGCATAGGATACACAGTCGAATGAAATTTTTCATACGATTTTTCCGAAATATTTCGAAAATTTTTCTAGGAATCCCAGAACGTTTGCCTCCTTTACTCGCATTTTGATACTTCTAGCCCTGGAACGATATTCATGATAAAAATATCAATTCCGAATGATAAACTCATTGCATTGCGTTTCGATATTTCGGAAATTCCAAACAGACGTGGGTAACCCAATAAAAGGGGTTGCTTAATGGAATCTTTGAACTCGTTTAATTTATTCCCGATCCCGTGAGCGTATATATTTTCTAGAATTAATTGGCCGTATATCAGAAATTTCTTAAAATTCTTAACAATTTATGAAATTTTAGATTCCCGATAGGGTATGTGACAACCCCCACACATCATTGATAGTCATAAGAATCGATGGTAATCATCATATTGAAGGATAGCAAAACACTTCCAGTCTAAAAAATCCTTAAATCCCACAAACTTCTTTTTCATTGTTGAGTGATATTTATTTTTTCCACTCTTTCCCGCATCAAATTGGTATTTTATGCAAGTTTTTTGATTTTCAACCCCCTCCTAGAGGTTGTTTCATCCCGGGATTTCCAAAATTTTTGAACAAATAATAAAAATCTTGACTTTCCGAGATACGTATTTCATAGTAAAAAACTTTCGGATTTTTTCATGTTTTGTAGGGAAAATTATGGAGAGTCGCTCTTACACCCCCAAATTCAAGTGCGGTTGAAACCATTCAAAGCGGATGATTCATGAAATTTTTGAGGGGTGGTTAACCCTCTGAGAAAGGGTGGTTTCGAAAAACCCTCGAACACGTCAACCTTATTTTTTTTTATGGAGTAATATAAATTTTTTCCAGAATTTTTCGCATCAATTTGGATTTTTTAGACAGTTTTTTGATTTTTCAACCCCTTCTTAGGGGTAGTTTCATCCCCTAGGTAGTACGAAAATTCTTGAAAAAATAATATAAAATGTAAGTTTCTGAAATACCTATTTTGGAATAAAAACTTGCAGATTTTTTCATGTTTTTTGAGGAAAATTATCGAAAGTCACTTTTTTACTCCCAACTTCAAGGGCGGTTTTCACCCCCTTAGAAGGGGATTGAGCACTTAAAAAAATACGTGTCACTTATTTTCCACTCTTCTACAACATATTAAAGTTTCATCGAAATCGGAGCCGGACACCTGGAGACCCTTCATTGTTAGACTCGATCCACAATAATTGTTTTCTTACTAATAACTAGATTGCTTGATTTTGCGTTGTTGGATTAACAACGCCAGTAAATTTGTTTGTTATTAAATTAATTTCTCGTGATATAAATTTCTGCGCTTCAATATTTTTTTTGGTTTCGGGATGGTTCGATCACCTGTCGCTATTTGTTTACTGAAATTTTCTGTATGGGAATTCTTTTTCGGGTTAACAAAAAAAAAATATCAGGATAGTAAAAAAACTCGGGATGACATTCAAAACTAACGTGATATAGAAAATTGTTCGGACTGAAAAATGTCGATTAGTTTTATAGTGTTGCCATCGCATTTCTTCGGGATATTTTTCGGGCTTACTTCACAGACATGTCGGTTGACGGTTTGAACTGTGGTAAGATTCCTTTGGCCACTTTCTCTCGTGCCCGCCTGAGTCGCTATTGCAGGTAAAACATATTCTGGGAATACGTTAAAATCACTGCGTGGCAATTCATCTACCACTACCACGCATAGACAGGCGGCTAATGAATCAAGTGCACATACTCGTACACAAGTTATTTCGTCTTTAGCTTACAATAACTAGAAAAACAACAACAAAACTAATACATTTCTAAACGAAAATTTAATCAAAGGCAATTAACATGTGCGGAGGGATTTCTAGAATTGTATCGGCGAATGTGAATTCAGCCAACTGCAATAAAATCTATCAACCAGTCAACTTCCAGCAATAGAGATGCAAAAGATTGCTGATCACATGCACATCACCAAGAACTTTGTTTTAATACTTTTATCTTTGAGTGCTTAACACAGAAAAAATCTGTCAATATTTTGACATTACTTTCACTGTTATAATAATTTTTTTTTAAAGTTTCTTAAAATTTAATAAAAGTTGTCTCTAAAATGAAATTTTTAACTAAATAGTGTCTTTTATTTATTGATTAATATGTATGTAGACGAGTAATTAATCTTATTCGAAGTTACTACAATAAAGCAAAATTATAAAAATTATATAAACCGTCGTTATAAATCATAAATTAACTATTCATTCACTGCGTATAGTTATGAATGGCAGAAGCTTGAAAATTGCATACGAGCTAAATCACAATATACTCAAATTTTATTAAAATTCGCAAATATAATTTGACTTTTTTCGATTGTCAAACAATTTTTTATCGATAATAGATAATTATCAATTTATTACGCAATTTATGACATGAATATTAGGTATAGTATGTTTCATAAATAAAGTGTCAGCTATCAATCAGTAGTATATATAGACAATTCATGCTGAGTTTTATTATAAGTTTCGATAGATGGCGTAAATTAATTTATCAAGTAGTTCTCGACGTTGTCGACGTCCAACTCTTTATTTTCCGTGGAAACCTTCAAATCCGAGGAAAAATCAACAGTAACCGCAACACTATTTAGGCCAGCGTTAGTTACATAGTGAATCTTAATGTTCTTAACGTGGTTATCTCGGTAGTTGACATGTTGGAACCATTATCTATTGCTGAGATAATTATCCATTTTGTGTGTTTTATCTCTTTTGACCAATTGCCAGTTTCCTTCATTTTCGTTTGGATTTGTTGGATCTGATTTGTCTTAATTAGCAGTAGGAAGTGAATCCTGTGCAGCCATCTCTGGTTTCTTTTCCACAATAACCAGTGATTTTGGTTTCTGGCTGCAAGTGTACCTATACGTACACCTGCAGTTGCGTGCTTCCTCCAGATTAATAACAACTAGAGATTAGTTTCCGCAACTATCCCTACTAACCGTTTGACAATTCTCAAAACTTAGGCTCAATAAGTTTCGTATTCCTTTTATGCTCGATCATCGTTTCGAGAGAAATGATTTCCATCATCAGGTTCTCATAGGGTCTTTTGCACGTTTGTGGTACTTGACAAATACTTCATTGCCGACAGGCTTGGCATCCGAGTTCGAATCATTTAGATTTTTGCCATACTTCACCATTTTAGGTGCTCGTTGACCGTCAGCTTTTTCCGAAGTCTGACCAGAATCACGCCTTCACCCCTTACCCATGTCTTTGGGTAATTTGCTTATTAAGTTTAGCTTATGCTTGTTATTTTAATCCATTTAGGTTTTTAAATATGTATTTTAATATAACGATTGGATCCCCCTCACAGATGTATTAAAATCCCTGCACTATGTTTTGGAGTGCAGTGGATTTTCATTACACCTTAACGGTGGTATCACTCCTTCGTTGCCTCCCCTCGATCACGTAGAGATAACAGTAGTGGATATAGTAGCTGGGTAGTATAGGTCTTTATAAAAACTTGGCTATTTTAAAATTAAATTTATGTATATACTCGTATATGTCACTCCTTTAACTCACTTTATATTCACTTTCATTTTCGCTTTGTTTAATCGCTTGATAAGTAATAGACAACACTATTAACTTATCTACGAGGGGCAACTCAGTCGGTGGACAGTTAGAAGACGACTTCGAAAAGGTGATCTGACTATACACAGACCAGCAAACGGGCCGAAATTGATCCCAGCCCAATGACGAGCCCGCCTTCAGTTCGCACGAGAAAATTTGGGTTGGAGAGATGAACAATAGAGAACATTCCTGTTCCCTGACGAGTGCAGGATGTATATACATGGCAACGATGGGCAAGGAAGGGTGTACAAAAGATCAGTGATTTGCACAATGTTGTATTGAAGAAAGTGTCTATAGTAGTGGATCGTGCATATTCTGAGTCGACATGAAAATGGAGCCAAAGACAGATCTAGTATTTATCTCAAGGGCAAATACTGGCCGTCGATCAAAAGGATTGACTATACACTGAGGACGTACTCAAGGACTACAACGTACATTTCGCTGGGTTTATTGGTAAAACTTCCTGTTCATGCAGGATAATGCGAGACTGCATACGGCTGGTATAGTGTACTATCTCAAACTTAGCTAAAACATCTAAGTGCTGAAAACAACCATTGTGGTGCTGAAAATAATTACATTGTTCATTCCAATACCATTATGTGTTTGCCAGGTCAGTCCAGGTCCAATTTTTTCCAGCCGTTTAGTTCACAATTGCACCGTTTTCTTTCAAACTTCTATCATTCCCAAATTGGAGCTAAATCGAAAAACCACGTCACTACTCTAGACAACATGATCGCATAAAAAATTAATACTGGATTAATTTTCCTGAATTTTTTTTTATATATCAAGCAAATATTGGTCCAACAATAACTACGACACATTCGTTGGAAGATTTTTTTTAGTGCAACAACAAACCAAGAACAGATATACGTCCTGACATTGGTAAATTATCAGAAGTCTGCCCAACTAAGAAAAGAAATTGCATCCCTCTAACTGCGGTTCAAACATCGTGACATTTATTAAAATGTATCAAATATGGGATTCTTCTGAATCTGATGCAATCAAACGGCAAAGTATTTTAAGATGAGTTACTGAACTTTTCCTACAGTGAACCACTGAGAAACGGAATCAAAGCAACAGCAAAGTAAGCTAAACGTCATGGTGTGAAGAAATATTGAAGAGCTTTCATTATCGATTGTGACAAATGGTACCAAGCGACGTACGGTAAGTAAAAGGACACATAACACTTCTTGAGAGGTTTCACCTTAATTACGTTTTTCACTTCCCAAATGGAAATTACGATTCTGGTGGAACGCTCTAGCTCTCTCTAGCTATCACATTCCATTAAGGTATTTCCATTAAGGCTTGTGCCCTTCAATTTCGACATCCTATTATACATATAGGCCTTGTTTGACTTCGTTTTATCATCGCAGTAGGGATCTTCCCTACAACGAACAGGAACTGGTTATTGCTGGAAGGCTTTTTTATCAACCGCTGTTGTTGGGGTCTTGCAACGTGATGTAACCATCTTAGTTGCTTGAATTTAATTTGTCCAATGATATCGCTGTCTCCGAGAAGTCGTTTTATCTTATGACCGTCCTTTATAAAATAGATAACATTCCATAGTTGTCATAAAGATCGCGGTCTAGCACCTGCTTCCGAGAGCCTGCATAGGCCTTATTTAAATATTTTCAAGAACTTTTTATATCTGAGGCATTTCAAGGGACTTCCAAATTCCCCAAAATAAAATTCACAATTAGCCATAAACACATTGATCAAATCAATTGCAAAGTACAACCGTTAAAGATCCCCCCACACGGCATGAACCGAACTCTTAACGACTTGTCAAAGCATTAATCAGAACTTAAACAATTCACAAGGTCTTTAAAATTGATTTGAAATAAGCCCACATCCGAGTAGGCAAACCATCTAGATATCGACTTCCAAGATTAAAAATCAAAGAAGTGAGTCCGATTACACTAGCAATCCAAGCTTCTACTTAAAAAATTACACGACCATTAATTTTATCAGGTTGAGTCGATTAATGCGAGATATTACACCTTCTTCTAACTTACATCAGCGCTAATGATGCTGCAATTGCCAAGCTAAAACTTTAACGAAGCAGCGGATTATTAGAGAAGCGCCAATCAAAAGGCCACGAACTGTAATCATTTCTCAGAACCCATTTCTCATTTCAGAACCGAAAGATAAAACAACCTGAAACCGCACTCCTTCAGTCAATATGAACAAAAGCTTAGTCCTGACCTATTATCGGTGTGACCAGCCAAAGACAGTGATCGACAGACAACAATCATGAGTGGTGAATCTTATAGTGAAAACATTCCTAACCATCAACTTATAAATATTCTGCTGCACCAATGATAGATCACCAAAACTGATACATTTGGGATGTGACACAAAAAGTTTTCTGTCACCGGAATAGCAAGATGTTGAGCCTACTATCATTGAAGGTAGGTATATTCCAACTGCTTTATCGCTCCTAGGTAGGGAGTTATCTAGGAGCAACCTGAGGCGTTTGTTGCCTTTGAAAGTGGAGTTGGTAAAATCAAATTGACACACACTCAAAGTACCCTAGTCCTGAAGTCTTGAGACCATCATTACTGATCGGTATTCATTACGCTTAATCGATTCTCATATATCAGCTCCCATTCGGACAGTATCTGTCTCGAAAAATTTATTTGCACCTTTGCAATAGTCCCTATGTTTTCGTGCGTTTCTTCAACAATTATATCGAGATTTCAAGTTACTCTGACGTTACAGAGAAACTAAAAAAGATGCTTCATATGGCGAAAAAGAACGGGCTACAGTGAAGCAAACTCCAATATATTTATATATGATTGAGAACTCGCAAATTTTTCCAAAGTCAGATTCGTTAAAAAAAAGTTGAGCTGTGCATTAACAAATTAACGAAACATTTAACCAGGTGTTCGATATTAAAAATATATTTAACTAGCGCAGAAGTAGAATTACACAAAGAGTTGATGCGGGGAGTCAATGACGATTCTAAATGCATTCAGGCTTTTATTACTCTAAAAACAATTATTTCCTTAAAAAATTGCGGATTTAGTTGGCATCTAGGACTAAGTTTAAAAGTCAGAGCACCGGCCTAGGTATACTCTTTCTTCTTTCTTTCTTTGTCTTCCTCTGTGACGTACTTTTGCTGGTTGTTGTTGGAATATTTTATTTATCATACGTTGTTGTGGGAACCTTGCAAATTGGTCATTTAACTTAATTAGTGATTCATACGAATCCATGTCTGTGAAGTTAGCTCGAAAAATATCCCGAAGAAATGCGATGGCAACACTATAAAACAAATATCACGACATTTTCAGTGTCATCCCGAACAATTTTCTATATCACGCTAGTTTTGAATGTCATCCCGAATTTTTTTTTACTATCATGACATTTTTACTATCATGATATTTTTTTTTTTTTTTGTTATCCCGAAAAGAATTCCTATACAGAAAATTTCAGTAAACAAATAGCGACAGGTGTTCGAACCATCCCGAAACCAAAAAAAATATTGAAGCGCAGAAATTTATATCACGAGAAATTAATTTAATAACCAACAATTTACTAGCGTTGTTAATCCAAAAACGCAAAACAAGGCAGTCTGGTTATTAGTAAAAAAACAAATATTGTGAGAGAACAGAGCAAGGTTGGTATGGAATTTGTAGAGGAAGAATCCACCTTTCAAATGCAAAAAATTTAAATCAAGTCTATTAGTCAAATTTTAGATATAGTCGTGTGAAGTCGTAGTAGATATCAATTAACAGAGCAAGGTTGGTATAGAATTTGTAAAGGAAGGATCCACCTTTCAAATGCCCAAAAATTTAAATCAAATCTATTAGTCAAATTTTAGATATAGTTGTGTGAAGTCGTAGTAGATATCAATTAACAGAGCAAGATTGGTATGGAATTTGTAGAAGAAACATCCACCTTTCAAAAGCCAAAATTATGAATCGAGACTATGAGAACAAAATTTTAGATATTTTAATTTATATTTTAAAACTTGATTTAAATTGTTGGGCATATGAAAGGTGGATCCTTCCTCTACAAACTCCATACCAACCTTGCTCTGTTAATTGATATCTACTACGACTTCACACGACTATATCTAAAATTTGACTAATAGACTCGATTTAAATGTTTGAGCATTTGAAAGGTGGATTCTTCCTCTACAAATTCCATACCAACCTTGCTCTGTTAATTGATATCTGCTACGACTTCACACAACTATATCTAAAATTTGACTAAAAGATTTGATTTAAATTTTTGGGCATTTGAAAGGTGGATGCTTCCTCTACAAATTCCATACCAACCTTGCTCTGTTAATTGATATCTACTACGACTTCACACAGCTATATCTAAAGTTTAACTTGTTATATCTTCTTACCATTTTAAAAAAATAAAATAATTCTATTTTAGTTCAGAGAATTGTTGTTTTTCTAATATTTAATATTTGAATTAATTTTTTTTTATATTTTATTAATTTTGATTATATTGATATAGATTATTTTAGTGTAATTTTTTCGAGGTGATATAAAAATTTATCACGAAATGTTAAATAATAATATATTTTGTACATATAATTGTAATTGAAAATTTCGTGATACTAATTTAATATTACAAAACTATATAATAATTTACTATATATTATAGCTAATCTCGTGATATATTTGATTTATATGCAGCAATATTAATTATATATACTTGACTATCAGGATAGTATTAAAATATTCTGTGAATATATAATAGTCTTGCCATATTTAACTATAATGGTTTTTCGGGATAATTTTTCGCGCTAACTTCCTAGAGATTACGAATCCGATATTCCTTTTCCGCAACTTTAGATGGACTAAAAATGGAACGAAAGATTTTTCTTTCAAACGTAGATAGGTCAACACAGGTCTTATGAGTGCCTTATAAAATCCAAGATTGTACGACTGTGAAAGCTATTTAGATATCAATAACCTTGATTGGATGAAAAAAACTTGGTATCCGCCCGCAATTTGAACTTTTATTTCTGCTGGCAGATCATTTGACGAAGTTATTCCTGACTCAAGGTATTTAGAGTTTTCTATGCTACCAAAATTATGGCACCGACTAGCTGACTCAAGAAATTTGTTATGCTGCTGTTTATTTCAACACTAAGTACTGGCATAGCGATGGAGTGGTATAAAAAGATGTCGCCTAGATGTCGCTAGTTCCTTGGTCAAAAGCAGAATATCACCTGTTTAACAAACAATTTCGCTTGATTTATTAAATATAAAGCGCGAGGTTATAATGTTTCCTTTTTCTGTCTGCGTGCTCATGTGCTAAATTGAACACCTCGGGCGCGAGTGCATCTGTCTGTCGATCACCGAATGTTATTTCGTTAAGGATCCGATAAAAAATTTTATCGGTTGGAACGTAAACCATATTGATAAAATGATAATTTTGGCGATAGGCACGAACCTGGTAAGTACAAAATTAGCCACAACTTTGTGTTCAATAGAGCTATGCCACGATAGATTTCACACTTAATACTTTTATTTGCAGTGGACATATGAGTGCGGTGCTCTAACTCAACGGCAGCTCTTCTTGATCCCAAATAGCGACGATGAGATCGTATGATTTAGAGAAATACATATACAATACAGATACGAATAGCAGTATCTACTTCCTCTATTGTGAGATATAGGACAAATATCTTCTCGCCTGGTGCAGTAATAGCTTGATTAGGGGACACTTCGTCAGTACGATTTTGTCAATTTTTGAAGTAGGTTTGTCATACTCAGAGAACATCAGCCACGTTTGTTCTCAGCACTTCGTTCGTGTTTTTGATGACGGTGGATCTTGGAAGGAAGTCTTTAATAAGATTCCGACGTGGGCAAAATACTCTCTTGAGTTTCATTGTCCCATTGTTCGCGATTCGTTTGCTGAATGTATTTAGTCGTCGCTTCCAAGCACGAAGATATTCTGCTAGAGTGACTTCCTACTTCCTACTGTTACGAGGGAACTATTTTTCAGCTTTTATTTATTTTCGACAACCAGGCGATACTAATCATCGGACTAATCATTGCGGAATATAGTTGTTTTTTTCGATAGAATGTTGCGCCGCGATAGTTATGGCTTACTGTGTAGCTATCGCATCTCCTACATTTTGGGTGGAGTGTCTTCGATATTAGGATGTTTAGTCTTTTAAATCATCCATAAAACGGTTTTTTGTGCTTGTCTACTGAATGATGATGTGGTTGATTTGGTTTTCCGTTGGTCACTGCAATGAAGAAAGTAACCAGCACATGAATTCCGGTTCGATGGTAAATTTCCCATATGGCTTGCACAGGTATAAAAAATCTGAATGGTATAAAAACTCAGCTATTGCGATTCTGTTTTAATGACTGAGAAAAATAAACTCATTAGAAATGGGAAATAAACTCAGCAATAAATTTTAAATGACAAAGTGTTTCGTTAAACGATTTAATTTTGTTTTTTTTTTTATATTAATATTTTTTGTTTTTTTTCGATTCATGAATGTTTTTCGCTTTTGTGTAAATTTCAATTCAAATTTTCTTTATTGTATAAAAATTAAGATAATCACATACCCAGTAAGTAATATGATTATGTTAATGATTTATTGTTATTTATATAGTATAACTGGTAATTAATTTTTTAAGTTTTTATTTTTTTATAGAAAATAGGTTTGTAAATGTCGAAGGAAGACAAACAAATATAAAAAATTGGGATGAACTATCAAAGGTTCTAAATGCAATTGGTGGATCAATCAAGAACGGAGAGAAATGGAAGAAGTATTGGGAAGATCTAAGGTAAACCAATTTTTTTATTAAATTTAGTTAAAGTTAAAAAAAATCGTTTATTTTAATTGCAGAATCCGAATTAAGGAAAAGAACGTAAAAATTAAGAACCACCGAAACCAGAGTAGTATTAATGGAATAGGACCACCTGCCCTGACAGACCTAGAAAATAAAATTATTTCTATAATAAATATAGAGGCCGTAGAAGGCGATAATGAAACGCCAGAACTGGGAGGAAATGAGCTGCGAATTCCGAATCCGTCTCAAAGAGCTGAAGTAGAGGTAAATACATTTAGAATAAACTATTAAGTATTTTAAAACATCTAATGTTAAATATTAATAGCCATCGCGACCCACTACGTCAAACAGGCAAAGATCGTCGCTGCAAATCGATAAACCGTCACCAGAGGAAAAAGATTTTTTAGAAAAATCTTTAAATTTAAAGAAACGAAAAATTGATCTGCTTGATAATATTTTTAAATTAAAACAACAAAAACTAAAATTATACGAATATTTTGAAAATAAGAAAATAGAAATAAAACAGAGTGAGGTGGATATTCGTGAAAGGGAACTATTAATTAAGGAAAAGGAATTTATTAATAATAATGAAATGAGAATGGAATATTTAGAAGAGGGTTTATAAAGTAATTTTTATAATTTTATAATTAATTATTGAATATAATGTTTATATATGGACTTAAATAAAACCAAATTAATGAATTTTTTATATTATATAGTTTAAATTTTTATTATTGTATAAAAAATGAATTGAGTTACAGAAATGTATTCACCACATTATTTTTAATGGATCTTCCAAGTGTAAGTATTCGTGCACCATCCGCAATTGCATCTGAAGGATCTGGGGCCTCGACGTTTGATTCAATTTCCGCTAATATTTCTTCTTCAGGTGGAGGAGGAACACCATGCAGAATCATAAAATTATGCAGAATCGCACAGCAATTTATAATCAGCCCCGCCTTCTGGGGAGAATACATTAGTATTCGTTGCCGACTAAGGTATCGAAATCTTGATTTTAGTACACCAATGCAGCGTTCAACCACAAACTCAATATATCCAGACGAATTATTGGCGAATGAAGATATGGTTTTATCAAATTGACTGATAATTGCGCCAATTGTGGTGAGAAAAATTTAAACTACATCGAGGAACCCTATTAGCTATTTTGCTATGCATTTGACATCTACTTACTAGTAGATGGCACTACCATCAACATAGTTGAAAACCACAATTTTTACGTATGCAGATACACAAAAAATTGAAAAACAATTTTATAAGTGAAAACTGGAAATTATTATTTTTTATTTGTTTTTATTTTCGTTATTCCATTCATTGGTTATTTTAAATTATCTTCATATTGTTTATTTTCATACCTACCCATGATCAATAAGAAAATTTATTGATAAAAAATTACTATTAGTATTAGCTATATACAAAAAATAAAAACCATGAATCGAACAAAATAATATCGGCAGTTAGGTCGATACACATACACACAAAAAGGGACACTAAATGAGGATTGAGTGACACATGGTATGCACGTTGTTTTACTTGAAATTAGTTTTAATTCTTATGTTAAATAATTTTTTGTTTAATATCGAATTTGTCTTAACCCTTTGACTGTCCTGCGCATCATATGTGGTGATGATACACTTTGCCTTATTTTTTTTATTACAAAATTTTGTTTATGACTGAGAACATTACTAACTGATAAAAATAATTAATGTACCTATATTTACTAACTGTAAAAACAGTTATAAATTTTGTACAGAAATAATAACAACATATTATGCTTTGGTATAAATATTTTGTATTTAGTCTTAATACATACATTTCAACTACATATTTTGATTTCATGCTAATTGATAACGAGAAAAATTATGAACGATATGCACAGAACGTCTGACTAGTAAGTTTTAATATTAATGGTGGGCAGGTAAAGGGTTAAACAGGTAAGGTATTGAAAATGAATTGCGATGAGGTTATTCAAGAGAGTGAGGTTATTTGACATTAAATTTGTATTTTTAATCCCTAGAAGAAAATGTACATCAAACATACGTATGGGGGCGTTTCCGTATACTATAAATTTCACTTGGTATACCACTAGATAAAGAGGAAGAAACCAGCAATTTTACCAGTTAAATTACAATTAATTTATTTAATCAAATTCAATAACGATAAAACAAATAAAATAAAAATTTATAATAAAGTTTTATAAAAATTAAAATAAATTTTAATAAAATTTAAAAATAAAATAATAACCCATGAGCGGTACATTTCATTATATAAATATTTGTTTTGCAATAGTATTCGCCAATTAAGATTTCGTACGTTTTTATAATGTTTTGGTATGTGTTTTTCACCTAACCAGGTATAGTGTTTTCTGATTAAAACTAAAATCATGAAGTTTAAGGCTGCCTTGTTATGCTCATGGCATGGGTTTTGTTCGACATACAAATCTTTGTAACACCTGCTGGTGTTAACAATACAAAGTTGGACAATATTCTTCTTCAAATCTTTCAATATTTGCGCGTTCTGAAAACATCCAGGAAAATAAATAAATTTGTTCTTTGCAAATTTTGAAGTAATAATCAGTTGGAGCTTTAAGATTCTTCTTGTTTTCATCGCCATAATTTTTATTGCTAATCAAATATTCTGTCGGTGCCTCTAAAACTTCATCAGTTTTGATAAACATGTTTTCGCAACGGGAACATTTAATTTTACTCAAAATTTTGAATGCTACGTAGCCCACAATATACCGCATTGAAGCTTCTGGCAGAGGTACATCCAAATTAAAAAAAATTTCAGATATATCTGATATGTCATCAGCAGGTGGCAGCACCTCATAATGCACGATTCCTTTTCGCGTATCGCAGATAGAAATCCGATTATTAAATTTTTCATTAAATTTTTAACTGTTAATTTATGAGGTACCCAAACGTCAATCTTTTTTTGTATCCAGCCATTTTCAAATGGTTTAAACCTGTTTTGTGATCAATATTGAGGTCTCTACCAATGGCATGGCTGCTTATATGCTGGTCTTCTTCAATTTGCTGCATGATTTCATCGAATTTTCCACTGGTTGGTCGACTAGAGCGAGGTGCATCTTTGACATCCATATTTCCAGAACGAAAGCGAGATTTCTTTGCTGATTTTGATAAAGCACCTTCTTCATAAACAGCACAATTTTTTCGCAAGCCTGAGCCGCGTTTTTAACTTTGTCGTAATAAAATTGTAAAAGTAAACGAATTTTTTCATTAGTTATCTATATGTTTAAAATGTTGTAACTTTTTATTCACTTCACCGATTTTAATGTTTTGTATGTCAAAGTGCAAATTAAAATGTCACCTTTCAAACGCATACAAGGTTGCCTGATACGATCAATGTTTACTGGGATATATGAATGTAAAGCGATCTACCCCGAAAAAGACCACGAAATTTTTTTCCTACCCTTTTTTTATGCGAACCGTAATTTACACTAATATAAATGTATTAAAATGTTAACTCGCACAATTTTCCTTAAAACGAATATAAAGTTTACATTATATTATTTATCCATAGATCATCGTTTTTTATTTTTAATACAATTTTCATTAAGAATTTTTCCTTTTCCACATAGGTACGTGTGAAGCGCTCAAATGCGGTTCTATTATGTATGTGTGTAAAAACATTTATTGCTCATAATGCAGAAATGCTTTATAGTATGCGACCAAACCAAAAACAAGTGGACGGCAGGCCATTCGCCCACCCTTTTATATATAAGTTATTTATTCTGAAATGGACCCAGTTTCAGACATCTAAGTAGTCAATAGTAACTAAGTTGTTAGTTCAATGAAATATAATGTAAAACAACTAGCTTTTGCTAGTGACATAACTGTTTTCAACATTTATTATAACTATATAAATTAATAAATCATAATCCTTAGCTATTTATCTACTATTTTGAATAACAACATAATCGAATGATTAATATTTTATTAAATACTAACTAAAATAAAATCAATATAACGCAATGATCGTAAAGATTGGTATTAACTAATTCAACCCGGACAAAAACTAATATTTTAAATGCAAAGAAAAATTAAAGTATCCATTGAATGTAAGTTGTAAATTTTTTTCGTTTGTTGCCAAGTGAAAGTGAATAACACAAGAATGGCATTAGGAAATCTGGAACATTGGCCCCTTAACAGGCGTTTCTATTCTAATTACTCCTCATCGGCAATATAATAAATTGCGAAAGTAGGCGTTAATTTAGGTGTATGTCTTTTCATTGGTTGTAGAATACTGCAAAAAAAGATTTATTATTCAGAAAATTGAACTTACATTAATATGTGGAAAAAATTCTTGGTGGGTGGTTTATGAATTCAAAAGTTGTTAGAATGAACAACTTATGCCATTTGCCTTGGCTAAACAAATATTGAAGCTTCTGCTAATGTTCAGCACGCGACTGATACAATTAAATTTAGGTGGTTACTTTTTGATTACTTTTTATTAGATTAGAATTGTCATAATTTTATTATGGTGTACTCCGGATGATTTTAAAATTTCTGTACATGTAAATTAACAAATAAACTACACAGAATAAATATTTTATTTTAGTGATATCTGTCTTTAAATTTCAGCGACTTCTAGTTTGAATTTAGTTTAGTCAATGTAGTTGATTAGGGCACACAGCATTAATATAAAACAAAAATTTAGCTTTCAAGTGAATGTGTAAAATCCTTCGGAATTAGAATAACTTCAATGTTTGGTTGGCATGGCAGAGAGAAACAATTTAACAATGTATCCCAACAAAGTCAAACAATCGTTGTTTTGGTCAGTAAATTGGAGGAAATAAATTCATCCCCCGGGCATGCTAGTATTCCTCATCCAGTAACAATATGCCTCTTTCAGCTGCCCTGGGATCTGGCTTGGTTTCAATGACCTAATCATTTGCTCATTAATCCGAAATATAATTGATTGTGTACCTTAGAAATAAAGCGGCTAAATCCCTACTATGTTGTCAAATAACTTTTGCTTACTACCATTTGCAAATAACTCTTGGCAATTTTGCAAACAGCTTCGCATAAAAAGGCAAATACCAATCAAACAATTAGCCGAAAACCAGTTTAAAACAAGAAACAAATGTTATCCATACGTATTTTTCTATGTTGAAAAGTAACTGATTGTTTTGTATTCCACCAATTATTTTAGATAAAAACTTAAGTATAGGAGAACTGGTATAACTAAAAATTAGTATATGTAATGTACATACTTATATCTTTGATGAATAGGCCTGTGTGCACAGCCGAAGATATTATGATGAACTAGAAATAAACCACCAAGAGTGAATCAAAATGCTTGGTTTATTTCCCACGGAGTTAATAATATCCAGCACACGGAAGCAACAAATGAAAATGATAATTTCGATCAAAACTATTGAACCACTCGCAATAATACAAACCACAAAATTTCTTGTTAATAGCTTTTATTGTATATAATTCAGCAAATGCCATCCGTCTCGTATGAACGCCAATGAAAAAGAGATCAAGCTCAATTTTTAACAACATGAAGAAAATAGTTAGTATATACAATGTCTTAAAATTCATACTTAAATGTCTACATAATTATAATAATTATAGAGTGCACCCAAATTACATTGAGTACTAAAAGTTTTAGAATTACTGAATTCAAACCAGCTGTCACCTTTATATAAACAAGAATTCGTAGGTAATTAATTATAAATTATTTGTGTTATTTTAATATAATACATAATTAATTATTATTTAATTTAATCCTAATCTAGATACTAGTAAACAGAGATGACTTCATCTAAATATTGAAGCTTGGTAAGTACACATTTTGTCATTACATTCTAACAAAATTTGTCTTTTTCAGATTGGAAATATTTCAATGCCAAGGTCAATATGAATTCAACCTTGTTTACCAGTGACGTGTAATTTGTGTTAAATAAAGTTTATTATAAATATAATGCAGTTCCGTGTATTTTAATTAATATGTGAATTTAATTCATGTCTGTACCAGACAGGCCATTACTTTGTTTTACTTCAAAATAGTGTAACAATTTTGGTCTTGGGAACCATATTGTTACGAGAAAAATAATAATAAATAGTGCTGAACTAGAGCCCTTAAGCGGTCACCTTTTGCGCGGCTAGTGCTCAGGAGTAATGGGGGTGGGGATTTTAAGGGATTGTTCAGCCTTGCTAAACCGCTGATAATAAATCTAAATTAAATTGTAAGGAAACAAAACGAGAAGAAAAGTTGAAGAAGGAAATTCCAGAATTTAAATTAAAACAAACTTTTTCTTATAATTGAGCATTATAATTTTGAACCCAGAACACTTAAGAGATGGAGCAGAAATATGAAAAGGAAAGATCATCAAAATATCACTATGCTGTCCAAAAGAAAATTGAACAACCATTGAATCATCACTGCACAGTCTGTCTCAGTCTCACAATCTTATTGAAATAAATTAAATCATTTTAAAAGAAATAATAAAAAAAAATTAAGCCAAAGAAATATTTAAATACCAACATAATTTTTGCTTTTCCAATATAATCAAATATAATGAAGTTTTATATTTCATGATTAATAATAATAAAAATAAAATTGAAATTACAATTCCCCAAAATTATCAATTAAATGAAATAGAACTTGAACTTATTAAGAACAAAAAAAAAATACAATTACAGTATTACTAAATAGAAAAATATAAGTTGAAAATTTGAAAATAACTTAATTAATCTTAGAACTAAGAAAAGAATAAACTATTAACTAACTAAGTCCGGACGCAAACTACTTATCTAAATTTTATTAAGGAACGAATTCATTGTTACGATTTATAAACTACAGCAAAAATATATATAGTTCCATAATTTTCTTAAATTTAAACAAATTTATTAAGGATAACAAAAAAAAATTTAATTCTAAAATAAACTTAAATCTAATTAAGAATTAAAATTTAAATACCGAAATATGTGTTGCGTAGTCCTGCATTGTCATGTTCTCCAAATCATCTGGTTTTGTATAATCATCGTTCTTTATTCGTATATCGATACAAAAAAATTAAACGTAATATCCGTTGCACCAATTTATGTATAAGCACCGATGGGTTTGGTACTACGGTATATACAAAATTACGTAACACTAATTTCTTGTTTTCAAGTACGTGTAATTAGGCATTTTACAAGCATTTCCATACACTAATATAGCTAGATTAACACAGGTTTTTTTTTTTTTTGTTTTTATACTAGCTTAATATTCAACTATTTTTTTTTCTATTTTTAAATTTTCACAATTAGTAATTATTTTTTTTTATAGATATAGTTTTATTCATTTATTTCCCCTTTACATTTTAAGCACAAATATATTATGTCAATTTACGAGTACATTAACAAAAAAATGAAATATAACGTTCAGTACAATACGCCGATCACTGACGAAACAAAAATACTGTTTTTGGAATTTAAAATGGACTTTTAAACTTATTTCGTCCAAAATCACTTATAATTAATATGCTTTCTTAAATTTATCCAAGGAAAACTTAATTTTTAGAAGCAAACTTTGCGTCACACTGGATTTACTTTTGGTGTAATCGTTTATGGGTTTTATTTTCTATGGTTAAAAATTTTTTTTTCTAACTAAGAAACATTTTACACAAAGGCAATTCACCACCATTAACATTTGCACAATAAAAAATATTTTCATGAACTTAATTATGACGTTGTGCTAACTGAAATTATACAATGTTCAATTTTTCTACACTAAATTTGTATGCTAATTTCATCCACTTAGGTTATCCAATTATTTTAGCACCATTCATATTAATTAATATACAAGTATTTATTTAATTTACAAGTCTACAAACGCGATCCCCACGCGATATTCTTTCGTTAACAGGGATTCTTTTTGAGCTTGCACACAACACAATTTATAAGTACCAACTGACTTACGATACGTTAGGTAAAAGAGCCCCGTTCATTATCGATTCGGCTATTTATAATAAAATTCTAAAAGTGGTGGGGCAGTCAATGGACAGGGTATACGAACAATTTGACTTCGATCCTCAAAATTTCCCAAAAATTAAAATAATGGGAAATTTGATTAAAGTCAGGCCTGGGAACGATGCTTGCGAATGCGGCCATCGTTACAATAGGCTAACAGTTTTTTTATTGTTTCACTTTATATTTTACAGAAATACTTTTTTATTTAATTATTATAAACAAATCATGAGAACCACTTAAGTGACGGCTTTTGGTGAGAAAGTGTGTCCATAAATAGTGAGGTTTTTTTTTACATTTCTTTAGAAAATAATTACCAAGTAATCTGAATACAGAATTTTTTTTTTTCAATTATTGAGCAAGACTCGGGCAAATCATAAAACAATCGAACTACGCGCCCGAGTCACACTCGGGCAAATCACTCAAGTGGTAAAAGATGCAGTTTAGCAAATATTCTGGTGCCCACACCATATTGGGTTTAAATACACTATATGTGATTATATGGATGATATGTAGATCATACTGAGGATTGGTTTGGGTAAATTGTTTCGCGTTATTTTTATCGCAAATATATATAGTATAATGCATTTCTTTAATTTATCTGTATGTAAATTCCATTTAAAGCTGGAGTCAATTACAAGTCTCAAATATGAATATGTTGTTGCTGTTTATGATTAATAAGAAAAGTATTAATTTTAGTATTCAATTTCAGGAAATCTCTAGATACATCCAAAATATATATATTTTTCCTATAGGTACTGATTTAATGAAGCAATTATTGAAGACCAGTATCATCATTAACCTCGATTAAACCTATACTAAACCTTTATCCTTCCTTGCAGTAGATCAGAATTGAATCGTCTCGTGCCGTAGGATCGCTATGTGTGTTGACACACATTTTTTGATTATCATTTATATGTAAATAATAATATAACTACCGAGTCCGACTAAAGCATCTCTGCATTATGATGTATTGCTCATTTTTAGACGTTTTTACAACCATAATAGAAGCGCATTTGTCTTCACACAAATTTACCTCTATAGATTATCAACAATCAATAAATATAGGTACCTACGTGGAAAAGTAAAATTCTCAATGAAAATTGTATTAAAAATAAAAAACGATGATCTATGATAAATAATATAACGTATACTTTATATTCGTTATTGTGCGAGTTAACATTTTAATACATTATATTCCTGTAAATTATGGTTCGCATAAATATAAAATGGGAAACGAAGGACGAAAAGTGAAAATTATATGAAATATGGCTCCTCGAATTAAAAAAGGCTGACTTAAAAATGGTGTTTTCCGGACTTAAAACCACCGTTTTTATTTCATTTTAAAATTGGCTTAAAATCTGTAATGAAAATGAAATAAAAAAAAACCTGACTTTATTAATGCATATCATAAGCCATTTTGAAAATGATTTGAGAAGTGTATTTATAAGAAGCATAAAATGGGTATTTATAAATAGCATAAAAGTCCACTTATAGCGCATGTATTTCTATGTCTATCAAAAATAAATGTAAATTTTATGTTTATAATGTAAAATAAAATATGCCTATTTTAAGTCATTTTGAAAATTAATTATAAAATGTATTTGTAAAATGACCTAAAATATGCCTTCCTTGTGTCATTTTTAAATTAAATTTGTTTTTGTAAAACACCTTTGTTAAGTCAGAAAATTTGTTATAAACATGACTTAAAAAATGTCCCATTTTTTCATATAAAAACATATTTTTTAAGTCCACCTTTTTAATTTCGGCCTTTTTCAATTCGGGATCCATAAAATATGTCTGAGTAATTCATAAAAAATTAAAACTACATATCCACATACAACACAACCATACTCGTATATATATAGAAACAAAAAACTACATGCAGCGACATTATAGAAAAAAGAATTATGTGTCTATTTGACGAAATTTATTTAAAATATATTTTTCTCTGTATATGTATAGCGCACATGGCCAAGCTCCACGTGCTTCACTACCCGTGTGTGTATACATGTATATTTTATTTTTTATAAATATTCAATATCCATACTACATACACACAACAACTAAACCGTGAATAAGAGAGCCCGTTTTTAATAAGCCGACAGTTGCTGTGTTTTTTTATTAGCGCCCGATAGCTGTATCCGGAGCAGCCGATTTTCTATGTCAAAACTTATATTTAGCGCGCTATTATTGCATTTAATTAATTTATTTAAATCTAAACTAAGATTTTTCATTCAACTTTTTAATTAAAAATCGATAAAAAAATATCTCGGCTCACTTATGCGGGAACTATAGATAGAATAAAAAAAATAAAAAAAATAACGTAAGAGAGCGAGAGATAGGATTTATATGTATTCGACCATACTCAGAATAAGAAAATAAAAACTATAAGAAAAATTGCGTTTTATTTTGCTGTCATTTAAAAAGAATAACCGAGCGAAAATTTTCGTCCAAGAATAAAAAAACTTAACAAATACAACAACAAAACTCGAACAAATTTTTGTGCGTTGAATGTAATATGCATGTTTATTATTTGATGTATGGTAATTTTGAATTGTCCGTGTATATTATCTTTTCTATTTATAAAATATTCATGCACACATATACAAATATGAATATAAAATCACAAATAATTTTCACTACACCGTAGAATTGTATTTTTCTAAACCTAACCTAAAAAAATAATTTATCGAATTGCGGTAATTGAAACCGCATATAAATATTTTTTATAATTTTAAACACATATATTTGTTGATATGTAATACGTTTATACTCAAAACTATTGTAGTTTCACTCAAGATTTTAGGAAATACATCAAAAAAATATTACATGAAAAATATGAATGAACTTAATATTTTAAGTAATCTATAGCCGAAAAGTCAAATTGGAAAAATAATTTTTTGTCTTCGTTTCTTACGTTATTTCTGTTATTTTTTTTATTCTACCTATAGTTGGCCCATTATTTATCGGGAGCCGCTATCGGGAGCGCTATCCATTTCAATGGGAAATTTGAAAAGGCTTTTAATTTTGTAAACCCCTGAAACCATTAGAAACTAAATCTTACAATAAAAATTTAAAACGGACCAAAATGAATTATTTGCTGTGTTTTAATATTGGAGCACTATCCGGAGCCAAATGGCAATTTTCTATTGAAACTGCAGCTATTATTCACTGATGTCGCTGTATTATAAAAATTAAAACTAAATTCATCAATAAAACAGATATTTATCACCTGAAATATATTAATTGACATTTATTTTGACATGACGTTATAAACAAGAATTCATTTTGCTACGTTTTAAATTTTTATTGTAAGATTTAGTTTCTAATGGTTTCAGGGGTTTACAAAAATAAAAGCCTTTTCAAATTTCCCATTGAAATGGATAGCGCTCCCGATAGCGGCTCCCAATAAATAAGTGAGCCAAGATATTTTTTTATCGATTTTTAATTAAAAAGTTGAATGAAAAATCTTAGTTTAGATTTAAATAAATTAATTAAATGCAATAATAGCGCGCTAAATATAAGTTTTCACATAGAAAATTGGCTGCTCCGGATACAGCTATCGGGCGCTAATAAAAAAACACGCTCATTGTTTATAACGTCATGTCAAAATAAATGTCAATTAATATATTTCAGGTGATAAATGTTTGCTTTATTGATGAATTTAGTTTTAATTTTTATAGTACAGCGACACCAGTGAATAATAGCTGCCGTTTCAATAGAAAATTGCCATTTGGCTCCGGATAGTGCTCCAATATTAAAACACAGCAAGTATGATCATCGTTGCTGTGTTTTAATATTGGAGCACTATCCGGAGCCAAATGGCAATTTTCTATTGAAACTGCAGCTATTATTCACTGGTGTCGCTGTACTTTAAAAATTAAAACTAAATTCATCAATAAAACAAACATTTATCACCTGAAATATATTAATTGACATTTATTTTGACATGACGTCATAAACAAAAATTCATTTTGCTGCGTTTTAATTTTTTATTGTAAGATTTAGTTTCTAATGGTTTCAGGGGTTTACAAAATTAAAAGCCTTTTCAAATTTCCCATTGAAATGGATAGCGCTCCCGATAGCGGCTCCCGATAAATAAGTGAGCCGAGATATTTTTTTATCGATTTTTAATTAAAAAGTTGAATGAAAAATCTTAGTTTAGATTTAAATAAATTAATTAAATGCAATAATAGCGCGCTAAATATAAGTTTTCACATAGAAAATTGGCTGCTCCGGATACAGCTATCGGGCGCTAATAAAAAAACACAGCACGTGTTGTTGTGTTATTGTTTCTTTCATTCATAAAGTTTTATTACTATGAAGTTTAGTGGCGAAAAAAATTCGAACGTTTTTTTTAGGCTGTTTCTGCTATGTATATATAGATGGCAGGGGTTATGGGGTTCCTCGACTAGATTACAAAAAATAATGTAATATGAAAAGTGGAGCCACATTATTCGACCAAACTTTCTTTCGCAATAAATCGTCTGTAATATATTACGTTTGTGGTTCAACAATGTGCCGGGTTTTCTTGTGTGCAATGTTGTATCGCTCTTCATGTGGTGTGCTTGCTTCTGCAAATGGTGTCATCAACCAAGGTGGTTGTGCGTATCCACTATCATCTAAAACGAAATAATAGTATATTATACATTTATTTATTTTTAGTAAAAATGTTGTATAAAACTTACCAAATATAAACGTATTCCTAGCACCATTTTCAAAATTTTGAATTATTTTTTTTTTTTAATAATTGAGTTGTTCCAAATGAAACTGTCGTGTGCCGACCCTCCATATCGTGCGTTAACATTTAAAATCTTCAGGTTAGCGTCACAAATAATTTGTACATTTTTTGTGTGGCAAGCTTTTCTAGTGGCGTAGTACACATGCTCGACTTCCATGCACGGTTTCTTAATACATATATGTGTTCCGTCTATCAAGCCAATAACACCCGGAAAGCCATGTAAATCATAGAATTGTTGTTTCATTGCCACATTTCCTTCGGAGTTTATGTTAAACTCTTCGTATTCTTTGGCCAGTTTCTCTTCAATTATTTGACATACCTCATCGAGGCACCGCGACACAGACGTTTGCGACATTGCAATAAATAAATCCTGTCCAACGAGCCGTTGGTACGATCCAACCGCCAAAAATCGAAGAGTACATAAAATTCTTAACGTCCCGTTTATCCCATGAATTTTATTTCACTGCTTCATATGAGGTTTAATCAAATCAATCAATAATTTGCATATTGATTTATTCAATCTAAAAATTCTTTTAAATTCTGCGTTTGTTAGAGCCTCGAATGGATCACTCATTTCTCTTAAACTACGTCGGATTTTTACCATTCCAAATCTGACACAAAATAATTTATATGTAGGTAATATGCTATTTTATATTATATATTCTAGATATTATATTACCTTTGATTTGAATTTAATCGTCTTTTTCTAATTCGCAAAAGTATGTAGTCCATATTTTATATTTGTTTTTAAATAAGAATTAACAATGATTTATAATTGGAGTCAATCACTTAATAGTGTTGAGTTCAATTATTTTATAATTTTTTATTTAAAATACCGCTAACTTGCTAAACAGAAAGAAAATATTTGACTGAAACATAAGTTTAAAAAATCGCCCTATGAACCAAAAAACTCAGCTATAAACTTTATAGTAAGTTGAAACTCATGTGTGGCAACGGAATCAGAAATCTTATGAGTTTGAGAACTGACTAGTCGAATTTTATTTTTATATTTCTCAAACTCATTTGTCATAGAAACGGAATTCATGTGCAGGTCATAGATTCTGATCAACTGACATATGACAATTTTTTGTGACATTGTACTAAAAATACTTCTACAATTTTATGACAAATACTTGTGAGTACTAAACCGCGAATCGTATGCCATGACTTTTCCGAAATGTCACAAAAATAAGCTGTCAATTTTAATAATATTGTCATTGTTTTTCTTATCGTGACAAAAGTTTTTATACAAAATATTTGTGAGTATTTACAATGTAAACAAAATAAATGTATTCTTTATTGAAAAGCAAATAATTTTGCTATAACTTAAAAAACTGTAGTTGCTGTAAACTGCTATAAGTGTCATTTGATCTGAATCGTAAATTTTCAGTGACTTCAATTTGTACCAATCAGCAAATGTCTCGAAAAATCGTTATTTTTTAGGAATTTACCCCCAGGTGGTGTCATGGACTTATTATGGACTATCAACCGAATCTAAGGTGTTATTGTGCAAGTGTGTTCTCCAGGTTTTAAGAGGCTTAGCATGTTCATGTTTCCATTTTTTAAGCGTATGGTCCGTATATTATTTCCGAGGTCGTGTTTGTGATGGATCCGATATGCTAATCCGAGACCTTTATGTATAGAGTTCATAACTTAGTTCAGTCTTTAACGTAACTGAATCCGCTTGTTATCTGTATGGGTCACGTACTGGCGAGAAATCTTAAGGCGTCCAGTCCTACCTTGAACATATTTATATAAAGAGTAGCTTGATACAAAACAGATGCCCGTTTCAGCCTCTAACCTAGAGAACAGATGCTGATTTGGTATTTGATTTTTTACACTGCCTGATTTGATATGTATCTTGGATCTTCGCGTGAAGATATGCTTAAAAGAAACTCTTCAGTATACTACAAATTTAGATAAGGGGGATGTTACATCGTATTAAGGTAGAAAGGAAAGATAACCGGACACAATATAAAAAAACCTCAGTTGTTGCCAACATGGCACCCCGGATCAAACTGCTTTATCTGTACTGGACGACTTTGGTCATCAGGTTTTGCTCTCAAGACGTACCGAAAAATCGGGACACAAGCACGAACAAGGCTGATTCCTCGAATGGAATCTCTAGAGAGATGAGCACAAGCATAAGGATGGTCCTCTCGTGTCAAATTACAAAACCAGGAAAAGATCCTGGAAAACTCAATAAAATTCGGGTGGTCGAGAGAACGGAGCAATCGTTGATTGCTCTCTACCCAAAAGACAAAGATCGGAGAAGGGATCGTATGCAACAAGGAATGCAACAAGGACTAGAATACAGGAAACTGCACTAGGCCATTCAATGTGGTTCTAAAACATTAATTAGTGTTGACTATAATTAACAGAGCCCACAGAAAATCTTGTATCCGGTCTGGTTTGCTGGGACGGAGAGTGGTACTGGAATCATGTCAAGGTGACATTTTGTGCCGACTAATGGTCATTAGCTTTGTACAAAAAGGCTGTAGAGAGCCTAGGTGAAGTCTGAGCAAGTCCTAGACTAGAAATAATCGCTCGGGAGGAGGCATATCCCCTGCAGGCCTAGAGCGAGAGCTTGGTTCCTAGCGGAAACAGCAACTCGAAAGAAATTCTGGAAATGACACAAATTAGCAATCCTAAACAGCCGACCAAGAACTGGAGCATGGCCAAGTTGGAAGAACCAAAGGCTGATTATAAATCAGCTATTATCATATTAAATAGAGAGACGATGGCTGCACTCGTTGGGGTGAGCACATAGAAACACCCTGTACAGACATGGAGATGTTGGAAGTGGCATTGTATAGTGAATCCCTGGAGAAATCACTCCCAGAGGAAGACTTTACCGCATCTGTGATGTGGTTGAGGTTCCTGCAGATTATTCTCTACCACTCCAGGTCAGCTTTGGCTGCGCCCACAACTTAATCATCGACGGGGCGTCCTTGAGTCAATGGTCACCGGGTACCTTGACTTGGGACGAAATATAAACTGCTATACGCGACGAAGTTAGGTAAAATTCGTTCATGCATTCTTTCAATTATCAAATTACTATACTTCAGATGTGGTAAAAACAAGCGTTGAGATGAACGGCTGAAATCTCTGGTTATTATGGGGAGGGATCCTATCAGCCATTTAAGGAAGCTCATTAAAGGAGACTCAAAAAAATTGAAGTCATCCTGGAATATGATGCAAATTCTCATTGCACAATTTGGAGGAGCATTGATACGAATGAACGAGATGAGCTACTCCTTAATTTTATTCTTAGTACTAAACTATATGCAATGTTGGCTGAAGAACAATGTTTATAACTAAAAATAGACAAGAAATACTAGACATTACACTTGTCTTCACTTGATAGTTTAATTATTCTAAGTAATTCACTACTAGTGCCGGTTCCATACCACCGTTTTAATACAAGAGCTTGATGTCCGAGTGGACCAGTTAACCGAGGCATTTAATAAGACCATATTAGATACATGTCATCCTAGTAGACCTATGGGTAAACCTTGACCACCATGGTAATTATAATGACTTCAAAACACCAGTAAAAATGTAAACGGCTGTTAAAAAGAGCCAACGAAACTAAAGCTGCTATAAGGACGGGGACTACTACAAGGAAAATCCTCGAAACATACAAATATGAATTAATAAATGATAAAACAAATGCCTGGAGGATAGTGTAGTAAAATACAGGAGCCCCCTGAGTCTTCTAGACTGCGTAAAGTAATATCTCTAAGTCCCACCACACCAAGTTTTCTCCAACGACTGGATGGTACTATAGCGGTGTCAGACCGTGTCTCTTTAACTTTTAAAACCCGACTATATTCTTTTTTTGTTTCTTCATTTTTTTGATAAAATTTATTGATAAATATTGATATTCGCGGAATTAGTTTGTAGGTGGCGATATAACTCTATTCAGCAAAAGAAGCTATCCCGCGTAATTAAGCGGCGCTATTTATAAACAGTTTTGCTACGAGGAGTGCTACAGTTCTTGAACCATAACTAGTGCAAAATCGTTGTAGTTTCTACTAAAAACTCATTTTCCATGTACTTACGAATATGCGCCACAAAGGCCTAGGGAAACAGAGTCGCAGGCATTGTAAGCCAGTTTATAAGTAGAGAAAAAATCTTGTGGGCTATAAATAGTCTAAAGCCTAATAAGTCGGAAGGACCCGATGCCATTACACCGGCGGATGTCCAACAAATGGCTGACAACCTTACCCTGTCTGGAAGTTATCTTCAAGGGCAGCCTTGCACTCTGTCACATTCCTAAAGGCGGGATAGTCCCAAAGACCGTAGACTTATTAGTTTAGCCTCTTCCTATAAGTCCCAATATGCATATTGCAAGGGGTAGGTCCTTCACAGCAGATTTGTGAGTAAAAGCACTCCACAAGGTGAGACATTATCCCCTCTTCTTTGGATTTTCGTCACAAACGACCTTATATTAAACCTGGAAGAGTGCGACTTTAAAGTGGTTGCCTATGTAGATGATGTTGCGATTGTTATCTTCGGTATAAGTATTATTACGTTTGGTATTCTCTCCAGTCGGGGTAACACTTGTGGTTCCACACAAAATTGAGTCGGTCCTTTTGTCTAAAAAATACTTATCTTCTTATGTAGACCCCTAGCTTAATTAGTATTAGACTGACCTTCACTGTTCTAAAATTTATTCCTGTAAATATTCCATTTGAAAAAGATTGAAGTTGGAGCCTCTCATTGTACATTGGTTCCATATTTCTACTATTTGACCCATTTTGTTATACGTGATCAACCTAAAATTCTTGGTGAGCGCGTATAGCGAACAGGTGCCTTGTGTATTACTGGGTTTTTTAAATCCATTCAAACACTGGAAAGTCTCTTTCATCTCACACCCCTAGGTATTCTATAAAAAACCGCAGCGAGCTCAGTTGGGCTTTATAAGCTCAATCTCTATTTGAGTCTGTAACAAAACAGGTAACTAATCTATACTAAGCAACAGAAACATCGCAAATACTAGTGCTCAGCAGTGTTTTTCAATCTGAACTCGCGATAAGGGAAGCCGTTGACTGGTTGCGATATAATGTAATTTCTGGGCAGAGATATTCGTATTTTTTACGGACAGTCAGGCTTCAATGACGATGCTCAAATCATATTTCCTAACATCGAAAGTAGAACAGAATTAGCTTTCATCTCTTAACGAGATGGCAGATCAGTTCAACATATACCTGGTTTGGATGCCAGGGCATTGCAATATTACGGGGAATGAAAAAACGGATGAACTCTTTCGACAACACACAACTTGCCTCTGGAATTAGAACAACGAATGACAGATAGTCCAGTAGTACCGGGGGTCCGTATTGCGCTTAGCAGACTAAAAATTGTGGGAGCCCCTCTCCTAAAGGAAAATTCGGTATAGGAAAGGTGAGGAGAGAAAACAATGTGGATCAAGACCTCTTTGTGTCTATGCCAGTTCTTTAGGACAATCGCCCTAATCAAACATAAATTGATTATTAGGTCAGCCCAGATATTGATAGATGTCTCTAATGTTCACAATCAAAAATAAATCAGACAAATATTTAGTTCTAAACAGTAAACTTAGTTCAGATTTTACAATTGCCGATTAGAAATATTTTGGAAATTGAGAAATCCTAATTCATCAGTAGTAAGAACTTCGAAGTAGGTGATTGCTCTTCCGATGCGCTTCTATAAACTATGTATCAATTTAATAATTTATTGTTGGAATTCTAAACTATTTTCGTTCATTATTGTTCGGCAATTAAAGGAAGTAACATCTCGAGTTTCATAAAAACTTATTCTCACACACTAATAAAATCCTATATATATATATACGTATCTCATATAGAACTGTTAAAAAATAG
This sequence comes from Nephrotoma appendiculata, assembly GCA_947310385.1. Classification (NCBI taxonomy): domain Eukaryota; kingdom Metazoa; phylum Arthropoda; class Insecta; order Diptera; family Tipulidae; genus Nephrotoma; species Nephrotoma appendiculata. The sequence goes on along the minus strand of OX371225.1, from coordinate 154,831,891 downwards.
GCAAAATCTTATGACGTCACAAACACAAAGTATCCCGGGAAAATAGGAGAAATGGAAATGACATTTTATATACTTTGCTGGTATAACATTTTCGTTATGTACACGCACACAAGTGATGTATATAAGGATTCGTTTTACGTGGAGAAATTATATATTCCATAACTTTCCCCTACTTCCATAAATATACATAATAGACCAGAGCTGAATTATTTACTTCCATGTTCGATAATAAATCATTACATTTCATATATAATAATTTATAAAACTTCCAACGCAACCGAATCAAATTCATGTTCCGCAATGACTCAAATTAATATATTGAATATCTAATTTTTAAATTGTTTAAATTAATGATTTATGATCACGATATGATTATGACTCATGTATATATAGAGAAACGTTGTCAGTTTCATCCAAATGATCGTGCGCCACTCTAATTGTTTATTTATATTCAGATGAACGCGTTTGAATGAATGAATTTGTCATCAATTAAGCTTCCTGCGTATTCTCGGATATCGCCTAAAGTATTTAATTCTATTTTGAATGGAACTTGTTGGAAGTGTACCAATGCTGTGAGTGCCGCACATGCGATGACGTTCAAATCAAATTTTTTTATAAACGAGATGCTTACACACTGAAGTGCCGCGTGAGTCATACACACAGAAATTAAACGCCACGCCAATCGAAAATAAAAATTCGTACGATTTTTATATGTACATAATATTATTTTGACGTGGTTTGCAAAAGTTTTATGTTACTACAAGCATGTATATGCAACAAAATTAACACCATCACGGACGCGGAACGATTAACATTTAACCATAATTTGGTTATGCCACCCAGTTAAATCGTTTTCTTGCATGGATAAAAATAAAATTATGACATTTTATTGCACCCAATTTGCAATTTAACAGTTTGCATTTTTTTGTTGAGATTTCAGATTTCAGACAGATCGTACGATTTATTTTATGTGTGCACGGTGTTCAAATTTCGCAATGCCGCAATGCGAAACCAATATATAAAATTAGATAGACAATTAAAATTAATTTGGGGCCTCTGTTCATTATGGAAATGTATTTGGAAGTAAAGGCGTTAAAAATAATATAAGATGCGAGAATGCAAAGAATATATAGAAATTCTACTTGATTCTGTGACACTGACAGCATTCTGGCACGATTCCAACATGTTACAATAAAAGACTAATAAAAAACAAATCTTAAGAATATTTCTAATGCCGTCGGATGAAATTGTAGCGCCAAATACCACAATGTTGATGTGATGTGATTTATTCTTTGTACCATAAAAAATTTTATGGTGGTAAAGTAAGCGAGACGATTTGTTTTTGCTTTTGAATTCGAATGGTAAAATCATCATTATACAGAGGAGCGGTTTATAAAATCGTTAACAGGATATAAGGAATTGTGAAAACTGTAACAAATTTGTGGTTCAATAATTGGCTGGATTAAAATATATTGAAAAGTGTATACGCTAGTTAGAAACAACCGATGTTCTGAAGGTGGCCCGAAAAGTACCCGAAACCAAAAAAAAATTGTATCTTTGCTAAATCTGTAATATTTTCAAAATTCCGCATTACATTGACTTCTTATCCGGAAAATTTTGTTACATCAAATTATTGCAATAAGATTTGATTTTACAACCCATAATTAAATTATGTAATAAAATTTTTATTGATTGTCCAATTTGTATATGCAATGTAAATTTATGTACTGCCAATTTAAAAAAATGTGTGTGTTTCAAACGTACATTGATATTACGTGAGATTTTGAAGCAACAACACCAAAATATTTTCTTCTGTGGTAGTTTAAACCAGTGGTTCTTAACCTTTTTTTACTCGCGGCCCACCAAATATTTCATATTTTTTTATGGCCCCCAATTTTTTTTAATAATAATTTTTTATATAATACTACCTGCTGTCGGCGACTTCGTTCGTTTGGTTTTCAATTGAATGCGATAATATGAAATAAGGAAGAAAGTTTTTGTTTATAATTCTGTTTATTGAAGTCCTTCTGGATACAAAATATTTTTTTTGTTTTCCCGTCAGGTACGAGTATGTACACAAATAAATCAGACGGTTTTCCGACACGTGAGCATGCCACATACAGCTTTCCATGTGAGAAGAATGGTTTTTCCAAATTTGGTTCACACATTTGTAGCGATTGTACTTGTGCTTTATTGATGTTTGCAAATCCGAGTCGTACCGGAAACTGCAAACGTTTTAATTCTAATGGCATATCTGTTCGAATCATTGGGATTCGTGGCAACAGTATTTCTTCTGGCTTAAATCTTCCACTTAAAATTGTTGCTTTGACGGTATTGTTCATCATCTTTGTTCATCAATTGTTGCTTTGACGGTATTGTTCATCATCGTATAATGATCGGCACGCCAATTTTCAGGCTCCTAACTTATCATGCACACTGAGTAAAACATGATTTTCGGAAATTCTGTGCTATATCTAGAAAAATTTTGTGAATCAATTCGTCTGTGGTTGTGTGAGTTTACAGAAATTTGTTAGCAATGTGATACATTGTAAGGATTTGTAAATTGGTATTTTACCATTTCCAATATTCAACAATTGTTTTGCGAAACGTTGTGGATCCATTATGTTGTAGTTCTATACGTATGGTCATAAAACTGATGATTTGACACATGCATTAAGTTTATCAGCGGCTGTTGAACGTGTTATGGTAAAGTTTGTCGAAAATCATTAGATAATAAAATGATTGCGCCACCGCTGATAATTTCCTCTCAATTGTTTTAGTGTTCCGCATATGAAGCGCTTCCAATGTTTTTTGTGTGACAATGGCAGTTTCAGTGCTGAATGTGCTATTCGACCACCATTCAAAATAGTAAATTCTAAATTATGCGATTAAGAGTGCAATATCTTTTCGTAATTGTATAGTTTGGCCAAAATGAACGAACTGAGAAAAGTATACTGCTCGTGACTCCGGGGAATTCAATTCAATTCATTCTCCATCTAGGAAATTCAATCCGTCACTTTGGCTTGTAATAACAAGCATAATCCTAAAATAGTTAAGCGTTGTTCTGAAACCAAGTACTGTAGATTAGTTTGAACAAATGTAACCAATTCTTTGACATGAAAATATCTTTCTTATTGCTAATCACAATCGAAAATGTCGTTTGCAGATCCACTCGGCCCAGTTATTCTGAATTGAATCAGTGCTTTGATAGTGATTGCGTCATTTTACACGTTTGACACGATTGGGTGGGGATCGTATTTGCTGTGGTTGAGAAGTGCCCCAGTATACAGTAGTCAAGCATCTCGATAAATGGCACATGCCTCACGGTTATAGTTCTCAATTCTTGGAAGGGTGTCGATTCATGTGCGTTTATTACAGTGTGGGTAATGTACGCACGGCCTAACACGTCGGTTGAATATAAATTGGGATGTCAATCAACTGCTTTACCGTTTCCGCGACGTTAAAACATTTTCGCTGATGCATTCCATGTGTTTACTACACTTGATACTTAAGAGTTAAAAGGCGTCTTTGCAAACACATGTGATATCTCTTCTGTAAATACAGCTTTGTAGTCATTAGCTGGCATTTGTTCGGTCGGCAGTGGTATAGTAGTGATAAATTTGCCATTGCAAATTCCTTGAATGTTGGCATGTAATTCTTGCACACGATATTTGTTGCATCGGACAATGAAATTTGGAAACACGAATTGTAGTTTCTTATATTTACCAAGAAATGTTTCGACTGGACTATACCAAACGATACGAACGTTGATAATGGTTTGGGTAGTAGATGTAATTCTGGTAATTTCATATTTCCTACCGCCTGCACATTCCTTGTGTTTTTCTTTTAAATTTGAAGGCACTTCGTGTATTGATTGCATAAATTATCCATTGTCTGGCTTCCCGTAGCTTGTCTGTTTCTGGACAGCAAGTTTATACGACGGATAAAATCTCGGATTTTTCTATCCCATCGTTTTAACCAATTACATCACGTAAATTATACAACAGACATGCCTCTTTCAATAGAAAAAAGATGAAAAAAATTTAAATAAAAAAAAATCTGGAATAGAAAAATTCGATATTTTTATTCGTCGTATGAACTGGCACTGAAAGACAATGCTTACGCAAACTTTAATCGAGAAAGCGCACGATCCACCATCCGCTGCTCACCAAGAGATTTCAAAAACATTGGGAGTATTAGACGGCAATTTTATTGCCTGAAAATGGCATGTGAGGTTAGAGACTTCGTAAATAAGTGCGAAATTTGTAAAAGTAGCAAGCCGATAAACTTCTCAACCCGACCCGAGATGGGCAAACCTTTCGAGACAACCAGACCTTTTCAAAGGATATATATCGATTTCTTGGGTCCTTATCCTCGTACAAATAATGGGTTTGCGTATATTCTAATCATATTGGATCACTATTCACGATTTCTTATCCTAGAGCCTATGCGTTCCGCTTCGGCAGAAAAAGTTTGCCAATTTTTAGAAAAAAAAATGTTTTCATTTGTATGGGGTACCCGAGGTTTTAGTTTCGGATAACGGGCCGCAGTTTAGATCGGTTCGATTGGCTAACTTATTCCAAAAATATGGAGTGAAACATCAATTTTCAGCTATCTACGCTCCTCAGTCGAACATATCGGAACGCGTCAACCGATCTATTATATCTGCAATTAGATCATATATACAGGAAGACCACAAGGGCTGGGACATACATTTAGACGAGATCGTTGAAGCGTTAAAAAATGTAGTCCATAGTTCTACAGGATTTTCACCACATTACTTAGTATTTGGCCAACACAAAATTAATCACGGCTCTATGTTTGAATTAATTCGTAAACTACGTGGAGTGGATAGCAATAATGTGGAAGTTTTCTCCCCACCAGATCGGTTATCAATAGCCCAAAACGTCGTACTAAGGAATCTCAAGGCAGCTCACGAACGGCGTACGTCAAACTATAATTTACGAAGTAGGCCGCGAACATTTGGCCCAGGGGAAACAGTTAACGTCCGCAACTTTACGCAAAGTTGCGCTCAAAAGAATTTTTCGAGTAAATTGGGTCAAAAATTTGTGAAAGCAAAGATTCAGAAACGCATAGGCACAGTACTTTACGAAATAGTGGATGAGACTGGAAAGAGTCTTGGAGATGATGATTTCTACTTGTAGTAATTTTAATATTCCATTGTGGTGACTTGTATGTGTGTCGAATACTATATTGTATTATATAATTATCTCACGTTGAATGCCCGGCTCAAATTTTTCTGTTAACGGTATGATCAACACCCCACTAAACTGTTGAGTGAAATCCCACATTAGTTGGCACTATAGGTCAAACTGTTGCACTATAGATAGGACTAGGATAACTATAGGATGCATTGAAAGTCTAAATTAGTAATTGATCTGTTTGGACAAGGTGCGCTCACATATATCGATGGTCTGTAGCTGGTCTACGGTAGTTATTGCAATTTAATCGATCTCCCTTTTAATGTAGTGGTAAATCTGAACCACCTTCCATTCATGAAATTCCATTTTCACCATAGGAGCCTTGTTGCTTTTTATTTCAAAACTACACTTTACTTCATCTTTCGATGGTGGTGGTGGTGAAGTCTTGGAGGATCGTTGTTGGTGTCAACTACTAACTCTTCAGATTCGTTGCGAATAGTCCTACTATGAGGTTAGAAAACTGTACCTAGCTATCTCTTTGACATTGCGATATCTATCTCAAAGACTCGAATTTTCAATGTTATAACTACGTCGATTGGGCGATTCTCATTTTTTTCCGTCTGCAAAGCCAAGCGCGTGCTGTTTTTCCTGGAACTGCTGTCAAACAATCTTCGTCAAACCAATCATTTTAAATTCTCAGTCCTCGGTGAATTTGGAGCAATTTTTGATCTTTTCATTACCGCCGTTTTTATGTTATACTGATCCTTCACGGAATTGGGCAATGGCTGATTTTTAAGAATTCCTGATAGGGTATTCTCATATTTGATTCTGGTAACGTGGTTTTTAAATGCATCATTGTTCCAATGCGAGGTTCATAGGAAATTCCAACAAAGAGGTGATCGGAGTCGATGTTATAGCTTCGCGTCTTACTTTAATATCATTGATACTAGAGAAATGTCTTTTGGATTCTAGGACGTAAAGAATTTGATTAACCGTGTTTGATTTCGATCTACTGTTATGAATGCGTTTTCGTAGACCGTGCGCTTGCGACAACCAAATTATGCGGTAAAGCTAATTCGGCAGTCCTCATTCCGCGGTTGTTTGAAAGATGATAAAAGGAGTTTGGGCTGATGACGCCCAAAATGATTTTGTCATCATGCTGAGGTGTTTTGCTCAAAATATTTTCCAGATAGTCGTAGAAAGCATTTTCTGTTTGTTCGGAGGGAGTATCCTCAGTTTGAGTGGGAACGTTTACGAATGAATTTTTAAACTGATGCCTGTGAAAACTATCTAAACAAATATGATTAGGTATGCCCACGAACTGCCAAAGTTTAGTCGGACTAGTCATTGTTTTTCACAATTTGTTTTTATCCCATAAGGTACTAAAGACAATACCGTAACAGTTACTGGAGATTCTCAAAGAGTGATGATATCGACAGGGTTTCATTGGTCCTCTAATATGACTGTAACGATTGTTTTGTATTAGAGCACTTGAAGTGAACAGTATACACGAACAAACCAACCACAATCTGGGTGCTTGCGAATGTGTAATTCCATTTATAAAAAACATGTCAATAAATAAAAACAAATAGAATAAAAAACGCTCATGGTATTGTGGCAGACTGGTTCGGACTGGTCACCATTGTTTATGATGCGAATTCAAGTATATCCCATAGTTATTTTAAAAATTGCCAATTTTCTAAAATTTCTGTTGAGTCGCCAAATCCCAATTTTATCATAAGAATTCTTGCCAGACTTCCGATTTCGTAGACTAAAATAATCGCATAAAACATACAACCCGACTACGTATATAGATTAATTAAAAACCTCATTAAATTTTTTACAAACGATAGGAATTTTTATCATCTCAACTTAATTTTGTGAAAAACAAAAACAAAAATATCGCGATATTTCTATAAATAAAGTCGCGTGCGCCTTATCAGATTAAAATTAATTTACTCTTAAGAACAAACCCGCGGTCGGAAATCCACATTTAGTGTTTTGGCAATTAAATTGCCTCTCGAATTTTCTGAAAATCTTGAAGATTTTTATACCTTGCACAGCGGTAATCGTTAATTCCGGAATACATTATTTCCGCAAGGACTAACATTTTTTTATAATATGTCGCGAAATTTAATAAATTTTAATAAAACTAATATTTTTATTTGCGTTATTATCGCAACATTGAAAATTAGTAATTTATGTATACAAATAGTGCGACGATTGATGCATGGGAAAATTTTTGCTGTTCCAGTAAGAATTAATTAACGTAACCGCACGTAAAAATTAATAAAATTATGTATGCAGCAAATTTAGGTCGTGTTTACAATGTACAACATTTAGGTAACAATAACAGAGTTCTAATTTAATTTATTTAGATTAGACCGCACATACACATGTTATTACATTACAATATTTATGTAAGTTCCTTATAGGTTTTGCATAGTCGTAATATTAATTTTTGAAGGTGGCATGCCGAATCAACTATATGGGCGCCACGCCTCTGAATCGATATAACCAAGTATTATAACAAATCGTATTTAAATTAACACTGCGACCAACAAAAAAAATTTCACCCTGAATAATTTTTCACCTTAAAACAATCACTGTCTGGTATGCCTATAAATTGAATATATACACAGACGTACAGAATTAACAACACACATAGCATTCTTTGTGTGTTACTTTTGATGATGAAAAATGATTCTAATAAAATAAGACATTGAAAAAATAATAAATATTTTTTTTTATGTTTAAATACGAAATTCCTTATGAATTGGCCGTGGTGATATTCAGAATTCAGATTGGCGAGATAAAGTTCAGACATAAAAATTAAAAAAAAAAAATTACGAACGACACAAAAGTTAATGACTTTTGGAGTGAAAATAATTCCCAAATCTTCTTTGGCACGCATCATGACTCATAAAGATTTTAATTTTAATTGGAATGCATTAAGGAAGATACACTTTTCGACCTGAAATATCCAATGGGTGTGACCGTGAGATTTTGTAACGTCTCGATTGACTAATACTTAATTGTGTTTATATATCAATTTCCTTATATAGTGTACCGTTATTTAAATGTATATGGCCATCATAAAAATGCAGGCAGTTTTATTACTTCGCACTTATAACACTTCAACTTCAATATTTACACGCAATTAATATAATTAAACAATAAAATGTTGACCTTAATTTTCGTATGTTCCTGTGATTATTTTTCTATGTGCAATGTACATGTTTTATTTATGATTTAAATTTTCAATTCACCGAGACAGTGATCGTATATCTTAAGAGTAATTTTGATGCCCATTTGATTTAGCCATTCTATAAAAGACGACAAAGTAAACATCATAAACAATTTTAGTTTCTCCCTTATACTCCCTTATGTATTTAAACATATACATACCTTTGTGAAGTTGGCCCAAAATAGTATCCCAAAAAGTAGGATTTTATAGGCTGGCAATACCAAAACAATTATCGTGAAATAAAAAATTCTCACGACATAAAATTATATTATCGAAATGATGAACACGTGGTGACGTCATTACCTTATAGGTGGAATTGTAGTCGGGTTGACGGACAACAACATCGGTTCCAAATGACGTCATGTTAAAGCATTGATTGTATTGCTTGCTTTGATGGTTGATGCAAGAAGAATTTCTATTTAATTTTTTTTCCAATTATTTGACATATATGCTATAATGTAGACAATTATGATTTTAATTTTGTACATAGATTGCCAAAATTCAACACAACTTATATTTATAGTAGTCCGCCACCAACGCCATCGATGGGTCAAATGCAGCTGTCAAACATCAGCTGATAGGTGAATAATTATGTCTATAAAATAATAATTATGTGAAGTGTAATACGTCCGTGTGTTTGTTTAAATTAACTTGTATATTTTATTGTATATACATAATAGTTTTGTTAAGGTGATCTGTGTATGTGTATATGGTTGATGTGGTGGAGTGATTTTTAAATTAATAAATTAACATGAGAAGTTATGTATGCCTATATATGCATTAATATGGATTTCCAAATATTATACCTGGATGATGGACAAAAGGAAAACTGATTTAAAAAAAGAGATGAGGTAAAGCTGTCGTGGATCAGCGATCAGGATGCCTTGCTAAATGGATTTTAGAACAAAAAGGGATATGACCATAAATTGAACGGATGGGTCATGGAAGATGGGAAATCAGGTTGTATTTTTTCATTATATTTTTATTTTATTTTATTTTATTTTAATCTTTATCAAAATTTTAATTTTGATTTTGTTTTGATTTGTTGTTTACTATTGTTATTATTTATTTTATTAACATTATTCCTGGGTGAGTAAGGGATTGTCGTATATTTTGATTTTGGGCTAGCTTGAGATGAAATTCCCTCTTTTGGTAGGGGTGTTTTTATGTTCTAGATAGTTTCTGTGGAATTTTGGAGTTTATGTTATGGTTGTTAGGTTTTTGTTCGTAGTCATGGTGGTTCGGATTTTGATCTTTGTCATCGTGTCACCATTAGTTTAAACAAGAGCTGCCTCGAGAAGGCTGGTGATCTCCGACTAGATGATAAGAGACTATATAAGACGCATAACTCATCTGTTCAATTCCCAGGAATGAAAAAGAGAGGGTTTGGTTAGTTTTAGTTTGGAAATTTGGTTTTGATGAGCAAACATAAAAAATAATGAATATTTAGTTAGAATCTGAACTATATATGTAATCATCAGATTCATTCGTGGAAGGGTTATCTGAGTCACAAATTAAATCTACTTCCTTTTTTAAATCAGACTTTCCAGCTTTTGCGGCAACTTTTAAACGAGTTTCAGGAATTGATATTTTCTGTATATCCTGTCTTAGTGAATCATTCCAAGTGAAAATAGGTCGACCAATTTTTCTATAATTTCTTGTAAACTTCCTTGCTGCATGTAATAAATGACCTCTTGTTCTTCTATGAATATGGCCCCAATAGGATATTCGATATGCAGTAACTTTCTGATTGATTGTCTTTCCCTTCAAAACCCTTCTAATAAAAATTCTTAGAGGGCGATTTTTACAATACTGCAATAATTGTTTTACAAACCTTTTTTCATAACGTGCTAATCGTAAACGACATGCTTTAGTCAAAACAGCGACTCCTAAACCATATGTCATGATAGTAGTTACTAGTTGTTTATACATCTGTATTACAATCGTAAAAGGTAATTTGTGTTCACGAATAAATCTTGTCAACATTTTTACAACACCATGTGCTTGGCGGCAACGTTTTCGGATTGTCTCTGGACGACTTAATCCGGCAGTTATATAAGTGCCTAAATATCGCAAAGTTGAACTAACATGAAAGTTCAGACCACCTATCGCTACGGTCATAATATTATCATTATTTGGTCTTATGAGAATTTCAGATTTGCGTTCATTTACCTCTAATCCTATTGAGTGTAGTAGAGGGACCAGTTCTTCTAAAATATTAGACAAGATGTTTAAATCATCACTAACGAGTAACAAATCATCGGCATAGGCTAATATTAATGGCAATTTAATTTCTTGATCTTGCGAAAGTTGTAAACCAGGAATGACTTCTGCGAGAGTTTGTAGAACGGAATCCAATATTAAATTGAATAAGGTCGGTGAAAAGGGACATCCTTGTTTGAACCCCATGCCACGTTGAAATGCCCTAGTTCTTTGTTTATACCATATGATTGATGTTAATTCATGCATACAAGTTCGTATTATTCTATTAACAAGATGATGAGGAATTCCAATATGGGAGAGAATGATTGCTGCTTTGTTAAGATCAACTTTATCGAAAGCCTGTTTTAGATCAAGTGATAGGATATAAATTGTTTTTCCTGTTCTCCATTCCTCATCGATAACACGTCGTATAACAAACATATGGTCATCGGTCGACCGATTGCGGATAAATGCAGCCTGGTATGATCCTATCTCAGTGTGTATCTCTTCAAACCTAGATAATAGGAATTTTGCATATACCCGATACCCAGTGTCTGAAAGAGTTATTCGTCTATAATCTGTGATGGTACTGGGTCGTTGTTTTTTTTGGTAAAGGAAATTGGACCGTTTCTAGCCATTGACTTGGTGGGGTGTTTAATAGCCAAACTTGTTGTAAAACATATAGAAAGACCTTTGTTCCCTCATCAGGTAATGCTTGTAATAGTTCAATTGAAATCTGATCTAAACCAGGAGCAGTTCCTCTTGTTACGACTGTGTTGGTCGCAACCGTCTTCTCTTATTTTTTTTATTCACCTCGAATGTGTTATGAACGTACTCTCGACGTTTTGTTTTGTGCCCCATCGCGTGGTGGCGCAGAGGTGAGAAAGAATGGGGGAAAGAGAGAGCAATGCGCATCGAGTGTGTGCAAAGTAAAACGTTTTGGAAAAAATGTTTTTTCTTATATGTCTCTCTTTTATACCAACGAAAATTTGATATAAAGGAGAGACAGAGAAGAGAGATTAATTTCTTCTAAAACGTTTTACGAGTTGTGCGGCGCTCGAATTTTTTTTGGATGATGACAGTCGAGTTTTGATTTGATATAAATAAGTTCTAGTTTTGATGAGTTTAATTTTTTTTTTTTTTTTTGATGTTAAGAAAAAATATAATTTACCCGGTGGGGTTAAATCTTTTAAAGTCGAGTTTTTTGATTTTCAATAATATAAAATAAAATATTTTTGTATGAAAAGTGTAACAAAATCAATAATATAAAAAATTGTTTCAAAAAAAATAAACTTTGATTAAATTGTTTTCCCTGTGTGAGTGAAGAAAAAAAAATTTGTTAGAGGGAATTTTTTTATCATGTGGTGTTGACGAGTTAACACTACAAATAAATACAAGAAATAAAGATAAATACATCAATACTGTATTAATCATCACTGGAAAAATATTAATTTTGGCGGTTTCGTATTGGGGCGCTTAGACGTAAAGTTTAATTGGGGGTGGGCGCCGCAAATTCCCACGTTTGCCTCGATTGCGTTTGGCGTACACCATTTTAAAGGGCCATTTTTAGTGGTATATCAAGGCCATTCCGGTCATTTACGGTTCAGCGAGACAACGCCCAACGGCGGTTGGTTAACGGTGGAAAGACGTCAACACCAACATATACGATTTTTCAGCGGCCGATCAAGGCCGAGTAATTGGTATCGGGGAGAGGCCCCGCAACGGTAATCGGTGGTCTGCCGCAACGATACGGTAGCCAACCGGCTATTGTTCATTTTTTTTGATTTTTTGGTATCGGGGAAAGGCCCCGCCACATTTGGGTAGCCAACCGGTTGCCCGTGTTTTTTGTAACGGGGAAAGGCCGCGCAACAGGTTGAGGCCAGTATATTTTACCGGCGGTTGGGCCGCACCGGTGGAGCACGCGGTAAACGGCACCAAGGCCGCAACCCATTTTTATTGGTTAACGGTGAAAGGCACCGCAACTGTCCGGGTGGGGCAAGGTCACCTGTGGCATGACGGCCGCGCAAGGCCGCAACATTTTTTTTATTTAAGTAAGGTACAATTTTTCTTATTTTTATTTAAATTTTTTTTTGATTTTATTTTTATATATATTTTAAATTTTTTGATTTTCTTTTTATATATATTTAAAAAAAAATTTTGTGTGGTTATAATTTTGAAAATTTGTGTAATCGAGCGCCGCACAGCGGGTGCACGCTCGATGCATATTGTTCTCGCTTCTCGCGTCCCGTTTCGTCTCGCGCTTCTCTTCTCCAGTTGTTTTCTTTCGGCAATTATTTTTGTTGTATTATTTCTATTTCTGTAGTTGATATTCTTTGTAAAATGAATTATTAATTTTTCGGTATGGTATGATGGGAGCGGAGACTCCCTCTGTGTCGGTTTAGTGTTTGCGGTCCCTTGGTGCCCGCATCCAATTCCATAACCAGGGCTCGACCCCGTTTGAATTCGGATGGTTGCGCGCACCAAGGCACCTCTTCCGTTATCATTTTTTTTATTTTTTTTTATTATTTTGATTATCTGCTGTTTGTTCCTCAGGTTCCGGCCGACAAATTTCCGCGGAACTCGGTTTTATTATTATTTGCGTTCCCCCTTACTTTCTGTATCATCACGGTGTAAGGCAGGAGCGTCATGCAAGCCTCAAACCCCACGACCTTAGCACTTCTCCCTGAGAACGTAGCCGGCAAAAATCACCGTGGAGGCCTCTGCATGCGCTTAGTGAAATCTGCAGGTTGGCAGTAGCCAGCCTGTAACACTCTTCTAATGGAAAATAGGATGGTTTCTATTTCTTCCTGGGTTGGAGGCAATCCTAATGGCCAATGATCCTTTTCAGTTATTTGAGGAACGTCGGAACCCGAGTTAGTTGATAATAATTGCTCCCATCCTGATAAAGGAATGTAGGTACTTGCCATCCTATTAGAATTTTGTCTATATGAATGAATAAATTGATAGGTTTGGCGGAGTCGACTAAAAGGATTTACATCGTTTAAATTTCGGAAAAATTCTCTACATTCTTCTGATTTGGATTTTTTAAATTCTTGTTGAACATTATATCGGCAATTTCTGATTAGATGAGGGTTACGTGGTGTCCTTCTTAAAGCAGTTTTCAAAGAATTTATTGCTACTTTCTGTCCCTTAGTCATAGTGGCTTGTTTAGTTAAAACTAAGTCTGATGAAGCCTTTATAGAATGCACTAAAGCCCTCCAAACTAATTCAACTGTTGTTATCACTGGGAAATTGAGAGTATCATCTAATATTAAACCTTCTCTAACCAGAAATTTTGTTATGTTGGATTGATACTGTTTTAAGATAGTTGGATCTTTTAATAAATCAACTCTCCATCTTCTAAAATTATGACTTTCGTAGTTTTCATGTGGATGCAATGAAATTCTAATTGGCTTCCGTGAGTCAGATTGCACTTTGATTACATGTCCAAATACTAATTTATGATCCGAAATAAATTTCTTTACTAGTTTACCTTTTCCCTTCGTCTACGACCAAAAGTGGTACAAATTGATAAATTATTATGTAGTGCAAACTCAATTAGTATATCGCCACGTTCATCAGTTTTTTGATGATATAAATTTTGCCCTAATATTTTTTTACGTGTTAAGTTTAATTGGTCCAATCCTATGTGAGCATTAAAATCGCCCAAAATGCAAACAGCTAGTGTTTTACTATACTTTCGTATAATTGTAGATATTCTACGAGTTAAGAGATGTGAAATTGTTGAATTGAACTCTGATCGGAAATGGGTACAAATTAGCAATAGTTCACCTAATCCTTTGACATCTATGATTGCAAAACATAATCTTTCTGATATACCACTAAAATATTGCACTTTTAATCCACAATTTTGTTTCACTAATATTGCAACTCCGTTTTTAACTCCACGGTTCCGTACAGTGGGCATCACTCTTTTTCTATGACTCAAATACCAATTATAATGTGGAGTGTTGATTTGAAGGTCAACTGAATTTGTTTCCTGTATAGCTATTGTATAATATCTATTCCAACTTTATGTAAAGCTTTATCGACTATTAATTGCTTTGTAACCTTAGCACAACCTCGAACATTCCATGTTCCTACATTAAAATTAGTACGCTTAGTTATTATGGGAGGTAGTTGATTGCTGGATTCGACTGGTTGTAACCGATATGAACTAGAATCGGTCTGCACTTGTATGAGGTGACTAATTGAAGGTGGATGAATGAGAGGGTATTTTATAAAATCATTTCTACATAATCCATCATAATGATTGTTATTGATATAAAGTACTCGAATTATTTTTTGAATCGAATTACCAAAAATTATTGGACCTGCATTGACTTGATATACTTCGATTTTGGCCTGATATATTTCTGAGGTAGGCTGTAATATTTCCTCACCACCCCAAGTATTATCACGAGCAAGTTCAATAAGAAACAAATTGATTAATTGATCGCTAGCTTCTAATTCAGGTCATTTATCCTTGGCCGATTCGATTAAACCGGTTTTATAACGAGTAACATTACGACGTATATGATTAACAGTCGTCTCTCTAAGATTTTTTGCATGGTTCCTATATTCACTAAGCCATTTATGACAGGATATTATTTGGGTTACTAATGAGGAGAACAAGCAATTACCATCGGGAGGCACTTGTATGATTGAATAATTTTGAAAAGTATTCATGGTACCGTAGAGAACAAAATACTTTTACAGAAATAAATTTACGATTATATTAGTTCTTATTATGAAGTTATAAATATCTTCTAATAAAACTTACCCAATTAGTTGATAATTGAGAATAATCGGTTAATACCAATGATAATGATTATTTGATTTGAATTTAATATTATATATTTTAATTAATTGGTTTTTAACTTTATACACTTTAATAATGATAGCTTTATAATAATACGTACGTTCAGGTTAACGTCAGAATTAGAATAGAAGGACGCGATTGAATCCACATTTACAAATGGAGGATTTTATCATTTTATAGTTTATGAATTTAATAATAGATGTCATTTCGATTTGTGAATGTTTGCTTCACAAATGATCGATTTTATAATTATTTGATTTGGTGTTAGATGTCTCTTCGATGTGTGAATATTTGCTCCATTCTTCCGCTAGGTGGGTTATTATACATAAAGAGACAAGTTTATAAATTAATCAAATGACTTCTAAACGTTCTAGAGCCGAGACATTTCTGGATTGTTTTGTGTTCCTTTGTTCCTTAATTTAAACAACTCTAATAAATTGAAATTTTGTCGAAAGTCCTGACTTAAAACAATTAAGTTGTCGACAAATATAATTCAATTTATTTTATTATTATTATTATTATTATTTAATGTTTTTGAACATAACCGAAGGTCAGGGAAGATTGTGATTGCAACATTCTTGATCAGGGGGTCTATTAAATTACGCTTTGCGGATAAACTCAATACAATTAAATATGTTAACGATCCAAGGACTGTTTGCTATTGAATGTTGTTTTTCGACGATGTTTCTGGTTGAATTCAGGTTATGTTTTAGTGTAGTTGTGTGAATGTTAGATATAAATGAACCCTGCTTTTAGTTGGATGAATTCAAATATAGGTAGCTAAATGACAATACCGAATTTAAATTTAAATTTTTACAATATCAACGGAATATTTAGGTCATCATATGTATGATAATGCTGTGAGTCATTACGAACGTGAATTCCCTCGGTTAGATGGTGTTGGGTGGGAAGATAGGGCAAAATAAGGTTACAAACAGCATATGATGAGATGACCCGTAGATGTGAATTAAATAACCTAACCAGTCTATTATGACTGATGCCGAATACATATGATGAATATTAGTATCCTTTACCTCAACCACAACTAACCTAAATTAATAAACTAACAAAATCTAATCTAGAGTGTGAATTTAATTGAGACTAACATTTTAATATATTTAAGTAGTTAGCAAACGACTTTGCTGCGGTTCGCCCTAGTTGTTTCTGTGACTAACATCCTTTCCTAATTAACCTGATCTATTAAGGATGCAGGCAGGGCCTGGGCCAGCATGATGTTGAAATATTATTCACATTCAGATATAATTTGTTATTTGATTGTTGATATTTCAGCATTATGGTAACGTACCTAGGATCGCCGTTATGGCTGGCCTGTACGCCTCTATCATATCATATCATATAGTCCGCCACCAACGCCATCTTTCCAAATTTTTTTCCTAAGCCGCCACTGTATTGAGACGAAAAAAGCATGCAGCCTCTGGTGCGATTCGAATCCGGTACCTCCCAGCCGAATCACCGAAGCTTTAACCACAAATATTTTTGAAGATTAAAGAATATTACAAGAAATATCAAAGCATTATTATTTCAATAGAGAACCTCTGATCCAAGTGGACTCTCAGGTTAGATGCATTAGTCTTTTTAAATTTTTTTATTGTTGTCATTAAGTTTTTAATTTAAGATTAATAAATCGAACCGAACCATTATGTGGATATTATTTGCTGGCTTAAAATTTGCTGTGTTTAAACTTGCCAATTACCATGTCTTTAAAATTAACTAAACTAGATATTTTGGGCTACTTAGGTGCTAAAAATAACAATATGTGCTAGTATTGTGTTCTCCACCAATATTTTCGTATCATTCCCTCGTACTTATCGAAGCTTTAACCACTGCACCACCTATCACATACAAAATGTACACACAAAATTCATATAAAAAAGGCTTTTTATTTTATTTTTCGTAAACCCCCACTGTATTGAGACGAACAAAGCAAAAAAAGAATCATCCAAATCGGTCGTGTCCTTCTCGAGTTTTTGAGAGACTAACGCACGGCAATTGACTTTTATATAGATAGATAGAGAAAATAAATAGATAAAATAAATAGATTGGGTAAAAACAAAATACTAATCTGCATGCAGCCATGGTGGGATTCGAATCCAGTACCTCCCAACCCGAACGCCGAAGCTTTAACACTGCACCACCTATCTCATAAAAAATGGACACACAAAATTCATATGAAAATGGTTTTTTAGCCGATTTTTCGGGTTTTTCGACTTTTCCGGTGGATTTTTTCAAAAATTACTTTCGTAAGAACCATCTCCTAGTACTTGCGCCAGTACTTTTATTTATTTATTTAGTACAAAATCTAATACTTATGATTTTAGTCAAATACATACATGAACAATATTACATAATATGTTTAATATGTAATAAACATATAAGATTCTAATAATATATAATACAAATAAAAATGATTTAACAAAAAAGGTTAATTATAAAATAATTTTAAAATCCGCTTTAAAGTAATTTTGGATAACCCTAAGTCGAACTTGATGCTAATTTGGTTTAATTGTTTGGCCATTCGGTTAACTGGTTCATTTTCACCATAGATTGTATGGTGCTGCTTGTCGGGACATGCAAACCGATGTCAGCCAAAATGTTTGGCGAGTCAATGTGGCCAAGAAGAACATTTCTTAACATCGAGGCACCAAGTTGATTTCTTCTGTTATCCAAGGTGGTGATTTGGTAAGTATTACATCTTTCAATATAAGAAGGTAAGCGAAGAATATTTTGGTAGTATGGCAGATTATGGTCATAACACCAACCGTCTTTCTTAGCAACGTACAACAAAAATTTTCTTTGTACGCTTTCAATACGATTGATGTGTATTTGATGGTAAGGTGACCAAACTGGAACCGCAAATTCCAAATGAGATCGGACATGTGCAAAATATAAGTTGAATAAGCACCTTATGTCTGTGAACTCATATGTCCATCTTTTGATACATCCCAACATAGAGTTTGCCCTTGCGATTATTATATCTATGTGTTTGTTGAGTGATACATTTTCCACAAATGTAACACCTAAATCGCGGATTTCACTTATTCTAGCTAGAGGTGACTCATTGATTTGGTACTCATGATGTAAAGGCTCCTTCTTCCGGTGAAATGCTATAACCTTGCACTTATTTGTGTTTAATCGCAGTTCATGAAGTATGCACCAGCTACTTACTCTGCTTAAATCGTCCTGTAATAATTTCACATCTTCCATGGTCTTAATCGATTTAAATATTTTCATATCGTCAGCATATATTAGTACATCGGAATTATGGATCACACCGGTGATGCCGTTAATAAAGATTATAAAAATCCAAGGTCCTATTATTGGTCTTGATTTAACACCGCCTATTTCGATATATTGCTCTCTGTTACTTAAATACGACCATATCCACTTCACAAATGCGCTTGAGAATCCAAAGTTCGACAAGCTTTGTATTGCTTTCAGGTGACAGACTGAATCAAAAGCTTTGCTAAAGCCAGTGTAAATTGTATCCGTTTGAGTTGATTGCACTAGGGTTTTCAGAGTTTTACTTGTAAACTCAACCAGATTTGTTGAAGTCGATCTGCCAGGGAGAAAACCGTGCTGTGATACTGAAATGCGTTTTGGTACTATTGATTTAAGAGATTTGCAGATGATCATTTCAAAGCGCTTAGGTATTGAAGACAATGATGATATTCCACGGTAACATGAAATGTCGGTTCTTTTACCTGCTTTAAATATAGGTATTATTTTAGTTATTTTCCATTGTGTTGGGAATACGCCACTTTGTAAAGACTGATTGAAGAGTAGGCACGGTGGTTCGACCAGTTCGTTTCCGAACATCTTTAGAACAGCGGGTAGTATTTTATCAGGTCCACAACCATCACTAAATGACTGAAGTGCTTGTAATATAGCATTGCTGGATATGCTTGGAATGTTTATGTCTAGGTTAGATTCACAACCAGGCGACGCTGAAACATTTTCTTGGTAGACACTTTGAAAAAACTCAGCAAACATGTTTGCAATGCATTGGTTGTCAGTTGACTGGTTTTCTTGGTAGTACACAGATACTGGATAACCTGTAGTATTTCGTTTGGTGTTAAAAAAATTCCAGAAATATTTTGGGTCACTTTTAATGCTATTCTGTATATTCGTTAAGTAATTTGAATATTTTGCTTAGAAGTATTCCTCATATATACCATTAATGTCAAGAAACAGTCTTCTATCGTTCTCCGTATTGTTAATTTGCATACATTTGTTCGCTGTGTCCTTTTTATTCTTCAGGTTAACTAGTGAAGAATCATACCACGATGGGTAACGCTTTGTGGAAGCTCTTGAAAGCAGGACGTGTATCTCAAAAGCACGAAGAATTAAGCAGTACAACCTCTCCACATTTCTGTTCACATCATTTGAAGATAGTTCCATATCCTATTTGATGTCGCTTAGGGATCTTCTTAAATCAATTTGGTTGGCCCTTTTAAAATTAAAGGTTTCCAGCTCTACTGGCGGTAAACAGGGAGATGCTTCTAACGAATTAAATGAAATCCAGTTACGAGCACAACAAAAAAGATTGAGCCAAATCGGTTCAGCCGTTCTCAACTGATGCGCGCACATACATTTTTTATACCATTTTTATAGATATAGATATAGATTTGATTGAATACGCTTTTATAATTCATTCTGAGTTTTGCTTTCTCAGTTATCAAATCGAAATCGGTTTTGTGGTTTTCTTATACCATTTTAAATATTTATACCATTTAAACCAGGTACGACTTTTGTCATCAAACCGGAATTTCCCTGCTGAGCGCATCCAAATCGCCCACAATTTTAGATATATATGTAGCTTAGTCATTCCTGGTTTTATGACATAAGTTTCAGTCATTTACAAGCTGTCGTTCCGTGTACTTCAATTTTAAGAGATGGATGTCGATAAGCAACATTTACGTCATGAATTTTATTCTGTTTTCCAATGACAAAAATTGCTACTCAAGCTATCGAATTGATTAATTCAACTTTGAGTGAACATTCTGTCAGTCGTTCAACAGTTTGAAAATGGTTTGCAATTATTTCGTGATGGCAATTTTAATCTTGAGGACGATCCAGCTTAAAGTTTTACTTGATAAAAAACCGTATCAAACTCAAAAAGAGCTTGCAGAACAGTTAGGAATTACTCATCGCGCGATATCACTTTTATTGCAACGGGAAAAATACAGAATGGGTTCCTCATAAACTGACCGAAGAAAACAAAATCCGAAGAGTTGACATCTGCATGAATTTGCTTTCTCGGTACAAAAGAAAAAGGTTTTGCACAAAATCATTACGGGTAAGGAAAAGTGGAGTTTGTACGAAAACCCTAAATGCAGAAAACCATAGGTTGATCCAGGCCAACCAGGTATCCTCAGAAGCTGCTGACTGTTCGAGGACCACTTCCGCATTTCGAAACCGCCACATCTGGGTAGTTCCACCATTTGCCTCTGGACTTAGATTAATAATTCACCATGTTGTCTGAGCCGGCCATCAAGTCGTCGACGTTGAAGTCTGTGGATCAGGATTTAAATGCAATTGGGTAATATCACTGAAGAATGGTGCGAATTGCGAGATACGGAGCGCTATCAGTACCGCACAAACGATAATCTCGAACTGGTTCATCTGAAGAAGGTCGCCATACGTTGCGCTTATAATTTATGGTTTCCGGCACCATCAAGGTCTGAAGATACATCTGCTTCATGTCTGAAACGGACACAAAATGATGTTTGCGAAAACGGGTTGGAAACCATGCTTGTGGTTAAGTGATATGCTGGTTGATGCTATGTGTGATGCGTCGAATACCGCACGCACAGTTTGGGTTCCATTACACCGCGATAGAGAAGATATCAGGTCTGGGGCAGGCTATAGTTGTTGTGCTCTTCATATGACCCGACTCCAGATAATCCTGCATGAACCTGTGTTACTCAGAACGTATAGTTGATCGCTCTTGGCAAACCAGCATTCCATATGTTGTAGTCGCAGAACTACACACTCTCGTGACCTACCAAGGGGTGATGAGTTCTCATTGAATGGTGGGGAGACGGTGTATTTTCCATCTTCGTTGTGATATTGTGTTGTAGTACCAATCACATTCTGACTCATCCTGCATTAATTCTGGAGATGAACGAAAATCCTCCGAAGAAGATGTAACCAAGTATCGTATTTTGTGTGAATGGTGAACGCTGATGATGCAATCAGCCTTCTGAAGCATCCCGATGATGTCCGTTCCAAGTAAAATATCTATCTTATTGTCTTATTGGGAAGATAGTAATAAGGATCGACAGGTTCTATTTGCTTCATGTCCATTGATGTGTGTTACTAGATTGGGATCGTAGCGTGCCTGTTATCTTCTTGACAACGAGGGCTGTGACCGAGATGGAAAATGTTGAATTGATTCGAGAGTGTAAATCGAATTCGGCTATTGAACATGGCGTAGGCATCTCTTTCGTACAGATTCCACTGATCTCGACTGTGGATGATCTTTTCGCTATGACCTATGATTCGCATATTTGGATTCGAGCTATGTAATAGCGTGTGGTGTCTTTTGTTGCAAACCCGGCACAAGCTGCATGTGTAATGCATGTGAACTGGTATGTCCTTTGCTCAAACAGTTGAAGCACAACCTCTTTTCTCAAGACTTGACCTTTCTTTGAATGTTAACGGATTGAAATTATCGCACTAGAACACGTTGTGATTTCCAGTACAAATTTCTCACACAAAGATGCGAGAGTCTGAAATGACAATGAGTGAGCAAGTTGATTGTGTGACAGATTTTCCAGGTGCTAGATTGCACGGCGAATGTGATGGGAATGGGACGGACTCTCTTTGTATGCCTGTGGTGGATTCGATTGTATTCTAGTCATGGAAATCGTATTCAGTGATTGCCATCAAATGTTCAGGAAATCGATCAGATCTTGGTATGATGGATATTGCGATCGGGTTAGTGACATGTTGATTAAGATGATATCCCATGGGGTGATAGTGCAGGCATGGTTCTGAACCTTGGAAGACACCTGGAGTAGCTTCTGCGAATTGGTCAGCTGTTTATGGTTCTGAACAAGACCGACGAACAAATTCTCAAATTCCGTCTAATTCGTGTAGTCGACATTGAAGACTGGAACCTTGATTCGAGGCAGCTTTACTCGTATATCGACCGCCTTCTGTACGTAAATTAGCTTGGCGTCACCTTGCAGGTTGGTCTCAGTATGGTTTTAAAATTTTATTACGACGAGTCAGTCGCTTGAGTTATTGTTGAAATTATTGTTAGAAACTAAATTTAAACTAATAAATTTCAATGGAACTCAGTTCAAATTATGCAGGAACACTTATTACAAAAAATCACATAATTTTAGAATCAAAGTTAATGAAAACCAAAGTTAATTTAGTAACAAATCAAATATGCTCTAAGTTGGTTCCCACAACATAAGCATAATTACATAATTAAAGAATATAGAAATGAATCATCTGCTCAAAATTCAGTCTCATCACGTCCACTAAAAATTAGTTTTTTTATTCTAATTTGAGCACAAAGTAAACTAAATTTATATCAACCGTAAATACCAAAATGCACCAACAAACATTTACGATCGTACGGTAGTTAAATTTTTCTTACTAAACGACATAACATTTCTGTGTGTTGATTGTTTTGGAAAAGGCGAGAAATGAATGACTTACATGTTTTACATTGCAACCACAATAAATAATACTTACTGTTGGTTCTGGTTTCTATTTCATTCCAATACAAAGTATTAGGTGTGCAAGTAGAAACTCTGTTTTTTTAGGGCCAAATTCAACTTTACTGAATTGTTACAAAGATTAATTAACGAAATATTTGCCAATACTACGAGTCACAGAATATACTACAGAAACGACAGTTAGAACCATTTTTTTACAATGCTCCTAACATAGTTCCTACATACGCCAATAGATGGAAAAAATTTATGAATATTAAATGTTTTTAGAAGTGTAACAATAAATTCGACTATCTGTCAAATTGTTCGTGATCATTTGTTAAACTGAGTACTCCTATTAATGAAAATGATTCGGATGAGGCTAAAAATTTAGCACGGGCACAGGATATCCTATTTCTGTGGCACGGGTATCAAATATTTTTGATCGAATATACCCAAATCGAGTAATATTGTCGTTTTTCAAAATCGTTCAAAACCTACAACTCACCGACAGTCGATTGTGGTTCAATTTGGGCGAGACAATTGGGTTGAATTTGACATCAAATTATATAAGAATGGATTTAATTCATTAACCATCGGCATAATTACTCCTTGCAGTCAACAGTGTCGCGTTCGAGGAGTCTGACATGGGAGTCCTCAAATTTAGGTCAGTCCAAGAATTTCAGGGACGAGAAAGGCAGATTATACTAATTTCAACCGTACGCTCAAAGAAACAATTGGCGATTAAAGATTTGTAAAACGCTATTGGATTTGTCGATGTTGTAAAGCAGAATGTGGCGATTTCACGTACTCGAGCATTAATTGTAATCTTCGGTAATCCCTACTTATTGTAAACATCGACGAAAATTGGCGGTACATCAGTTATTGTGTTCAGAACAACACTTATGTCGGATATCTCCGGCTTTTTATTAAAAATTTAATTTTCATAAATTCGGATTATTTGATTCTCAACTTTATCGAGACTATAAAAAGAAAAAATATTTATGATTTCCACAAATTGTTTAGTATTACTTCCAATGATTTTCAGTACCAGTGGAAGCTTGCGAACAAACCAAGGGAACCAATTTTTTCAATTAGCTAGTGATATGCGGTGACAAAGTTTGTGTTTCCATTACAACAAGTCCCACAATTCTTCATTCAGCTTCCTCCGATTTCCATGTTAAATTTATCATCTAATGGTAATGCAATGTTGGATTCTTCAAAATGTTTTAAATTCATCAAACGGGACGGCATCTTTCAAATAGTTTACATATAAATGCTCCAAGAAATCGGTAATTGGATCTCGATAAGTATAACTTTCCTGCTGAATATCTTTAATCAAATCCTTTAGGGCATTGCGCCGTCCTCGATTTATGATCGAAAATGAAATATAAATATGGCATTGAATCCTGATAGTTAACACTCTCATTCAAATATTTGTTATGTTATGTTTGTTTTTATTCTATGTAATCTGTCTTCTGGGGCCTAAGCACTCCTAATACTTTCGCGGTTCACTTTTGACGTCCTACCTTACGCATTGCTTATCGAGGACGTACGGTTCTACGTCCGATTTACTTAGAACGGTCTGCACATTGCATAGCTCCATGTCAGCCTATAGTACTGGCATGGAAGATGGGTCGGGCCCATGAGTTGTGAACTCCGGTAGCGGGTCATAATTGTGTTCATTTCCATCACCAATCGTAATTATATGATGAAAATCTCTTTTGCATCCTTCCCCTATCTGGATTCAAACCCGGTACCTCCCGTACCAAACGCCAAAGCTTTAACCACCAAATGTGCCATTTGGTCGGTACAAATATTTGTCCAATTTGTAAACGCTATCGATCATTTAAATTTAGAAATCAAATTCCTGATATTATCGTTTTTGGATCTTCCGCACTAACCGTATTCTTCAAGAGTTCCATAGTTTTTTTTTTTTTTTTTTTTTGAAAAAGTTTGTTTTACATTTTGTTTCCTTTTTCTTCAACGAATAGTGTAGATGTTGATATAATTTCATGTTACAAAACATCAGGAGCCTCCGTAAAAATTTCGAAATTTTTTTGGCAAATATTAATTCGTTAATTAAAGATCTGGATATAATCTTTCTAACCGAGACGTGGATTTCAACCAATGAAATTAACAATTTTAATTTATCTGATTTTACGTTTATCGCTAATTGTAATGATTCGTATAGATCTGGTGGAGTTGGGGTCTTTATTAGATCTACTTTTGGTTTTCATTTTACTGCATTGAACTTCTCATCAGCTGATGTTATCAAGCTAACAGTTCGCATTGACAATATCGATTTCTGTTTTATTCTAGTCTATAGATTGCATTTTATTTCTTCAGATATTTTTTCAAATGAATTATATTATTATAATTATTATTTATTAATCTTACTGGGGGATTTAAATATTGATTTATTGAAAGAATCACTTGTGAAAGATGATTTTTTGTTGTTGTGCTCTTCGTTTGGTTTTAATTCTCTTATGAATAGCGTTACGAGGCCATGCTCAAATACGTGTATTGATCATGTATTTTCTGAATCAAATATTTCAAGATATTCTCTTGAGGTCAATAGTGTAAATCTCCAAGTGACGGATCATAATACTATTATGTTAGCATTAAATATTTTTAATCCAAAAAAACAGTTTTCGCGCTGTCATCCTCGATTGCAAACAAAAATTAGTTATCGCGATTTATTGAATACTTTAAATTCTTATGATTGGACCTCAGTGTTCTCTACTAATGATCCAAATTTATCTTATTCAATTTTTATTAAAAAACTGACTGGGGAGATAAATAAGAACAAATCGATAACTACATAAAATAAGAAGGTCGGACTTCAAAATAAAACCCTGGATAACCGCATCGCTACTAAGTTTAATTAATTATAAAAACCATTTAGTTAAAAAACTAGCAAAGAACCAGACTAATGCGATGTTGAGTAATAAACTTAAAAAGATTAATGCTAAACTAAAACGTTTAATTCCTCAAGCAAAGGAAAGGTATTTTAAGGCTCAGTTTTCTGCTGCTGACGATTTAAAATCCAAATGAAAGGTAGTTAATGGTATTCTGAACAACACACTGAGCACTAATAAAATTATTTCAATTGCGGATGGAGATGATAAAATTGAAAAAGATCCATCCAAAATAGCCAATATTTTTAATGAATATTTCATCAATGTACCTACTGAAATTTTGAATGCTAATCATGAAACGGTTTATATAGAGGAGTGTGTTAGAGATAACTTAATTCTCTCGAACTGCAATTATCAAAATTTCTTCTTTTTCCCAGTTTGTGAAGAGGAAATTTTTGCGATCGTTCGTGATTTAAAAAATAGTACTTCATACGGCTTTGACGAAGTTTCACAAAATAATCAAAAATATAATTAGTAGTCTGGTTCATGTGTTGACTTTTATTTTTAATTCTTCTTTGTCAGAAGGGGTTTTTCCGGAACTACTTAAAGTTGGTGTTGTAAAACCGCTTTTCAAAAAAGGTACTCAGTTGGATAAGAATAACTATGGCCCTATTACTCTTTTGAGCACTTTTTCTAAAATCTTTGAAAAAATAATTAAACATAGATTGTTAGATTATCTTGATAAAATTAATTTTCTTGACGTACGACAGTATGGTTTTATTAGGAATTCTTCAACGGAAAAAGCCTTAATAGCATTCTTGTCGCCGCTGCACCGTAATTTGAATGATAATTTAAAATCCTCAGCTTTATTCCTTGATATTTCTAAAGCTTTCGACAGTGTTAATCATAGTGTTTTATTATCGAAGCTATACAATATTGGACGTATACGAGGTGTCGCTTTGAATTTGTTTAAATCTTATATTGTCAATTGTAAGCAAACTGTTTGTGTTAATGGGAAGTTTAGTGATGAGAAACTAGTTAATGTTGGAGTTCCACAAGGATCAGTTCTGGGGCCATTGCTCTTTCTAATCTATTGTAATTTAATTTTCAGTCTGGATTTACGTGGCAATATCGTCGCATTCGTAGATGATATGGCATTACTTTACTCTGGTTTTAATATAGATTCCCTAGAACGTGATATTAAGCAAGACGTCGTCTTGTTGAAAAAATGGTTCTTTGTGCATAATATGATACTGAGTTGCAAGTCTAAACTTATGAATTTTTCCGTAGGTGGCACAACGTCTATATTAAATTCATGTTTAATTTATCATTCGTTATCTTGCAATCATACCAATTGTGGCCCCCTTTGCATTCCAATTGAAACCGTATACTCTGTTAAATATCTCGGTTTGCATTTGGACTCTGAACTAAATTTCAAGGGGCATGTGTACAATTTAAAAAGCAAATTACGGATGACACTCAGAACTTTTTACTATCTAGCGGAATTTACCTATCCAATATTGGACCGTTGATGTCCGTTCAGAAAGCAGTGTTGAGAATAATTAACTTTAAACCAAGATTGACTCCATCCGTCCCGTTATTTGTGAAATTCAAAATTTTGCCGCTTCGATATCTATATGTATTTAAAGTATTAAAAGCTTTTTATTTAATTAGCGGTAATCGTACAGTTAGTAATTTGAATAGCGTTTCATATAATTTGCGCAACATTATTAGAATAAATATTCCTCGTCCTAATAAGGAACATTTTAAAAAATTCTTCGACTATACCGCTCCTAAACTATACAGTCAATTACCGTCAAATTTTTTTTTAACAAATTATGTCAATGATTTTTGCAAATTATTAAAAGATTGGCTATTTACTATTAATAACATGGAAGTATATTTGTAATGAACATTTTACCATTTTGTTTGTCAATTTTTTTGTTATGAACAATTATCAACAAATTACAATAATATTTTTTCATCTTAATAATTTTCCTCTTTTGTATTTAAAAAAAAAAATAAAAATAAAAAATTTCAGTACCCGAATAGAAATAGTAATATTTATAATTAATATTTTAAATTTGTAATAGTGTAATTAATTTATTCTTTAAATATTTTTTATAATTGAATCGTAGCTCCGAAACATTATCTTTAATAAGGAGACTACTAAACTAGTTTTATTTATGATTTTTCCTTTTCATTTTATGTAATTACTTTATATTTGTTATAAATAAAACTAGGAAAAAAAAAAGTTTTCATTAATGGGGCTACTTCAGTTTGTAATTCTTTCCATATAGCAAATACAACCGATTTGAAAGCGTTTCCGGCATAGCTTCACTCATATTTAACTTTTGGCGAATATGTGTCGTATAATCCACAATACCCATTTTATTCACAGTTTTCAAAAATTTTTCGTGTAATTCTTTTTTGGTGTATATCTAAAAAAAAAATTCAATGCATAATTTTTAGGTTATGCTGTCCTCATACATCCATTCTTTTGGCACAAAAAATCCAACACCGGAAAACTTAAATGCCGATACAAATATTAGGATGTTTTTGAGGGGAAATTTTTGTTGTACACTGCGATGGTTTTAAAAGCGATTTAAATTTTTTGGAAACTACTAGCGCTATGTACCTATTTAAATTCTTTCTACCTTCTAATTCTTTCTAGATGATGAATGCCTTCGCGATAGAAAGTTGGTGGTGTCGAAGCAAAATAATTATCGAGCCACTTTTGCACATCTTCAACTTTTGTGAACTGCTGGTCTTTCAAATATGATGGCATCGATCTGAATACGTGGTAATCAGAGGGAACCAAATCTGGAGAATAAACTTCTCAACCTAAGAGGAATATGAGTTCCTGACTTGATTTTGCTGTATGTGGACGATCGTTGTCATGCAACAATAACACCTTCCGCCTTACTTGAACCGTAAATGGTAATTTTCCTCCAGAGTATTGCTTAATTTAATCAGTTGGGCCTGGTAATGTTCAGCTGTGTAACGATTTACCAGGCGCCAGAATCTCGTAGTGAATGCCTCCTTTCCAATCCCACGAGTCACACAGTAACACTTTCTTGGCATGCATATTCATTTTTGCAACTGATGTTGATGGTTGGCCTTGTTCAATCCAGGTTTCTCTGCGTTTAGTATCATCGTGCAAAATCCATTTTTCAGCAACCGTAACGATTTGCTTATGCGTGTGAAATTCGTCCTAAAAAAAATTCACAAATTTGCCGCATGCAACAAATGTTGCACGTATGAAATACGTCCCAGAAAATCCCCAAATTTGTTGCACAGAAATCTCAAAAAATATATGGATTGATTTGGAATAAAAATAAATGATAGATTTTCAGCGCGTTTTTTCCAAAGATTTAATTGCAAAGAATTTCTTTATTATTGTTTCATTAGTATTGTATGTTATAACCTTATGTGTTGGAAATATACATAAATAACGGATCAAATCACAAAATTTATTTATAGGAATACAAAATAAAAAATCATACCACTAAACTACAATAAGAAGGCAAGTGTATAGACAACTAAGTTTTCAAAATGCTAATAAAAAAAGTTATCTTCTAAGAGACAAATACACTGGGTTTATTCTCACAAGATTAAAATTAGAAATCAGTTCTACAAAATTCGAAAGATTGACATGTTGGTATATTTTCTGGACTGCTCATGATATAGGCTCTTACCAGGACACTATTCAGTGATTAGTGATTTTATTAATAAAAAGTGGGATTTCCAGAAATCACTCGTATAAAATTTTGCAAAAAAGTTTTTTTTTAAATTAGGGTTGAGGAAAGGGTTTTGTAAGTGCGATTCTGCCTGATGGGAAGTAGTCACAATCATGAAATTTGATCTGAATGTTCATTTCAATTAGTCTAATTGATTTCATTAATAAAAGGTGTGAACCCTTTGTAAACCCCCTTTCACCCCAGTTGTAGAGGCGGTGGTGTTTTAATTACTGTAAAGAATTCAGCCTCCAATGAAGTGATCGCCTGCCATCCCTGCCATGACGTCATTGCTGTTCGCATCAGACTACCTTACAATACCTCGATTGTTGCCGTTGCCGTTTACATTCCTTACGGATCTGACCGGGACGTCTACAACACGTTTATCACCTATATCGACTCAGCCGTTATACTTTCAGTTCTTCCTTGTGATCAAATTATCATTGTGGGCGACTTTAACTTACCCGGTGTTCATCCTCAACTGATGAGAAAGTATTGACTATCATCGATTACTTCGCTTCCATATCAACAACACAGCTTAACCGTTTCAGCAACAGTCGAGGGAAATTCCTGGACCTGCTATTTGCCAACGATGCCTTGCAGTTCGATGTTGCTCCTTGAATGAATTTCTCAGCACTGCCGATTGGGACTTTTTACAGCGCGGCGCGGATTTGAATGACACGGTGCACAGGTTAAATAAGCTTCTCGGGTAATTAAATAAGTGGTATCGAGAGACGCGTTCCGCGGTTTATTAATATAATAAACCCGGCTTTCGTGAGTCATGGTATAATACCGTGTTGATGGTGCTCGAGAAACGACGCAACAAGTTTCATTCCCTGTACACGCTTTACGGCGTAGATTACTATCCCGATTTTCTCAAAACCCACAAGGAATTTAAGACCCTCAATTGGTTCTTTTACAATAAATACGTAGTGCAAATCAAGCAAGTTTTGACTTTGAATTTTGGAACTTCATTAATAGTATAAGAAAAAGGTATCTGGTTTTCCGTCCAGCCATCTGATATTTGCAATTTGTTTGCCAAATTCCTTGAATCGGTCTACAGGCCGCTTAGGTCGACAGACACCGGCTCTCTTACTACTTTCAACCCCACTTTTTTGATCATTTCAAATTTACTGAACAGGAGGTTCTGGATCAACTGCTCCTTCTCGACATTAGTAAGGGAGTAGGTCACGACGGACTTCTACCGATCCTATTCAAACTCTCTGTCCCAAACTGTTTAACTCCATGATTCAAAGAGTATTGCACTTCTATACCTTTTCAGCATGGACTTTAACTGGTCCTCTTTTTGTGGTCATTTGTTTGACAGTCTAAATTCCAAGCAGCGCAGCTTGACGTTGTCTATACCGACTTCGCAAAGGCTTTCGATGTGATTGATCATTCTATTCTTATTAGCAAGTTGGAGAGTCTTGATTTTCATTTAATTCCCATCGAGTGGTTGCATTCTTACCTCTTAGATCGCTGACAATCCGTTAGGATTCTGGATTCTTTCTCCCCATTATTTCGGGCGCCATCCGGTGTGCCTCAGACGACGTTGTAAAATGTTTTAAGTTTGTTTTGAATTTGGCAACTAACTTCTCTTTGCGGATGACATGAAGATTTTTACCCGGGTCTCTAGCGTGTTAGACTGCAAATTGTTACAAGATGACTTAAACCGCTAGAGAAGTTGATGAATTAACCACGTAGCCCTTTAAACGTGAGTAAATGTAAAACTCTTTCTTTCAACTGTACAACGAAACCATTGATAGGGATGAGTTCATTTCGGATCTTGGTGTGATCTTTGAATCTGACGCAACATTTACCAGACATGTTAACGCCATTATTTCAAAGTAGTACATCATGCTTGGTTACATTAAACGAAAGTGCAAGAACTTTAGTGACCTGTTAACTTTCACATCATTAAACGTCTGCTTTGTTCGGTCTATTTTGGAGTATACATCTCCTGTTTGGTCAAATTCATACCAATGTCATTCTGAGAGGACTGAAAGTACCCAGAAACAATTTATTTTATTCGCGCTATGATGTTTACCATGCATGTGTGCTGTGGATTACGGACTTCCGCTTTATCAGAATCGATGAAATCTTTTGAAACTGCAACGTCTGTATAATCGCCGAGATGTAGCTTCCGCACTGTTTGTGCGTGATATCATTAATTCCCGTGTCGATTGTATCGAGTTACTAACACGTATCAACTTGTAAGCTCCCGAACGTCGGATGCGTCAACGCGATGAAACTTTATTCATCAACCGAGCGGTAACCAACTACGATCTTTCTGATCCAATTCCGAGCGTATCGCGGGTATTAAATAAGGTCTACGAAGCAATTATCACTTGTCAAGAGATTCATTCAAGAAAGCGTTATATAATCTTTTGTAGTTGAGCTTATGTGCCTTAATTTTTTACCAATTCTTTTGTTGTGCCGATTGTAGTCACTGTGTAGGCACAGCATGAGCGTTCTAGAAAATCTACCCACATGTCAATCTTTTGAAATTTGCTGAACATATCTGTTAATTGAAACTTATTGCAAAAACCTATTGATTTTTAAACGTTTTAAACGTTTGACATATTTCACTTAGGTTTCGGCTTTTGTTTTCGCTGATCCGTTTATGAGGAACCCATTTTCCATCCTTCTGTATTTTTTCCATTGCATGCAATCGAAGTGGTATTGCTTGATGAGTACGAATTCTCATCTAGTAAAACTTTAAGTTCTTCGTCTTCAAATTGTTTTACTACACCTGGACGTGGATGGTCCTCAAGACTAAAATTGCCATCGCGAAATTTTGCAAACCACTTTTTTACTGTTGAATGACTCACAGAATGTTCACTCAAAGTCAAATTAATCAATTTCGTAGCTTGAGTAGCATTTTTTTCATTTGAAAACAGAATAGAATTCAATGACGTTAATTTTGCTTATCAAAATTCATCTCTTAAAATTGATGTACATGGGGCGACAACTTCAGGAATGAGTACCCGAGTTTCTACTTGCACCCCTAATATTTTCGCATTCTATATTGGTTTTATATTTGGATTAAGTAGCTGCATACGAACGACCTACCAGTCGGTTGTTTACTTCTCGAGTTAAAATTTTATTAAGTCGAATCAAAACACAAATCTTTTGAACTGTGGTTCAAACCTTATTTGTATATGTTTATAAAACGGAATTAGAACCAAATTAGAAACAAATAACATGAAATTAGTATGTAATTGGATGCGGAGGTGATGTCATGGTGGGGATACCTATAATATTCACAAACACACATATCGGGAAGATATAGGTCGAAGTCCCGTCACAAAATTTTTTCAATTGTCTCAAATTATATTTTGGTACTTGATGAATTACCATACAATTGGTTCCGCGTATTTAAGATCAATTAAGTCAATCTTAAATCACATATAAGCGATTTCAATGTTTATTTATAAACAAATAATGTTTTTTTTTTTTGGTTATGTTATTATTTAATATTCAATTTGATTTTGGTTGTTAATTGTTTATTCGAGCGTATTTCACGTCGTCTATTGAGTAGGAATTGTAGACATAAAGTCGCGATTTTACGCACACAACAAAATGTGTAACAATAGAACGCAAGAATCTTTTGTTGATCTGAAGAAATAAACATACGTGAATAAAAATAGATTTTAATTTAATTGAAGCGGCTACTCTTGGACTTGGTGGAACGTGAAAGGATTTAAGGAAATTGAACATAAATTCTTTTTTATAAACTGTTTTTTATATTCAATGAAAATCTATTGTTGTGTGATTAGTACGCGCGCGATGGGCATGATGTCATGTTGCCATTACTCTGATTGCAATTATTTTATGTTTTTTTATTTTATTAAGACTCGTATAAATTGAGATATACACTTTTGTTGTTGAATTGATATTGTTCGAGGAGATAAATGACCAAAGATATTGAACATTATTTTTATATTGGCGAGGACAATGTTTTATCACATGTATAGAGTGTTATCGCCATCCAAGACTTGCAAAACTATAAATAAATAGTACAAATGTCGTAAATTAAAAATGAAAATAGTTCTGATAACCTTGCATTTCCTATAAATAGATTTATATTTACAACTAATGGTAACACTGGAGAGTGTATAAAATCATATATCTTATATTTTAATTACTCAAAAGTTTAATTTCATTTTTATGAACATGACAAGTGAATGTTTTATGTTAAAATAACATGTTACTTGAATATCCCAGCAAATTGATACTTCATAAATCATAAATTTTTATTGGCCGTGATTTTAATTGCTTCTGTCTATACACGATTTACTGTTCAATTTACTTAATTACCAAAACCGACACAAAACACACAAAAATACTGTACACAGCTGTATTACAGACTTAAAGTATTTGTTTATGAAGAAATGAAATATGCACGAAAGATTTCTAAAAAAAAGCAATAATTATATAAGTTCAAGGCGGATTATCTATGAATTAAACCTGGCATTTTGAAGTAAGGAAGTTGAGTCATTGAATTACGTTTCACAATGACAATAGCAGTGAATTTGAAAGGAAGTATTTTATATTTATAAAACATATAAATATAAATATTCATTGGACACGACAAGTGTTGATGGTACCAGAATTTCCGGTTTATCAAGTTATGCCGTGTCATTCTATCAGGTCATAACGATTAAAGTTCAAACAGTGTTGTCTTGTTATTTAAAAAAAAAATCTTAATAAATCTTACTGTGCAGTGTAGACAGACAATCACGTGATAATTGACATTAACTTTCTCATAATAGCTAATTATGAATAACCTTATAAGTCCCAAGTTGTACATTGTTGTTATAATCGAAAAATGCGTATGATATGAGGATATGTATGGTAGGGCGAACCATTTTTACTCATGTCTATTTTTCTACGGGGCTCAGGACTCAAAATGTTGCTTTCTATTAGAAATGACCTCATGTAAATTTTTAGGTCGATCGGAAAAAAACAACACTAAAACGACCCTTATTGTGACTTTTTTTCCTTCCTTTGAAGTCAGCTTGTTCAAGTAATGCCGGTTTAATATGTTCTAAGTATTTTTGAGTATGCCGAATCCAAAGAAATGATAAAAAAGGTGGTTGGCGTAGTAGAAAATTAGTTTTCAGGCTGTTTCTTCCAAAAAAATTTTAACTAAAAAATTAAAATTAAATTTTCAGCTAATTTTTAAAATAGTACATATCACATGGTTGTCTAAACTTCAGTATTTATGGTCATAGAGCAACGAAACACGCAAAAACATTGCACGTCATCATAATTCAAAAAATAACAATTGTATAGCCCATAAACGACCAAAAGATTTTGGCTCTTAGGATTTATTCAATTGATAAGTATCGCTCTTCTTATATAGTTTTCTGTTACTTTTATTATTTGGTTTCTCTTTATTTGTTTCTTTTTAGATTTTAACACTTGAAGTTCTGTGATCTTGGTTCTACCTTTAAAGAGGATAGTATTTATGTATATGAAATTTTTTATGCATATAAGTATTGTTATTGAAGTGCGCCACAACTCGTGATGCCCACCGAGAGCATTTTTTGCCCTCGGTTCTTTTAAAATGTATGCTTCGGACTAGGTCCAGCATGTTTAACGTGGTTAGTTTGAATGTTCAGAGCCTTACTTTGAATATTGATGAGCTTCGTCAAACTTTTAATGGGGTTCCTATTGATGTTATTTGTTTATCGGAAACATTTTTGACATCCACTTTTTCTAATTCTGCGTTGGCGATTAGTGGCTATAATTTGTTCAGGCGGGATAGGGTTAGTCCACCGGTTAATTATGGTAGGGTATGTATATATGTTAATGAGCATATTAAATGTAGTGCTGTATCGGTACCCCTCAATTTCTCAAAGGATCGTTTCTGACTTGAGTTTCTTTTTTTAAACGTCTTCGTGAATAAGCGGAAATTTCTTTTAGGTGTAGTTTATAATCCTCCTAAAACGAACAAGAGGTCTTATGCTCGATTCAAAAAATCCCTTTTAGACATTGAGTGTCTTTTGAGTTATTTTCCTGTCGGTATGATGAGGTTTTCATTTCGGGTGATTTTAATTTTGATATTTCTCAAGAGTCTTTATTTTCTCGTAGCTATTTGAATATCTTAAATAGCATTAACCTTTCGGTTTATAATACTGTAGAGCCCACTTACTCTTGCGCTACTGCAAGTGGTAGTTCTTTTTCGCTCATTGATCACGTCGTTGCTTCTGTTGATAATTCCATTTGTTTTTTCAATCAATTGTCTCTTGGTATTGGTTCTCACCATGATCTTCTTGTTTTTTCTGTTAATTATTACTCTCGACCTAGACCTAAAATTTTCAGCTTTAGGGATTTTCCTAAAATTGATAAATCTCACCTTTCATCAACTTGTGGCTCTATTTGTTGGGATAATATTTTTTCTCTCTCTACTTCTACTGACCAAATTGACTATTTTAATTCCTCTATTAACTATGTATTTTATAATTGCGTCCCTCTCACTACTATTTATTTTAGACCTAGATCCCCCCTTTGGATGACTCAAGAGTTTTTGAGTGCTATTTCTGTTCGTTTTTCCAAATATCGTCTTTGGAAAATTAGCCCTAATTCTTTGTCTATCTAGCTTATAAAGAATCTCGAAATGGAGTGGTAGGTTTAATTCGTATCGCTAAGCAACATTTTTTCAAGGATAAGTTAGATCCCTCACTTCCCTCTAAGATATTTTGGCGTAACGTGCGCAACTTGGTCCTTGGTAGTTGCAAAGGAGCTGCTTCTGTAGATTTCAAAGCAAATGATTTTAACCTTTATCTAATTAACTCTAGTCACACTCATGATATTTCCATTATTGCTTTAGTGTCCGTCGAATCCCTTAATTCTTTTTCGTTTACAAATATATCTATACGACGATGTACGGTAATAATGGATCTCAGGATAAAGACGGTGGGTTCAACTGGTTGTTGTTCAAAAATCCTTCGCAAATTCGCCTTTCCAATTTTATAATTAATTTTTAATAATTCCACTTTAATTGCAAATTTTATTTTTATTTAATTTTACACAATTTTTATTTACGTGTTAATGGATTGGTGGTTAGAGTAAGAAGCCCTTTTTATTTTTATTTTACAAACTTAAGTACCAAAAAATGTTGCAATTTTACATAGAGGGATATCAATCCTAAACTTAATTGCCACTAGATGGCACTATATTATACATAATAGGTATAAAACGCGCTCATTAATCTTGTGTTAGTAGTGGTCCACAATTGTCAACACAAATGACAAATGTCAATATTAAATAACAAATGGTAAGTAATAATGAATTTACATGTATAATTTTATGTGTGGTTTATACTAATTATGTATATAATAATAATTAAGATAAGTGTCTACTTATTAATATTATAAAGTGAAATTCTATGTAAATATTGTGTTTCCAGTATACGTAACATAATTTGGTTCGATTATCAAATTAAAGTTCAAGTTCAAGGACAAATTATGTTACGTGTATTGTTTACATATGATTTGGTTCCTGTGTACAGTGCACCTAGAATACTACAGGCCACACTGCTTGCTATGTCATTAAATTTATGTCTACAGTTTATTCTTTGAACTGTAGACGGCAGTCATGTCCATAAAAAGAAAAAACGAAAACAAACACAAAAAAAATTGCGTATACGAGCGCTAAAAGTAAGGTTATGTCTTCTCATAAATTATTCGAAATGTGTACACATTTTATGCGTATTAACATATTTTACACAATTTAGAATGCATAATTTTATAATAATATTATGAATTATTACTTTTACCAGTAGCTTTTTATTGAATTTTAAAACATATTATTAAAATATTTTTCTTTTTGTTTGTTTACAATTTTTTTCTTATCAATATGACAGCAAACACAAAAAAAAAATCAAAACAATCTTTTTAATTTTAGTGCTGCCTATAATAGCCAAA
The DNA here is from genome assembly GCA_947310385.1 of Nephrotoma appendiculata. Taxonomy (NCBI): domain Eukaryota; kingdom Metazoa; phylum Arthropoda; class Insecta; order Diptera; family Tipulidae; genus Nephrotoma; species Nephrotoma appendiculata. Next base: position 154,794,235 of record OX371225.1, on the reverse strand, counting down.
GAGAGAACAGTCGACATAAATTGACGTCATATAGCAAAATTTGTAAAGCAGTGTGGCCTGTAGTATTCTAGGTGCACTGCTGTGTACTAACAATAATTTAACTAATTTCTAGGTATCCAATAATTTGACATTAATTAATTTATTATATATGGATGAATTTATAATGACAAGGTAAGTATTAATTAATTTAATTAATTTCTAATGTTTATTTTAGGTTTAAGAAATGTATGTATGTGATCGATGTATTCCAGGTGCTCTATGTGTTTTAGGTAGAGAATTTGTTCCAAGTAAGTATACTGGACTCTAACGACGGTTGACACGGTGTTCATATATTTGTTGTTGTTATTGCTGTGCAGACAATATCTACTGTTGATTTGCATTCTGCTATTTGGGAAGTTAAATCGCAATCCACTGGCTTAGTTATGGTTAGTTTGAAATTAGTTAAGCGCATTTTTCCTATTTTATCAAGGTATTTGTTACATATTTTCAATTTTAATTTAACGACCTCTTCATATCCCGCTCAGTGGAAGATGAGTAAAATTATTCCTATTCCTAAAATTAGCAATCCTTCTGAGCTTTCCCATTTCCGCCCTATTAGCATTTTAAGTTTTCTGTCCAAGGCGTTTAAATTGGTAGTAAAAAACTAAATTCAATCTCATATTGATAGCTTTAATTTGCTTAGCCTTTTTCAATCAGGTTTTAGAAGGGTTCACGGTACTACCACTGCTTTACTGAATGTTTGTGATGATATTCGTCGTAGTATGAGTAAAAGAGAAATGACTTGCCTTACTCTGTTAGATTTTTCTAAAGCGTTTGATTCGATTAATCATCAAATTTTGTTTAATAAGCTTATTTCAAACTTTAATTTTTCTCTCTCTGCTGGCTAAATTGATTTTAGACTCTATTTCGGGTCGCTTTCAGGCAGTCTTTTATGACAATTCTTTTTCTGACTTCTTACCTGTCTCTTCTGGCGTTCTTCAGGGGTCGGTTCTTGGCCCTTTACTATTCTCAATGTATATTAATGACATTGCATGTTCCATTCGTCATTCTTCTATTCATATATTTGCTGATGATGTCCAAATATATAGGAGTAGTCGCTTAGATAATGATTCCGTTCACTCTAATATTTCTTTAATTAACGATGATTTGGAAAAAATTTATAGTTGGTCATTATCTAACCGACTCGCTCTTAATGCTAGTAAATCCCAGTCCATTATAATCTATAAAAAATCTATAAATATGTACTTCCTCTTTCCCTGGAATTTTTCTCGGTGAATGTTTAATTCCATTCTCTAATACAGTTAGAAATTTAGGGTTAATTTTTAATAAAACTCTTACTTGGGGTGATCATTTAGTTAAGGTTAGTAAAACCATTTTTGGAATGCTTAGTTGTTTGTATAAGGTTGTAGGGTTCGCCGATAGTAGTTTTAAAAAGCGTATGTTCCTTTCGAATTTTCTTCCACATTTTCTTTATGGTGACGTTGTTTTGTTTGGAATGCTTCAGGATAATATGAATGTTCTCCAAAGATGTTTCAATGCTTGTACTCGTTTCATTTTTAGCGCTCGCTCTTGCGAGCAAGCTTATACAAAGACTTAGGCCGTCTGTGTGTTGGCACTATCACAGCAAAAACTATATATACCAGAGAGCTCAATTTGCACACAGATAGATACTACTCTAAAAAGGTCACATTTAAAATTTGGGAACTCTAGGTCAAGTAGTTTTCGAGATATTCAACTTTTTCTAAAAATAGAGGTCACACAGATGCGGCTATCTACTTTTTTTAAAAAATTTCAATTATTATTCCTAGGCATACTTTTATCTATAATAAAAAGAGTGTTATTTCAAAACTAGTTTCTGTCATTTTTTTTGATTTGCTTAGGATTCTATTCATTTTTTGTCTATGGGCTAATTTGTTGTATTAGCACCTTAGTTGTTTCAGAGGTTTTACACCTCTGTCCGTCCGTCCGTCTGTTGCATTTTTCCTATTTTATCGAGCGCTTGTCGGACAATTTCAATTGTCCGCTTCTACTAGTTAGTATTAGGAAATATGATCACATTTCTCCTTTCTTAAATTTGACTCTTGGCTGTAGTTTGGTTAACTTCTATGAACTTCGTGTGTGTCTTTTTATTCTTAAGCTTCTCAGATCGAAGCAACCTCCCTATTTATTTAACAAGTTATTGTTCAGTAGGTCCCATTCTTCAAATTTACGTTTACTTCCCCCCATAAATCTGTGTAGGTCTTTAAATACATCCTTTTCTGTTAGGGGTATTTCTCTTTGGAATTCTATTCCACTAGAAATTAAGAGGACAGCGTCGCCTAAATCTTTCAAAGCGGATTATTTAGCGTGGCGCGCTTGAATGATAAAACATGTAGTACTATTTTTGTAATAATTTTTTTCATTTGTATTATTTTTGTATGTAGTATGTAAGTATTCACTTCTTGCAGTGTTCTCTGTAACAAATGAGCTTGAGCTTCAATACGGAGGGTACTAGCATGGAGTGGATTTGTTTTTTAAAAAAATCTGAGGTTTTTATGAATAATGGAAGTATTTTTTTTTATTTTTTTTTGTGGTTGTTGTTCTTCATTTATATTGCTTCCATATGTGCTTTTCCTTTACCAAAATTGTAATGTCAATGTACAAATAAATAAATAAATAAAATAAATAAATAAAAGAGACAAATTTCAAATAATTGTTTGCCACTTGCTAAATCAATAATGGTTAGAGTTTATTAATGGAAAATAAAAGAAAATCTTAAACAGATAAAGAAATGTTACTAGGTAGTACTTCTTTGAAAATAAACTAATGCCTTAATAATGTGTTCAACCACCGTTTTTGATTATTTCATTGGATTCGGCATACTCAAAAATGTTTAGAACATATTAAACCGGCATTACTTGAGCGAGCTGAAGTGAAAGGGAGGGAAAAAACTTCACTAAGGGTCGTTTTAGCGTTTTTTTTTTCTGCAAATATTTGAGTGACACCTAAACGTGGTCCGATCAACCTGAGAATTTGCATTAGTTCATTTCTAATAGAAATAAATACTTTGAACCCTAAACCCGGTAGAAAAAAAGAGTCCAAATTTCCTCCATACAAAAATTGATCGCCCTAAATAGCCAAAAACAAAGAAAATAGGAACTTGCACGACACTAACTAAAAATTAGAGGCTACTTTGTCTAAGTGCTACACAGTAGCTATGAAATGTACCATTGCAGCTCTAGAGAAGCTCCTGATTCTCAAACCCTTGCACTTACATAATAAAGGCTTGGCCAGAGTTTCAAAAGTTAAATAATACGTTGAGTCGTGTGTTTTTAAGGCACTTTTCTTTCAAATTTATAGCGGTTTGTTTCTTCCACTGCACAATTTCAAAATAATATACAACAACAAAAATGTGGCACGATTTAAATTAAACACTGCTTGTACAAGCAAAACCAGCCTAAATCTTACTAGTCAAATTATAATATTGTTGAAGCAACATCGCAGCAGCAGCTCTCCAACCATCAGCTATCACCAGGTTATTTTTTAACAAAAACAAGTTTTTTTTTTAATTAAAACTTTAATAAATTTTTTTATTTAGTTAATTACTAAAATAACTCTTCGTTTAACCGTATCTAATACTATACCAATATAAAATACCTACGTTTGATGTCCTGCGCACGCCATTCTTCATCTAAAACCCGTTGATTTAAGTTTCAAACTTTTCCAGCACCGTTTAATTGCACTGTTCACTGGTTTAATTACACCTTATAACTTAACCACTGGATCACCGAGTGATGAGTCCCTAACAGACTCATCCATTTTCCTCATCCATCCAGTATGCAACATCGTTAAACCAATTGATCACTTTATAAGTCCCTTCTCAACTTTGTTGTAGTTTCAGTGATATCACTTTTCTGCTATTGGGATTATAAAGCCAAACCAAATCCCCCTCTGCAAATCCTTCGCTATATCTGCTCTTAGGTCATATCTCGTTTTCTTTCTATCGGTGTCCTTTGCGATTTTGCTTCTTACTTCGTCTTAGCTCGACTCATACTCATGCTATCTGACCAGTTTGTTTTCTGGTGTGGCTTAATAACTTAACTGGACTTAATAAGCAAGGCTCCCTGCCAAACAACACCATTGTAGATGAATTTTCTTTTTTATCATGTACTGCGCTGTGATACCGAGACATGAATAGGAGTATATACAAGAATCCCAGTTATCCTGTGAAACTCTACAACAAATCCTTTCCAATTCCATCGTTTTGGTATGACCGCCGACCTAGAAAAAATGTTAAGGCAAGTACTAATTACTAAGAAACATACCAAAAAACATACCATCAGAACCCATACAAGTGTTCCGCTTACTGACCGTCACGTATAGCACATCACAAGCGCCGTTCTTGTCCACCCGAGTTTTGAAACAAATTTCTAAGGACAACCAAGAAAAGTTTCCGAGTGCGGCAGCAATCAACGAGAGAGATTTCTTCGTTGACGACCTGATGACAGGAGCAGACACATTGTACCATTTCATCATCCGTAAAAAAGACATAACACAAATAATGAAAGCAGCGGGATTCAATTTACGAAAATGGCTATCAAATTGTCTACCTGTCGACGAAGTTTCAACCGAAGGTATAAAACCTATTGACAATGGCTGAGAATCACACCATTCAAGAGTTTTAGGTATTGTTTGGAACACGAAAGCAGATCATTTCGCACATACAAGATTGCACTAAAGGATGTCCCCGTATATGCCAAACGATGACTGTTATCCGAAGCTTCTAAGCTTTTTGACTCTCAAGGTTTCCTTTCCCCTATAACGATCTACGTCAAAATTATATTCCAAAGGACATGGGCAAAGGGCTTAGAGTAGGATGATCCGCTACCACAAGATATACTAGACGACTGGAGCAATTTTCGAAACCAACTACCATTAATTGAGTCTATAACCACACCACGATGGCTCAAATTTACATCTGCTTACGCTGCTGTCATATATGCCGTACCAATGAAGATGGCAATATGAAGGTTACTGTTGTATCAGCCAAAACGAAAGTCGCACCAGCACAAAAACAAATTACCATACCAAAGCTAGATTAATGGATAGCGTAAAGGAATCGCTATCAGATCGAGAAACAAGTATTTATATGTGAACAATTGTGTTACAATCGATAGAAACTTTTCCACGATCACTCGAAGTTTTTGTAGGCAATTGTATTGGTGAAATTACAACAAATTACCCGAGAAAATATTGGCGTCACATAACAATGAGTCAAAACCCAGCTGACTGTGCTTCCAGAGGCATACCAGAGGCTAAAATTACCCGCATCCGAGGGTCAATCAAATGTCAACCTACCATCATGTGTAATTTTAATAAAATGATACGAGTGTTGGCATATTGTAACCAATTTATTAAAAACTGTAAGTTGAAACCTCATGAACGATTAAAGACATTTCTCAATTGTGTTGAATTAAGTAATTTTAAATTAATTTTAATTAAATATGTTCATTGGAAACATTTTCATACCGAAATAAATATCTTAAGCAACAATTTACTACAACCAAAAACCCATAAACTTACTAACCTTAACCCCTCCCTAGATAAAAGTAGTATTTTTAGAGTTGGAGGCCGGATAGAAAGAGCAGTGGTCTCGTTTGATATGAGACATTCCATAATACTACCAACCGAAGATATAGTCACAGAATTGCTCGTGCGCACAACCCACGAAGCATACCACACACTTTTGTTCACAACGTTGAAACAAAATTATTGGATAATAAATTGGAAGGTTGTAATTCGACGAGTCATCAAAGGGTGCATAAGGTGTTTCCGATACACTTCAAAAATGAACCAACCAATGATGGCCGATTTACCAACTAACCGGGTCACACTTGTCAGACCATATATGTCGACTGGTGTCGATTACGCTGGACCAATTTACGTGCGACCTTCGAGACGAAGAGGATAGAAACCGGACCAGTCATACATTGCCGTATTCGTATGCCTTAGTACCAAGGCCATACACCTGGAGTTGGCTGGAGATTTATCCACTGCCACATATATTGGGTCATTTCGACGTTTTATCGAAAATCATAAGCGATAACGGGTCAAATTTCATTGGCGCTAAAGTCGAATTAAATGAACTATTTAAAATTGTAAAAGACATTGACATTTGAAATTTTCTTTCCCAGAACCAAATATGTTGGAAGTTAAACCCACCATCAGGTTCACATTTTGGGGGAATTTATGAGGCAGCAGTTAAGTCAACGAAATACCACCTGAAACGAGTATTGTCAGAACCTTTACTCACTTACGAGGAAATGGCGACGCTTCTGGCACAGATCGAATCAATTTTAAACTCCCGACCGCTCTGTGTTAATTCGGATGACAAGTTGAATCCATTAACACGGCTTATTTTTTGATTGGACATCCATACAACTGCCTACCCGATCCAGATGTCAGTCACCTGAAACTGAACCATCTATCGAGGTGGCAATACATCCAGAAACTTCGGCAGGAATTTTGGCATAGGTGGCATTTGACCTATTTAACCACGTTGCAGAAGAGAACCAAATGGCCGACGGACGCAACAGATATCAAAACCGATGATGTCATTTTGATTCATGATAACAATTTGCCACCAGGTAAATGGAAACTGGGTCGGGTTTTAGCATTACATCCCGGAGCAGACAATATAGTACGAGTAGTCACAGTGAAAGCAGCATCTGAAACTTTCACACGACCGGTCGTAAAATTATCAATACAACCAATTGATGATTGATGCATGCAATTTCCTGGTGGCCGGAGGATGTATAAATTTGTGTTTAACAACAGTTCAACAGTCAAACTTCTATTGAGTCCAGTCATACCCACGTGTTTCCATACACACCCAAAAAATTACCAAAATTATGAAAATGTGAGTTTTATTACAAAATTTGTTGTCCAATGAGAAGTGTTTTCAAGTTCGTGTATCACTAGATAGGCGTCTCATAGGCTCCGAAACCTCATTACGACATTACGGGGATTAGTGGTAGACATAATTTATTCAATCATTCTACCACTTGGATGGTATGAATATTACGAATTTCAGTAACTTTTTCTACGTTGATCTCCAATATGTCCATATACAAAATGGGTATAGTAGATTCAGGTTTCTGAATCATTAGGTAATTAAACTGCGAAATCTCATAATATCGAAATGCGATTTCGCTGTCTATTTACCTAGAATCGGCCCAAGAAATGTTTATATGTCTTTACAATGCCTGGCTAAGTTATCATACGTGATACGAGAAAACTGATTTAGAAAAACTTCTTTATACTCCCATGAACATCTGTGTTCTAATTACTTAATCGTACGTAAATTTTAGACTTAAACGGAAACTGAAACTATTGCGGTTTACCAAACAATATTAAATTTTAATTTGATAACGCTGAATACATCAACTGGTTGCGATAAATATAATTGATTCTGAAAAATCTTATAATTAATAAACGTACAAACCACATGGGCTCCGTAAAAATTAAGCCACCGAAAACATTTGACAAACTATCAGTAAAAATATTGCCACTATCTAGTTAAATTACCACAAATTCAAGGTAAATGTGCAGATATTTTCTAAAAAATTTCATTGGAATCCGTTGGTTCAAAGTTGATTTGATTCCCATAGACATACAACGGTCAGCACGGAATAATATACGCGAAATCAAAAGGATATTAAAAGTTACAAGAAGAAATGCCAGCATACCAGGATGCCCACGGTTAAAAATACACTGAATAATTTTACCAGGCGAAAAAGGATGAGAAATATAGAATATACAGAGTGGGCCATCTGTAAATTGAAACTGTTTTACAGGTCCCGGTTATACTGCAATTCGTGTGTGGGGTGGCATTAGATAAAACTACAACACACTTTTCAAAATTTTGTTATTATTTATTTATTGTATCATGCTGGAGGTGGTACTGGAATTTTTTACAAGTTAATTACAATAAAACAGTATGATTTAACCCATTTAGTATGTAATGTGGGTGATAGTAGAAGTTTTAAATCCCAAAATCTGCCCCTAAAGGGGGAGTCTCTTTAGAACAATATTTCTCAGTATGGGTCATGGGTTTACTATAAATGTAACAACCATAGAATTATACTCTGTAGAACGGGTGTATAGATTTTACCCATATATAATTTGCTATTTCATCTGTCAAAAGCCAGAGCAGGATGGTTATATAAAAATTGCATATGGCTTACTCATATCTCAAAATAAGAACCTCCCAAACCAGTTGTTGTTTTTGTATGATGTGACGACTTAATTTTGCGCTGTAAAATTATAAATTATAAATTTTTAAAATTTTTAATTAAAATACATTAAAATAATAAAAACATTATCAAATAGTTAGTGGTTTATGTAGTGGTGCATTATTTGATAATAAAAATTACAGACTTTTATGTAAAATGTTGTGTCGGTACATTTTGAAAAGCACTATTTCACAAAAGAGAATCAAAAGAGATCGAGATTAAAACAAATCGGCCATTCCCACCTTGTACATTGATAATAATCAAAATAATCTTGAAAAAATGATGCTTGCATTTCTAGTGGTCCTAGTTCATCTTTTGTTAGTAAAATTATAAAACCATCCTATTCACACGAACAATTTAATAAAATAACGTTAAAACAAGCAATGATCTCATCAGATACTGATCTTGGTGCGAGTCCAAGAAACAAATTACGAAAACTAAAACTACAACTTTTAAGGAATAGATACAAGAAACTGGAAAAAAATATGAATCTACGACAAAAAAAATGTAGACAAAGAAGAAAAATTATTAATTTGGCTCACCTGATGACGAACTTGAGGAGAAAAACTTAATTACACCTCGCCAGAAGGATAAATTTTTAAACCATTCTGACCCAAATTCAATTTTTTTAAATAGATATAGAGATAAAATTAGAGGTCGAAAGTTAGCCAGGAAATATCCAGAAGAAATACGGAAGTTTGTTTTAAATTTAAACTTTTATTCTCCGAGGGTCTATGAATATGTTCGGAAACAATTTAAGAATTGCTTACCTCACTCTCGTACACTTGCTAATTGGTATAAAATAGTAACCGGGCATCCAGGTTTTAACAGAATCTTTTCGTACTCTAGAGTTGCTGGTCCGAACAAAAAAAGACACAGATGAGTTCGTTATTGGAAATGTATGTGTTTGGAGAAATAACAACACTAGTTACAGTTAATTCACTATTTATTTTTAAACCTTTAGAACACAAATTAATTACTAAAATTTGATGTTACCTAAAAGTAAACAAAATTAATTTAACACAAGAAAGTATCTTAGTTATATGTACTTACCAACCATTGTAAAGTTAATCCAATTAGTAATTAGCTGAAATTTAGAATTCAATTAATAATTTTATATAGTTAATATTAATATTATTATATTCTTATCTTTTTGTATAACTGTGAGATGCACTTTGTAAACAAAAAAAACTTGTTATCTCATAATTTCCATTATTTAATGTTGTACTAGAGTAGTACTACGATGAGTGCGTTTAATGTTGTAATTAGTAACAAATTTTAGTGTAACTCGAGCACTAGGTTGTAACGTTAATCTTCCCAATATAAATCTCGCTTTCAAAGTGGTTCATATACCTCATCAATTTTTAATTTTTTTTATCCATGTCATATGTTCAAACTCGTCAGGAACGTTTTAGCTGATAAAGGCGCTTTAGTCGATAGTGACGGCAATAGAATTTCATGGCTCCATGGGTCCGTTTCATGGTTTCAAGATTTCCATCTCGGGAATAAATTACGAAAGGCCCATATATATTTTAAGTACCAAAAAATGAAAGTTAATTTGGCAGTTCAGACATTAAGTAATTCCGTAGCATGTGCATTAGAATTTTGTGAGAGTGTTTTAATATTGCCACAGTTTGAAGGATGTAGTAGAACAATAAAATTTATTAGAGTCTTCAATAATTCATTTGATATTTTAAACAGTAAAAAATTTCAAGATTATGATTTAAAAAAACTAATATCCCAAAGTAATTTTAATTTGGTTCCAAATTACGCTAAATTTTTTTATTGAACATATATCTAAATTAAAGTTTCTATCCGATGGTATTAAAGTTATTGGTTGTCTTTCTAACAACCAGGTTCTCCATTTCACTTATTTAAGCACACACCTGTTGAAATATATTTCGTTCTATAAATTAAGTCAAGACCACATTGAACTATTTTTTCAGTTTTTCGCTCAAGATTAGGAAGAAATTCGAATCCAACTCTAAAACAATTCATCACTTCATACTAGCGTATTTTAACACACGTTCAATTAAGTGATGCCTCGTTAGGCAATTGTATTCCACAAACAGAAGTTTCAATTTTAAATGTTTCCTATTTTAATTCCGATAGTCTTATTAATTCTTCTAATAACTGACTAGTAATGTTTGAAGCCTCATCACATGATATTTCAATGGATCAAGAAATTTCAGAGTAGACGAACCTAATATGTATGACTGGGATTTTTTTAGATCCCCAATTATATTAAGTGAATTTTCAATTAATGTTATTGCTTATTTCCTTATTTTCCACAATAAAAACAGCTTTTAATTTACGAATGTGTTCGCCATATATTTCGACTTAAATTGTCTTCATCAGTGGCATATTCTAATTGAGTACAAAATTTGTTAAAAACCGTTATGTAAAATTATGGAAAAAACTAAACTTAAGAAAAAAACTTTACCTTAAAATTTTGTACATTGAGTTTAAAAATATAAATAAAAACTAAAATCATAGTTATTGTAAAATACTATACAACATAAAGAAAAAATATTAGTATAAAATCAAGCATATTGTAATTATTATGTCACTAGAACTGCCTTATACATAGACAAGCTCAATCAGATGTTGAAGATATGTTAACAGCTGATCGGTCCAGTTTTCAAGTATAAATACCTTATATATACAACAGCCGATAATATACAAACAGATACATAGAGATACCTTATACCAAAATAACCTTTTTGGACAACATAAAAATTTTTCAAACAGTCGACATACATCTTTTAAAATGTTAAATTATATTTTGTTAAATATTGTGTGGGTCAAAAAATCACCCAAAATAATTTGTGAAAGTTCATAGTGTAAGTGCAGTTCTAGTGACATAATAATTACAATATGCTTGATTTTATACTAATATTTTTTCTTTATGTTGTATAGTATTTTACAATAACTATGATTTTAGTTTTTATTTATATTTTTAAACTCAATGTACATAATTTTAAGGTAAAGTGTTTTTCTTAAGTTTAGTTTTTTCCATAATTTTACATAACGGTTTTTAACAAATTTTGTACTCAATTAGAATATGCCACTGATGAAGACAATTTAAGTCGAAATATATGGCGAACACATTCGTAAATTAAAAGCTGTTTTTATTGTGGAAAATAAGGAAATAAGCAAATTACGTTTCAATAGCAGCGAAACACCATCATCGTATTCTCAATTAATGTTATTGAATACATAGGGGGATTTATAGTCAGAAATTTAATTAGAAAATTGAATTGTGAGGACTGTTGTAAATACAACAATGTAATTCTTATAAATCGCTAATCAATTTAAATAATAGGGGTGGTCTTTTAACTCCTTCGCCGTCAGTTTTAAAAATTTGTAAATACTCCGAAGAAGTATTAAAACGGGAATTGGCTATTGAGGACTACAAAAATATAACGCAACTACAATCGAATACAAAATTGTTTAAAAAATAAGTTATCACTTTCTTAACGACCTAAGTGTAAATATTTTTAATGATGAAGATCAATATAGTCACTCCCAAGAACACGTTAATTTATTAGCTCATCTTTCATATAAAAATACTACGACATTCGGTTAAGTTATTTTGTAACCAAAGGTCCTGTACATTAACAAAAAGAAACCACATTTTTCTTTTTTACATTTCAAAGGCATGTGAAATAAATAACCGTAATTGTTTTATAATTACTATTTATTATCTACATAATATTATATTTAAATAAATTATCAATAAATGTATCAATTATAGGAATTCGGTGGAAAAAAATACGACCCTCTTGATTTATTCGCTTTCTCTTTTACTCTCCGAATTTGTGACACTTGAGTCTTGACAGTGTGCTTACACTCATTCTCTCTTGTTAAATTCTTTGGTAACAACCTACTCCCAATTAAGATGAAACAGTACATTGCGTACAACAGTACATTGCATGAAAATATGACAACAGCCTATATTCACAAAAATCGATCATAATGCATCGAATTGCCATCATACGCAAGAAATAGGTATTACTGGAAGGAAGCTTGATGCATTTTGATTGACTTTTTGAGTGTGGGCTGTCGAAATAAATTCGAGGATAGCTATACACCGGAGGGTAATTCGATGCATTACGATTGATTTTTGTAGATATGTATGGGCTGTTGTAATATATTCAGGAGTACCTATGGTATTTCTTGTATAGGAAGAAAGCTTCATGCATTTGGAACGATTTTTTTGGGTGTGTGCTGTTGTAATAAATTCGGGGGTACCTTTTTCTTGCACAGGAACGAAACTCGATGCATTTTGATTGACTTTTTTTGGTGTGGGCTGTTAGAATAAACTCAAGGATACCAATTTCTTGCACAGGGAGGTAATGGTCTCCGTTCTTCAGGTGCTATCCCCACAATGTTGTTACGTAGTGCCAACTCTACAAATTAATTCAACTAACAGTTCCAAATATTTGTTGGTTTTGAAAAATAACTTCAGCTGAACTCATTTTAAGTTATTGTTTACAAAATGTTTTTGATTATTATGATATTATGGCGGGCTGTGTCAGCGAAGATGATTTCCAATATAGCCATAACACCTAACAGAACAACGTCCAACATTCTTCTTAAGTGCGCTATTAATAAAAGGCCAGGCTTTAAACTTTGTTATTTAAATTCTCGGAGCATCGTAAGAAAAATAGATTAGCTTAAACTATTATTTGATGACGTAAATTTGGATATTATATGTGTGTCTGAAACTTGTTTAAGAGACCATAACTACGATTCTTCTATATATCTGGATGGCATCAATTTGTATCATAATGACCGTATTACTGACACCATTAGCGGGGGTTTGTGTAAATATATCAGATGTGGTCTAAAATCTAAGGTTATATATAAAAGTAGTACATTTAAACCAAACTTAGAAATTCTGCTTGTTGAGATTTTAACCAATTTATCTAAAATACTAATTGTGCTCATATCTAAACCACCTCACAGAAAGTTTCTTACTGAGCTTAACGATTTTAATTATAACATGTTGCGTGATTCTAAGAAAAATACTTCGAAGTTATTAATAGTCCGGTCAATCTAGACATAAAAATGAGAGCGAAGGTACATAAATTCGCATCAAGCTGAAAATTGGTAGAATCGTTAAAAATGTGATTATAAATAAAACTTAAAAGTTCCCCATCATTCCCGTGTATGGAAAAAATTTTACTCGAGGTCAAAGGTCAAAAAATGAGTTTGTCGCGATTTTCAGCGAAACGGTAAGTCTTATCATAAAAATATGTTAGACAAAAATTATAGGTCATCATATTATCTATCAAAAATGTATCAGTGCTTTTTTTCTACGAGCTACCCTTGCTGGGATATAACGATTCAAAAAGTTGTTCAAGTTGTTATGGGCATAATATGCATGAGTGCGCCACGTATATACATCTCTTATCTAGAGTTGTTATATATGTTGAAATATTTTTCTATCGGTGATTGTAACTTATCCTTAAAATATAAAATATACATAACTATAAGAATATCAGGTCAAATGAAACCCAGTCCCTTACTTCATACGCCAGTGTAACTTCGAGGACAACATCTGTCTCTTGTTATATTGTGTGCGTGGCTAGGGTCTTACACCTGCTATAATAAATGATATACCGTTAGTCTTGAGCGACACGCTGTAGTGAAATCACGTGTTTATCCTAACCTATATCGTGCTGTTTTGACTTTTATAACAAAAATGTCTGAATATTGTTTTATTTGTGCTAAACTTTTAACTGAATGTGAAGTTGTTACTGTTGAACGTGGTATGAAGTCATTAATTAATGCAAGTATCGAAAGAGCAGATGAATTTTCAGAATTTCTCAAAAATCAGAAATCTGTGATAATACATGAAAATTGTCGCAAAATTATACTCGAAAGTCTTCTATTGCTGCAGCTAATAAAAGACAACGTGAAGAACAAGAAGCCAGTACACCTTCTCGTACTAGATCACGTGTCAGTGAATCAGCTTTTTGTTTTAAAGAACTATGCTTATTTTGTGGCCAGAAATTGAATGAAGAGTATGAAAGAAGAAAATCCTCAGATTTTCGCCGTCGAATTAGCCAAGTAAGTACACTTCAATTTATAGATTCAATTCTGGAAGTAGCTCGGACTCGTGACGATGCTATAGCAAAAGCTGTTCTTGCTCGAGTCGCATTTGAATATGATTTAGTTGCTGCTGAAGCTAAGTATCAACGTGATTGCTATAATTCTTTCGTAAAACCTTCCACTGGAACTAAAGTCGGTCGCCCTAAACACGAAGCTGCGAATCTGGCAATGGAGGAAATATTCACTTACATTGAAAATAGCGATGACTGTCAGTTCAGTTTGAATGAATTAAACAATGTTTGCAAAACTACGACATTAGATTACAGAACGATTAAGCTACGACTCAAACTAAAGTATGGTGAAAAACTTATTATCACGAGAAATCGGGAGCATCAACATTCATATGCTTCGTGGATAATCATCATGATATTTTGAATCAAGCCTGGTACGAAAAGAAAAAAATGAATCAAAAAGAAGAACGATTCAAAGTCCTAGACGCAGCTGCAGCTATTATTCGCGAAGATATTCAAACCGTAGTGTTTGATAATTCTAATTACCCTCCACCAAGTCGCATGTTTGAAGATTTGAATAAAGAAATCCCAGAATCATTGACATATCTTGTGGAACGAGTGATTTTAAAGAATAAACGATCAAATTTAGATCATTTAAAATTAATATGCACAAACATTTGCCATTGTATCATGACTGCTGTTCGACCAAGGTCTTTTAAGTCTAAATTACAACTATAGGCCTCGCAGTTTTTTTTCATCGAAGGTTCGGGTCTAAACGTCTTATACAAATCTTTTCGGCTTTTGGTTTATGCGCATCTTATAATGATACAATAATTTACGAGACAGCAGCAGTTTTTCATCTTCCTCCTCATGTCCTACCACCACAAAGCGGCACTCTTATTCAATACGGTGCAGACAACGCTGATATTAATGTAAATACGTTAGACGGCAATAACACGCTCCACATAATGGGTATTATTCAAATTGTTACTCTAAAAAATTCAGTTTTACTAGAAGAACCTATGCCACGAATAAAAGAAGCTCTTTCAGCAAAAGATTTCAAGGCAAATGCTCATGTGCCTATACAGATCTATCAAAATGACGGTGTAGTAGGGTACAGTAAAATAAATGTTAAAGATTTTGTTTATGGAACTGAAATGTTATCTTTCCTCAAAAAAGCTGATGTAGTATGGTTTTATTTGAAATGGAAAAATGCGTGTTTACCCGGTTGGAATGGTTTTATTGAACGTTTAACAAAAAATCATATGAATTATTTTAAAACTCAAATTTCATTTTTACTATTTATTCACCAACCAACCAGCAGCTATAATACTATCTATACGACCTTACTTTGTGCGTTAGAGAACTCAAAACGGTATGGCCACACTGTATGCATCGTGACTTTTGACCAGCCCCTGTATGCAAAAGCTCGAGAAATGGTATCAGCCGCACCTGAGGGCTCTGAAGTATCAAAAATCATCATCAGACTCGGAGGATTTCATCTACTGATGTCTTTTCTGGGAGCAATTGGGCATATTATGCAAGGAAGCGGCATGAAAGAAGTACTCGCAGAGATCTATGCGGTAAAATCATTAGAAAAAATGCTCATAGGTCATGCTTACGCAAGAACTGTTCGAGCGCATACACTACTTCAGCTTACTTTGGCAATTATAATATTAAAAGAAGTTGAAATTAATGACTTAATGGATGCAGATCTAATCATAAATATCGAGAATATATTAGATAACACTCTTTCATACAATGACATTGAAAATGACGATGAAGTATCTGGAGCTTTGCTTCATAAATTGAATCAGAAACTGAAAGAATATGAGGAACGAGGACCAACTGCCAAACTTTGGATTCAATATTTTTGTATGGTTTCCATTGCTAAAGAGTTTCTAAGAGCTGAGCGTATGGGGGATTGGAAAGCTCATTTAAACTGCGTCAAAGAAATGCTTCCTTATTTTCACGCGTCTGGACATTTTCCTTATGCTAAGTCTGCACATCTTTATTTGCAATATATGCAACAGTTACAGAATTTGATTGACCCTGAAGTTTACGAAAAATTTACAGAAGGATTTTTCACAGTTACACGTTCAGACAAATTAAGTTGTGGAACTTCAACGGACATGGAAATTGAGCAGTCTATGATGAAAGCTATGAAGACAGATGGAGGTATTGCTCGAGGAAGAAATACAAAAGAGAGCGTCAAAAGTAAATGGGTTTATAGTATGCATGCTATGAAGACAGTTTGTGAAAAATTAGAAGATATCGCTAATGTTAGGATGGATACGACCGAGCAGCATGATGCAAGTGATTCTAGAGTAAAAAAAAGATGCTAAAGACATACGAAGACTTTTAGAGTGGTTGTCAACTCTCTCTCTCTCTCTCTGGCATTATATCCCATCAAGGGATTTGGCCGCCTCACATGAGGTTTCATAATCATATTTTCATTTCGGATAATGAGTGATTAATTCATTGATCCTAAACTAGCCATGAAATTTTTACCTTGTCACCACCGGGAATCGAACCCAGGACCTCCGGTCGCTGGAGCAAGCATGGAACCACTTTGCCACCGGGGCGGCAACGCATGATTCTTTTCCAGAGGTTGACAAAATTGTTTCCATTGCGAGTGGTGTCATTGGTGATGATAAAATTAATTGTTATAAAGCTCGTGAAGTTGGACTTGCTTCTATGGCAAAAATGACAGGACTGACATTCAATAATATCAAATTAAAACGCGCTGACAAAGTTGTTCCTCTTTTAGCTATGACTAGTACCATAAAAGTTCATGAAGAAAAAGTACCTATTGACCCTGTATTATTGTTCCAACGCATGAGTATTACTGCAGCATTTCAAGATGAAATTGAAAAATATTTTGAAAATGAATTAGCTCCCTACCCTTTATCATTATTTGATGACATCGGGATGCGTAAAACCCAGAAGTCTGCCATTTACGATTGTTTTGAAAAGGAAAATATTGATATTAACAACACTAATGCGACTTACATCATTGACGGAGGATACTTACTGCATCGCGTTGTGTGGGATAGCGAAGAAACATTCAACGTTATCTTAGATAAATACGTTCAGTATGTACGTCGACATTTTGGTTCCAGAGTTACTGTCGTGTTTGATGGCATCATAATGATTGCACGAGAAATACCCAAAGCTGCAGAACAACGTACTCGAACTTTAGCAACATCTTCATCTTCTGATGTTTTATTTGATGAACATATGACAGTTCCAACCAGTCAACAAAAATTTCTTACCAACACTCACAACAAGTCTCGGTTCATTTCCATGTTGAAAGAAAAGTTTACTGCTGAAAATATATTGGTAAAACAAGCTAATAATGATGCTGATGTATTGAATATTGAAACAGCAATAGAGCAATTCAATTTGACAAATACAACTATTGTTGTTGGTGAAGATATAGACTTACTCGTATTACTCACTGCTCGAACTCCAACTGAAAATACTATTTTCTTCTTGAAACCAGGAAAAGCTCAACATCAATCGAAAATATATTCATCTAAAAGTTTATATACTTTTGCAAAGTGTCAAAATCACGTACTATTTTTACACGCAATAACTGGCTGTGATACGACATCTGCATTTTACAGGAGGGGTAAAACAACAGTTTTCAAAATGTTTGAAAAACTAGATTTTGTTCAATGTGCTGAAGTTTTTAAAAACAGTAATTCAACTCAAGAAGAAGTTATCACCAACGGCATCCGCTTTCTTCTTTCTATGTACGGAGCTCCTAAAAAAACTACCTGCTTAGATAAGCATCGATATGTATGTTTCGTTAAAAACACTAAGAATAAGAAACAAGTTCAATTAGCTTCTCTTCCTCCAACCTCAGTTGCTGCTCATCAACATCTTCTTCGGGTATATTACCAAGTTCAAGTGTGGCTTGGTTATCAGCTAGACCCTACAGACTGGGGTTGGAAGTTGGTCGACAATATATTGGAGCCAAACTTTACTTCCACCTGCACCGGAAAAACTGCTAAACACCATTTTTTGCAACTGCAAAAAGGGATGCAGTGCTAAATGTGGTTGCAAAAAAGTCGGACTGTTCTGCTCTTTGGCATGTACAAACTGTCAAGGCCGGTCGTGCTCCAACGTTTAATCACTAACAGAAGAGGATTCGTTTGATTCCAACGAGGATACATCACTATTGACGCAATTTACTTGCACGCAGAATGAAGATGAAGAAGAACAAGAACAAGAAGAAGAAGAAGAACGAGAACAAGAACAAGAACAAGAAGAACGAGAAGAGTTTGACGGTTACAATTCAGACGAATAAAATTCACCACTTTTTTAATTTACATCGCTTTTTATCTTTTACAATATTTACAAATTTCCGTAATTTTGCAATAGTTTTAAATTAAACAGGATCACAACTGACCCGTGGAGTAGGCCTACTGGGGAAACCGCGTTAAAAAAAACGCGCTAAGTACACTACCTCATAGGTGGCGTGGAAACGTGTGCATATTATGCCCATAACAACTTGAACATCTTTTTGAATCGTTACATCCCAGCAAGGGTGGCTCGTAGAAAAAAAGCACTGATACATTTTTGATAGATAATATGATGACCTACAATTTTTGTCTAATATATTTTTATGATAAGACTTACCGTTTCGCTGAAAATCGCGAAAAACTCATTTTTTGACCTTTGACCTCGAGTAAAATTTTTTCCATACACGGGAATGATGGGGAACTTTTAAGTTTTATTTATAATCACATTTTTAACAATTCTACCAATTTTCAGCTTGATGCGAATTTATGTACCTTCGAATGTCTAGATTGACCGGACTATAAGCTTATACTGAAATCATATTCTTTATGAGTTGTTCAATAATGAGCCTACATGTTTATATGATAATTCGGTATCTTTGCTGGACCTTGTAATTTCTAATAATCAGAAAATCCATTTTTTTAATCAAATCGGTGTGGGGTTTCTTGATCATGACATATTGTTTTGGACTTAGGGATTATAAGAACATAGATGTGGTTAGCTTATTAAACGAATGTGTGGCTTTGTGCTGGCAAGACATATCTGGTTTGAGTGATGTTAATGCTCAACTAGAATTGTTTAACGAGTTTGTTGTTTATTTGTTTCAAAAGTACCTGCCACTTCGTTCTTTCATAGTTAAACCAGCTAAACCTCCGTGGCTTACGGAGGATATTCAAAACTTGATCGTGTTAAGAGATTTTGCATTAAACAAGTGGATGAAAGATAGAACGGCCACTAGTAGGAAGACAAATACTAAGATGCGCAATAAGGTTACCACAAATATCCGTTCGCAGAAGGCTATTTACCTTAATAGTGTGTTTAACTCCGAGCTGCCACAGAAAACATTTTGGAATACAATTTATAAGTTAGGTTGCGGTAACAAAAAACAGAATCAGGATTGCCTGTTTTCTGCTGGGGAATTGTCTAGGGAGTTTTTTAGTCATTTATCTCACTCCCAGCATCATAACGTTTGGGAATCTATGGCTGATAACGCGGCAGTTCTGTATTTTCATTGAAGTGTAGTGTTGACATTATTACGTTAGAGAAAGCTGTTAGTTTAACCCTTATGTGAGTTACAAGGTACCCGGGTAACTTTTGCACTTTTAAACGTCTAGCTTTGCATGTTGTAGTCATAATAGAAAGTTTTAATTTTATGAGAACTTCTAGTTCAATTGATAGATTACGATCACACTTAAAAATGAGAAATTTTACAACTCGGAAGCACGTTAGAGCCAAAAGTACTTTAGTTGTACGAATTAGAGTAACAAAGGTACCCGGGTACCTTTATATTTGAAATTGTATTTTACATTATATTTGAAAGAAATAGTATGCAAATATTTTATATTTAGTGTTATATGTCGTTGTATTTCATTGTTTGTATTTCTGTTTATTTATTTCATTTAATTTATGTTTATATTTTTATTTATTTCAAAAAAACTAACCAACATTTTGTTATTACTATCGATCATTTTTTTCACTGATGTGATATGTTGGATTATTTACGTTTTTTTACAGAATGTTCTTCGAAAACTGACATGTTGCAGCTAATGCAAAATTGTTTTCAATTTATGTAAATTTAACAAAATCCGTTATAGATTTCGAAATTACAAAAAAAATTTAACAAGAATTTTTTTTAAGAAAAATTGCATGTAGAGTCCCCGGGTACCTTAGTCACTCAAATTAAGATATTTTTTCTTCACTCACATGAGGGTTAATGAAAGTGTTGGTCTTGATCTTATATCCATTAAATTTATTAAAATTATTTTTCCTGCTGACGGTGGCTTTCTTTTGTTTATCATGATCATGAATAACATCATTGCTAAGTCATCTTTTCCTGAGGCAAGGAAGAGTGAAAAACTGATTACACTTCCGAAAAGCAAAAATCCGGTCACTGTGTCTGACTTCCGCCCTATAAGCATTCTCTCTTCTTTATCAACGGTTTTTGAAAAGATTGTGAGAGATCAGATTACTTTGCATTTAAATGATTTTAACCTGTTAGATCCTTATCAATCAGCATATAGGACAGGACATAGTACGTGTACGGCTATATTAAATATTGTGGATGATATTCGGCAGTATGCTGATACTCAAAAGGCAACTATTGTAGTTTTACTCGATTTTTCGAAAGCATTAGATTCCGTCGATCATAGAATTTTAATGAAGAAATTACATAGTAACTTCCAATTTTCATTCTTCATCTGTAAACTTATTGAAAGTTATTTATCAGGCAGAAAGTTTACTGTCTTTAGTTCCTGCACGTTCTCACATTTTGTTAGAACCTCGTGCGGAGTACGTTAAGGCTCGGTACTAGGTCCGTTGCTGTTTTCTCTCTACATTAATGATCTACCAAAAGAGTTAATTGGTTGCAGCTATTATTTATTTGCCGATAACGTACAGGTTTACGGTAGTTGCTCACTAGGCAGTATGAGTGATGGAATAAGTAATATAAATGATAACATTTTAGGTATTCAAAATTGGGCTGCGTGGAACAACCTACAGTTAAACCCCAAAAATACCGAATCAATTGTTATTTATAAGCATGGCCTTGACACATCCTCCTTCCCGTCTATTACAGTATGTATTGAAAATATTCCTTTCGCTGATTGTGTTAATGATTTGGGTGTCTTGATCAATAAATCCTTATCGTGGGATTTTATCAAAATTCAAAGTTTTGGAATGTTACCTTATTCTGATAAAGCTTTTGTTGGAGTAGTGCGTCTCTGAAATCAACGCAATATCAATGTTGTTTGTATGGAGAAATATTTCCAGTTCTTGGGCTCGTTGGTTGAGCCCATCAGCGTTCCAAGCTACAATGCGTAGGAATGAGTTAATCATGACTTTTTCGCTTGGTGGATAGATATAGATTTCCAGTTTTGCCACCCTCTCTGCTAAATGACCAAGTGACTGTTGAATTTGGCAAAGCATTTTAATAATTTCAATGTTATTAGACTCGTTGGTGATTTGCGCATACGATAATCCAACTGTGGACGGTGTGATTGTTGTTTGTGGTTTAGCAACTTTGATTTGTAATCGCTGCACTGCGCTTGTTCTATTATTCTGTTGACTTTTAATTTTGTTCTGATATACACGGCATCCTTTATAATTTGCAGTATGCCCTTATTGTTGACAAAGATCACAAGAAGGCGCAATATAGTAAATGAATGTAGTAAATGAATCAGAAAGTCTTCTGTTCTTTAAATCGACCACGAGACCATATTTGGACGGAAAGTCAGCACCTATAATAGGCCTGTCTACTGCCGCGATGATGAAGGGATGTGTGAACGAACGCCTGAGACCGAGATTAACCTTCAAAAGTTTGGTATCGTAAGTGGAAATTGGAGATCCGTTTGCTGCGGTAAGAATGCAAACGGTGTCTTTAGCATGTCGGGGAAACTTGTTGACGGGTATCACAGATACTTCAGCCGCCGAATCGATCAGAAATTGTAAGTGGTTTTCGTGACCGTGAGGAAAAGACGGCGAGATGAACCAATCCCACTGTTTGCCGTAGAAACAGCAGGATTTAGTGGTTTTCCGAACGCTTGAAATATTTTGAAGTAGCTTCTCCATGAGCTACCGGTCGGAAACTGCACGGCTTATTACAGTTGCGTGAGCGTGAGCCAAAACGACGGTGGAAGTAGCAGAGTCCAGATCGAGATGGCAATCTCGACCTTGACCTGTGTCGGTAATTGAAATTCCGTCTATTGTTTGGCGATCTTCCACGTGAACCAATGTTCATATTGGCCAGTGTTCGCTGTAGATCTGCCAATTGTTGTTGCGTCTTGTCAAGTTGTCTTTGCATTGAAGCAAGGGCTGATTCACCGTCAGCAGTTGCCTTGCTTGTGGGTGGCTGGTTGACAGCAGCAATTGGCTTGGTTGCTCTGGATTGAGTGTAAATTCAGATATGGTCAGCGACCAGTAGGATTTCCTCGATGTCGTTTTTAATATACCGCGCCATTATCGCTCGTAAGTCGTCTGGCAAACGTTTTAGCCAGAGATTTTTGAGTAATTCGTTGTTTACTAATTTGGAATCACCTGCTTTTTGTTCAAGCAGACGATAAAAATGGGACGGTTTAACGTCTCCCATTTGTTGGAAACCGGAGAGCAACTCGTCAAGTCGTTGCTCCTCGCTAATAGTGTAGCGGTTGGTCAACGCGGATTTCAGTCGCTTGTATTTTGTGCTTGGCTGCGGGTTCCTAAAAATGTCCGTTATAAATTGAATTGTCTCTTGTGGTATCGCGCCGAGAGTGTATGCAAACCGTTCATCGTCGTCGCATTTTAGAATCGAAATCTAAAAGAGTCGCGTTTTAGAATCTTAAGAGACACGGTCTCGAAAATATAAAGTGAAAGACCGCGAACAGTCGTCCACCATTAAAAGTTGTGAACTAAGAACAGAAGACTTTCTGATTCATTTACTACCCTCGCTGTGAACGCAATCATCGCCCAAGTCGATACGCCATCTCCAAAACATTTCAGCGTTAACAGCGATTACGGCGCTCTTTTAAAGAAATACCCCTCGCTCACTGAGGCACCGAATTACAATCTCCCAGTGAAGCATAACGTAGTCCACTACGTCGTCACGCAAGGTAGGTTACCTTGTGCTAAACCGCGACAACTTGACGCAACGAAACTAAAAGCTGCAAAACCATAATTTCAGTTTATGACAGACATCGGAATCTGCCGCCCCTCATCATTACCAGTCTCCTCACCATTACATATGGTGCAAAAGAAAGACAAGGACTGGCGCCCTTAAGGAGACTATCGACAGCTAAACACTGTCACTGTCCCAGATAGATATCCTATCCCCCACATACACAGTTTCTCGTTGAAACTCGCCGGCGCCACTATTTTTTCGAAAATAGATTTGGTAAGGGCATATCATCAAATTCCCATGGCTTTCGAGGATATTCATAAAACAGCGATTACTACTCCTTTTTGAGTTTACCCGAATGCCATACGGCCTTCGTAATTCAGCCCAGACATTCCAGCGATTCCTTAACGAAGTGTTAAAAGGGCTGGACTTCGTCTACTCTTATATCGACGATATCCTCGTTGCAAGCTGGTCCGAGATGGAACACAGTGAACATCTCGAGTCAGTATTTAAACGTCTCTCCGCATATGGAATTAATATAAAAGCTTCGAAATGTATTTTTGGCGTGAAGTCACTCGACTTCTTGAGCCACACAAATTCGAAAGATGGCATCCTCCCATTGAAAGACAGAGTTGATGTCATTTCAAATTTTCCAGAGCCAACACCAATCCGCCAAATACAGCAGTTCGTCGGTATGGTGAACTATTACCACCGCTTTGTACCACGATTAGCCGAACTGTTATCGCCCATTCACAGGCATTTGGTCACTTTACTCAAGAAAGGCAAAAACAGAAGAAACTTATCTTGGCCCGAAGACTGTACAGAATCTTTCGACAAGGTCAAGCGTTCTCTTGCCGCTGTTACTCGTTTGGCACACCCGTTGAACGACGCGCAGTTCAACATAACTACCGACGCTTCCAATGTAGCAGTTGGAGCTGCCTTACAACAACGCAACAAAATATCTAACAATCAAACATTTTCGCCATTTCGTCGAAGGTCGAAATTTCTCTATATTTACTGACCATAAACCTCTTACAACAGCTATTGCGTCAAAGGCAGAACGTAGTCCCCGGCAATTACGACATCTCGATTACATTGCCCAGTTCACTACCGACATTCATCACATCAAAGGTAAACACAATGTGGTGAGCGACTGTTTGTCTCGTTCTGGTGAAACACTTCTCACAGAACTCAGCGTTTTCTCCTTCGACACGAAGGAACTACTTATACAGCAACAAGGCGACGACGAATTGCAGAAATTGATTTCAGCACGCACACCGAAATCAAGCGTAAACCTGCAACGGATCGACTTACCAGACAAGCAGCAAATTTGGTGTGAGACTTTAACAGGTAAAAATCGACCCTATGTTCCTCTCAACATGCGACGGACAATTTTCGATAGTCTACATGGCTTATCACATCCCAGCATCCGTGCCACGCGAAAACTCATAGCTTCAAAATACTTCTGGCCAAGAATGAATACTGATACAAGCAATTGGGCGAAATCTTGTATCCCATGTCAAAAGTCCAAAGTTCACCGCCACACAAAATCAGAACTTGGTAAATTCGAGCTACCAAGTGGCAGGTTTGAACACATCCACATGGACCTGGTTGGTTCACTGCCCCAATCGAATGGCTATCATTACATTTTAACGATAGTCGCCGATTTACCCGTTGGCCAGAAGCTTATCCAATCCGAGAAATGACCGCAAAAACTGTAAGTAAGATCTTCTACAATGAGTATATCTGTAGATATGGTGTCCCACTCTTCATCACAACAGACCAAGGAACACAATTCGAATCAACGTTGTTCACCGAGCTCACGAAGCTCCTAGGTTCCCATTTCATTCGGACAACTGCATACAATCCGAAAGCGAATGGTCTTGTCGAACGGTTCCACAGGCAACTAAAATCCGCCTTAACAGCTCGATGTAATACATCCCATTGGAGTTCAGAACTTCCAACAATCCTATTGGGCATTCGAACCTCCGTCAAGGAAGACCTCAACTGCACATCAGCAGAGCTAGTATATGGTCAAAACATCAAGGTTCCCGGTGAATTCTTCACCAACGATCAAAATTCGAACCCAAACACAGATACTTCGGATTTCGTGAATCAGCTTCGTACCACCATGAGAACCTTAGTTCCTACGGACACAAGACATTCTTTGTTGTGGATATAGATGGAAAATCCACAACAATTGGCATCGACAGGCTTAAGCCAGCGTACGGAATACTTGTGGTCAACCCAGTCGAAAATCGTAGTGTTCGAAAAACGGTCACTTTCAATTTAAAACATTACGGTTTTCGATCCAGGAGGGGAGTGATGTAGCGGCTCAAAATCATTTTCACTTCGTAGCACTCCTCGTAGTAAAACTATTTATACACCGCGCCGCTTAATTACGAGGCATTGCTCGTTTTGCTGAATATAATTATTTCACCACCTACATTCGCGAATCTCGATATTTATCGATTATCGATAAATATCGAGATTTCAATTTCTTTGTACGGAATGAGAAACGAAAAGATAGTCGCGTTTTGAAATTCAAGAGACACGGTCTCAACCATATATGTATATTAAAAGAAAGTGTTGCCGAACAATCGTTCACCCTTGGTGCGAACCACCACCATCTTTGTGAACTAACATAATACAAAATATATAGTGAAATTATGATTCAATAAAACCACGATAACACCCGCTATAATTCCCACGAGTAGCACGAGAAATTAACGGTCGTCTATGACAGAGCTCTGCGTTATCATAGGAAGGCTATGGGTTTAAACCGAATGACGCCAAATTCGGAGTTCACATACTAACGACTAAGCACCCTCTTATCCACGCAGCCATCGGCGTATGTAGTACCACCTTAGCTTTGGTGTGCTAGTTTTTGGTCCGCCCCGAGTATTTAATTTTGCCGGTACCTACCATATCTGGCAAGCAATCCCCTATCCGCAACCCGGGGAGGCGCCTGATGGGGGTACTAGCAAACCCCACACAGCCAATGTAAATATGCAACGTCAGTCGTCGCGACCTGATGAGAAGGCAAATTTTTCAAAATCAGTAATCTTATCCGTTCTAAACTGATTTTTGTGATTCTTACACATTTTTTATCTATAAGTCAAAAATTCAAATTTATCCGCGATCCAGCGTTAATGAAACGAAAAGTATGGGGTGGTTGGGAAGTTGATTGTGTATAAGTAAATAAGTGTCGAATAACATAGTCGTTGTCATACAGATTGACGCTAAATGGAAGAATTTTCTACGGTTGTGTATTTAATTCGAGAGTTTTCAGCACTCTAGGCCAATATACGGAACAATCACAAACACCGTTACAATCGAAAAACCAAAGTAAAAAGATTTCTTTTAATCAAGAATATTTTTCTCTTAAATAGTTGAACAATTTTCGATTTTTAAGTTCTCGACTACTATTTTCTTTATTCTAATCCTTTTTACTTGCTGATTCGATTCCACTATGGTCTTTTGGGTCGAAACAATTCAGACGAATCGCCCTGTTTCGGTGCCTTGATATTTCATTACATTTATTTGGTTTTTCAGACAAGGAAATCTTACCGCGAACTTTGTTAGAGCAACAGATTTTTCTTTGGTTTTATAATTTATCACATAAGCACTAGCTATTTTCCAACTACTTCTTATACATGCCAAAGTCCTCCCAGCATATCACCACCCTGGTTTTTTTAAGAGAGCTGGTCGCATTGGTTTGTTTTTCTGGCAACATAGTGATGGCCTAAAATCAGATGAGAGATTAACCTGTGCAGAGATAAACAGTACACAGATAAAGCTGTTAAATCCGAGACCGATTTATGGTTCCACCACTGTCCAAATCATTTATTCTTCAACAAATCTGTTCGGTATATAGTCGACTAACATATTCTCATTGTGATTTTGATATTGTAATCCTTATCCCATTCCTTAAATTTCTATGAAACAAAAGCATTGAAAATATTTTACAGCTGATTAACCACAAAACATTTTTCAACTTACTTTATTTCGTATAAACCAGTATGGCATAAAGTTCCAATAACACTGTGTGTTTTATATCTCGCATACACTATAGGGACAACCAAACGATTCAAAATGTATAAACTTTCAGCTGAAATATGCGACAGCCGTGTTAAATTATCTCCAAGACGTTTTATAGTATTTTTTCTACATGCATGCTAATATACATAAATCATTGTTGATAGTTTGAAGTATATGCGATCGAGTTTTTCAGAATTTTATTTTTATTTCTTAAATCCATGATCACCGCGTCATAATCCTGGATGATGATTTCATTTGATAAATTTTGTTTTTTTGTCTTTGTTTTATGTGTAGAGATATTTGCATACATAATTCTTGTTAAAAAGTTCGCGCATATTCAAATAAAAGTTACCAATCTTGCGCGGTTAATTTAATTAATATTGAAAAGGCCGCATATATACGAAGACGCGCTAAAAATTTGTTGGCACTGCGCACTGTATCGCATAAAATATAATTAATTGAGTCATTAAGAAGAAATTAAACAGAAAATATTTACAATTCAATTAAATTCGATTTTAATTATAATTTTATTGGCGTATACGATCGCGACACGATCAGCTCGCGTAATTCCACTTCTATTTTTGTGCATACGCGTTTATGTATATAAATAACCCTAAACTGATGTGAAGATGAGAAAATATGTGGCAAAAAATTAGATTTATGTTTATTGGACGCGACGCACTTTGTTAGCATACATAATTATATTATGTTTAAATGATCATGATCCAACGCTCCGGATATTTCCGGCCCATATTAATCAAATTCTATAATAGTACATCGTGTCATACACACGCCTAACAAAATTAAACTCCGCGCACTGATCGCATTTCGATCGATAATCATCAATCATATATACGCGTACACCATTATGTATGTACACAAAATATGATCAATGAATATAATATTTTTAAAAGCAGTCAGATTTTAAAATCAAACATAACACAAAACAAAAATCTAAATGAATTATTATAAAAAGTAAGTTTTGTGTTTAGTGTATATAGCTAGGTATACGATCGCGAATAAAATAAACCTTTAATATTCGCGATCATGTTAATAAAACAGTAAACAGCATAAGAAACAAGTTTGTATTATAATATTGTGTACGAGTATGTAGCGTACCCGTACATTTTTCTTTTCGTACACAAAATTTTTTGTATGCCTTGTGAAAATTTTTAGTTCTTACTTGATCGCCGAGACGATCGCTCAAGTTTTTAAAGCGAAAGAAATTTCTTAAACTTTTTTGTTTTATAGAAATATAAAATAAAAAAAAAAAGTGCAGATCGTGTAATTTTTGAAAGTCTTTTGTTTTTAGTTCATTGTTCAAATATATTTTCTGTTTTAAATATTTTAAGTGTGGGAATATTAAAGTGCTTGCGTTTTGTTAACAGTTTTTGTACAGTGGAAAATGAAATAGAATTTTTTTTTTTTTGTAAAGAAAATTAGTAGATCGTTAAGATAATCAAAATGAATTTCCATATAATTTCATTCATAATTTTAATAAATTTTTTTGTGATACTATTAAATGCCAAACAAATAGATAATACTAGTAATAGGAATATTAATTATAATTTTAATCATAATAATAGTAATGTGTATAATAATAGTAATGTTGTAAGATTGGAAAATCATAGTCAACCGCCGAGACTACATCAAATTTATTCGCACCATCATCGGCATAACCATCATAATATAAGCAACACGGATAATAGTACCCGGGAATTACTACGAAATTCACTAATCCATCATAAACCATTGGGCGCTAGTGAGAAACTACACCCAAAAAATCATAAACAGCGGCGAAATAAAAAACAAGCTCACGAAAAAACGACGACACCGAGAGTGGTACACAACCCTAAAAGTGAAAAATTGGAAGATGAATTCGACGAGTATGACGGTCGTGATCTAAATAATGATTACGAACTTCATAATGGTGTTGAACCCAGAAATCATGTTGCACCATCAACATCGACTTCGGCAGCTACACCATACCTAAAATCAACGACACCGATGTCTGAGTAAGTTTCCGTAATTTACGTTACTTTTTATACAAAATACGCGATTTGCTGAGTAATGACCTGCATCAATAAAATATCTCGTCTTGTATAAAGATAAAGAAATTCTCTTGAATGCGTAATGTAAAATATAAACAGGGGAAAAATTTTGTTGATTCGAATACGTCAGACGGTGTTTTCCGAAAAGCAAATACTTTTATAAAACAAATTAAAATCTGGTATATGAATAATCCATCGTATGCGTAAGATCAAGTGATCACAATTAAGTTAATTTATTTTCTATAAACATCTCTTGTATATGCTTTAAGTGATTGATTACAAAGTGCAAAGTGGAATAAACGATTCCATATAAACAGAATGTTTTGGGCGTGTGTTTAATCCCGGGAACCAGTTCCATTGAGAAATCTATATGGATAACTACTCTTTTGTGTATTGTAACTCAATTAATAACGTGTAGTGTTTAATACGAGTTTTATTCAATTAACGTATATAAATGCCATGTGCCAAAGTTAGCGATCTTATATAATATTTTGCACGATCATGCGGTATTTGGTTAGAATTTCGAATGAATCAATTATGGATTCAGTAGTTTTAGTGTAAAAAACTGTAAAAAACAGCTTAATAGATGATATAATGTGATCGTACTTTTGTACGCGATTAGTGTAAATGGGAAATCCCAAATATATGAGTGATAAGTTATCAAGAAATGCGAGATCATTTACGTTTTGGAAAATGGTTGTTTTTAGTCACAAGAAATCTTACTTATAGACAGACGACTGTCTATATTTTTCCGGTTATCTATTACAAATAAATTTGTTTGTTTTAACATAAACCTCTCCCTGTGTTTTCTATAGATCTGAAGATTTTTTTTATCTATATACTTAGAAATCTAAACACGATTTGGATATTATGTCAATAACGTAAATTGTTGACATTACGATCAGACATAAATAAACAAAGCAAAGAAAACATTTCTTCGATGTACCTATCAATTTGATTTTTTATCATCAATTTCAAAAATAGAATAAATAGAAAGAATATTAAATACAGGGTCCCCCGAATATATTACGTTTTATAACGTACACAGTGCACCAAAATGTATTTGATTATTTTCTCTGATCTATAAAGCGGACCACACTAGAAGGTTATTGATGAGACCATAATGAATGTTTCGTATACTAAATATTTCGAAAAGTTCTAAATTTTAATGTACCTGCGACTCCAAAAAATGGAGGGGTGTAATTTTTGTGGCCCTAATTTCTTTTACGACAAATGTACATATGTAGATTTCGAATACACCCGACTTAATTTCTAAAGTGAAAAATTGAAACTGAACTGAAAATTGAAATTTCAGAAAACCAACCAATCAAAACTCGTTATTTCTGATAGAATTTAAAATTTAAAATCATTTGAACCTATTTTGTTTGAAATTTAATTTACAGTCATTTTATTTTAATCGTTTTTCTCGCATATGCTACACTTTTCAAAATATTTGCAAAAAACGAAACTGCTCCTACGGAAGCTGCCCAGTCGGTGGGCCGATTAACAAAAAGCTTAAGTATTAAGTTTCACCAACCAATCAATCCGACTGAGCTGTAGAGAGTCAAAAAACTCGAGGTCAAAAATCTTCATGATTACTATAAAAAAAGAGTTTTTTTTTATCAAAAATCGACCTTTACGCTTAATTTTTGCAAAATTTATCTGAACCGATACCGTTGCAAATTTAATTTAAAAAACCTTGTTCTTCAATTTTCTCATAATCAAGATTATTTTCAAAATATTTGCAAAAAACGAAACCCTTATGGATGATGCCAATACCGCGAGACAGATTTTGGCCAAAAATCACTGGGATCAACAAGTTTATGGGAAAAGCTTAAGGTTTAGAGTATGAAGTTTCATACCGATCAATAAATCCGTCTGTACTGTACAGGACCTAATTTTTGTTGAAAATTTGTTTTTACCAAAAAACCTCATTTCTGTTTAAATTTTGGACAAATAATTTACTTCAAAATTTATTATATTATTCGAATTTTCCGCCGGCTACTTTAATCGTTTTTCAGGTTTGTTTTCAAGTTTACTAATATTCGATTTATCTCCCTACTAAAGGCTGGTGCACGACTTATCAATTTTACCCGCACTCACGGTCTGAACTTATTGACTAATAGTTTTTGCTCAATAAAATTCGTCTACATTATTTGACTTTTCTTTCATTCGATTGAAATTGTTGTCATTGACGGTTGAAACTACCATGGAAAAACTTTTTGCGGTTGTGTCGTACGATTGAGATTCCTTTATTACTCCAACTTCAGTAACATCACGATACCAAAACGGATCCATATACCCCTTCCATGCCCCCCCCCCCCCCCTCCCTCTACACCGGTAATCCTGAAATCTATTAGTATGCTAATTTTGAATGCTTCCATCAAGTTTCGGAGTTCTATTATGATAAGAGCGGTTGAGCGAAAAATCAACTAATGTTTCAAATACGTTGCTTATATCTTTCGACATGTTAAACAACAGAAATATAGAGGCAAAGCTATTAACGGTAGTACCGACTATTGAGGGAAATCTTTTTGCAGATACACATGAAAACTTTGATTCCCCTCATTTATAAAAATTTCCGAACACAACCCAAACACAAAAAAAAATTGAATGACAGATAGCTATTTGTCAAAATAGCAAACCGCTTGCTCATTTTCTTTTTTAAGCAAAATTTTATATATATATATATATATATATATATATATATATATATATATATATATATATATATATATATATATATATATATATATATATACCGGGTGAGTTTTTAAGCTGAAACTTTCAAATATCTCGGAAAATAAGCCATCTACGATAAAAATGACCATTATCAAAATTAAATCATTCTGGAGGGTGTAACAAAACACAAACACTGAATTATCTACTTATGCCCGTTATAGAATTTCACAGATTCACATAATCAACCAATCGCGGTATTTTGCCAGCTGCTCAGCCTGGGGTGGGTGTTAAATGTTGATTGATGAATCGATGATATTGAACCGCATTATCTTTATTACAGATGTAATTAATTTTATACTATTTATTTTGGGACTGGATTTAATAACGGTACACATTCATTATAGTTTGTATTAACTCGTACACATATTCAATCACCACCAAGCCCAATTAAGTTATCAAAGTGTAAAATATTTTGGACAGTTATGTTGCAAGAATTTAAGTTTTTAATCGACAGAAAATTATAACTATCTTTTACAACGGATTTGTTCACAATTTGCCAGTTTCATAAATTTTAATTTGTCTTATATCACACGGCAAGAACTTAAATTACACAATAAACACTTTGCATTTTTTTTTTTTGATTTGTTTTATTAGACAAGAGAAACACCATGTCCTAGTCATGCACGAAGTTAACACAAGAAAAAATTACAGCACTTAGCTTCAGTTAAAAGTTAATAATTTAAGCGTTATTCAAATAACACTCTCGATTACATCACCAGTATAAGCACGATCAACATTTTTACTCTAATTTGTAATGTCCGAAAATTAAAATTCTATTAGAGTTCAATTTGTGTAATCACAATAACAATTTTGATCAGTTTCTTTTCGATCAACATTACCAACCATCAACCAAAAATTCAAAAATACTTCAGCTCCAAATCGATATCGCACGATTGTTTATATACAAAACTTTTTACCATCGTTCACACACACACACCAGTATCTCATCCAGTTTTTCTTCTTTTTACTCGTAGCTAGATCTCGATCCAATACAATTAAACTGTGCGAAAATTATTGTACTAATTCTCAGTAATAGATTTTGTTAACATGTTGTATGCCATTGACATTGTTCTATAAAGAGGCCTTACAATCGTGGGGACGACCCATCTGAGAGATGTCTCTTAACCAGCCGGGCTATATCATTATGTCCATCACGAATGTTGATGAAGCTTTGTATCATTATTCTACCGAAATTCTCTAAAAATTAGATATTATTTTTAATATCTTTAACATGATAGATGCCAAAGGATTTTCCATGTTCATCTCCTAATTCATAAGCAAAGTTACCAACTGGCCTAATCACATACGCGTTTTGATACTTTGGGGCTAGTTTTGCAGAGTAATTTTTCGTTGCGCTGCTGTGGACAAAATTCCTGACGAACACCTTTTGACCAAAATTAAACTCTCTTTCACGACTTCTGATATTATATGAATCAGCATTTCTATCATACGCCTCCTTAAGGTGACGTAGAATACCCTTTTGCGCCAAAGTCTTTTGGTCACAATTAGAAATAGTGAGTTCTTGTCCTCCAAGGTTATGTAAGGTTCGCATCAATTCATACTGCGGTCCGTGTCCCACATGGTGCTGACCAAACATTATGTAGTGTGGAGTTTGATTCGTACTCTGGTGTATGGAATTCCGTAATGCTAGGCCAATCGAGCTAATATTTTGATCCCAGTTTCGATGGTTTTCATGTAAATATGCACGAATAGCCGTTAAAATAGAGCGGTTTACTCTCTCCGACATATTCGATTGAGGTGAATATTTATGCGTTTGAATGTGGTGTATGCCGTATTCGTCTAAAAATCCAGTAAACTCATTCGAAACGAACTGTACTCCGTTATCGCTTATAATATATTCTGGTACAGAGAACATATCAAAAACTTTTTCCTTCAAAAACGAAATTACATTTTTTGAGGTCGCGTCTCTCATTGGTTGTTGGGCCAAGAAAGTCAATATACTCCCCATGGATGGCCGCGTTATATAATTTATTGGCTTGGAAACCTTACATACTTCACAATTGCGTATAAAATAAGATACGTCTTTACACATGTTTGGCCAATAAAAGTGTCTTCTAAGATACTCCAACGTTTTAGTGACCCCGAAATGTGCTGCTGAGGGCGCATAATGAGCGTCACTAAGAAGTTGGCCTGTTAAAGGTTTTGGTACAAACAGTTTCCATTTTGGGATATCGTAAGGTGCATCATACGGTGCAAATGCTGAATTATAAAAAATTCGGTCATTTGACACCTTGAAATTGACGTGAGTTTCAGGTGTAGATTTTAATTCTTCTAATAACTCTTGGTACCCAAGATCTAAGAAAGCATTAGATTCCAGATCTACGTAGCATGTTTCAACTATAGTTCAAATGTGGAAATTGAACCCTTGTAACTTCAAACACCACCGCGCCAGCCGACCGGTCAGTTCTTTCTGGCTCATTAACCAGGTCAGACTGGCATGGTCTGTTATCACAGTGAATTCAAACCCCTCAACATAATGCCCGAATTTCTTTATGCTGATAACCGCAGCATAAAGGGAAATACATTAGTGCCAAAATTAGAACCCCCCCCCCGCCCTTGTTTGTAAGGGGGTGGGGGGCAACTTGGAAACTAAGATAGGAACCCCTATTTTTTATTGCAGGTTCGGATTTTACGGCTAAAAGTACGTAGGATTTCCTTGAAGCATTTTTTTTCTATTCATGGTAGATGGCGCTGTAATAGACGATATTAAATTTGATTTCTCCTAGTGAGAACATTATGCATACGATTCTGCGATGATTTTGAATAGGAACATGCGGCTAAATTATTTCTGTTTTTTTTTTTTTTGTTTTTATTTTTTTGTACTTTCAGCCGTAGAATCCAAATCTGCAATAAAAAATAAGGGTTCCTATTTTAGTTTTCCAGTTGCTTCCCCATCCCACTTACAAACAGGGGCGGGGATCCTAATTTTAGCACTAATGTATTCCCCTCCAGAATGATTTAATTTTTATTATGGTCATTTTTATCGTAGAGGGCTTATTTTCCGAGATATTTGAAAGTTTCAGCTTAAAAAACTCACCCGGTACTATATATATATATATATATATATAGGTTGGTCGTCTGCAAGCCAAGTAGCGTTCAAGCGTTTTTATTGGTTTAAGGCTGCTGCACGACTGTGAGATTTTAACCGTACTCACAGTCTGAAGTTATTAACTAATAGTTGTTGCTCAATAAAATTCGTCTACAATATTTGACGTTTCCTTCATTCTATTGAAATTGTTGTTATTGTGTTTTTATTACCATCGAAAGATTTTTTGTGTATTGTGCCCTACGATTGAGTTCCCTATATTACTCCAAGTGCAGAAACATCAAAACCCGTAAGCGGGTACTTATACCGTTTCCCTTCTCTCCTCCTCCAGTAATCCTGAAATCTATTGGAATGTTAATATTGAACACTTCTATCAAGAGTTTCGGGATTCCATTATGATAACACAGATCGAACAAACAATCGTCTCTAATGTTTCAAATACGTTTTACAAACCAAGCATAACAGGGCTTTGGCAAATCATTGGTATTAACACATCGAGAAATTTAGATAATTTTAATCGGATTTTATCGTCTTAGCAATCAAATTCAATTCCGTACGTATAGAAACTAATGTGTGATGAAAAATGTTGGTTTGATTAAAAGACCTGCAACATTACATATCGATTATTATGGATCCGTTGAATTTTATTAATAAAGCCGGAGATAGTGGGAGCAGTCAATATATCGTCAACATGAAAGGTGGATTTGAATCCACCTGTATTGAGATCTGTATTTAGAATGTAATTGATGAAAAATTAGGCTCATACCTTTCGAGATGTTAAACAACCGAAATATGAAGAGGCAAAGGTATTATAACGTACCGATGGTTAAAGGAAACCATTTTGAATATACACACAATGAGTATAAATCATAAATATTAGAAACGCAAACGCCGTCCGAACGGGATATTCTGGAAAAATTTCGACTGAGCGTTAAAAAATTTTACAGTAACGCGCGGTTGGTCTAGCCCACTGATCGCAAATGCGTGGCACGTTTAAAAATTCCACCGGCACGCCACAAAATTATTCATAATAAACAAGGAAATAGCCAAATAAAATAACAAATGAAAAAATTTCGACTTTTGAAACTTTACTCCACCTCTGGATTGTGTTGTTATTGTATTTATGATGCTTAAATAACCAGTGAAATAGCTACATATGAAAAGGCATTTGGTGACGGGGAATTTTTTAAACCCGCTCTTATAAACTGCGCAGAACAGCTTTTCGAGGATTTTGACTTTCGTCGAACGATGTGGTTTGTACTTTTTTGTATTTTTTGAAATATGTAAATTTAAAATTTTTATATTTTATATTGTACTATGGATATTAACCCATTTATGTTGAAAGTTTTACACCCCGGCCCGTTAGCGTCTAAGCCAAAATATTGGTAAAGCTTGGATGGCTGGATAAATTAATGTGGGACTACCAGGCCGGAAAATTGTATCCATTGTATCCATGTCCATCCATTTGGATGTTTTCTGTCCAAAATATGGATTATTTCAATTAAATGATGTAATGGAAACAGTTGCTAAAGTTATAAGAAATGTCGTCGCTATCTACTAAAACCCTAAAACCTATCTACTGAAACCCTACTATCTACTGATGTATAATCATGTTTGTTGGCTTAGTCGAGCTTTATCATTGGAAAAGTTTCTTCACTGTTTGGATGAAATTCGTTTATTTCTGCTAGATAAGGAAAAAGTATTTCCGGTGTTAACCGATACCAATTGGTTAATGCAGATCAAAAAATGGGGTGTACTGCGAAATCCGGTTTTCAAAATCCCGATTTCAAAATCCTGGTTTTCAAAATCTCGGTTCTCGAAATCCCGGTTTTCAAAACCCGGTTTTCTTTTCTTCTAGTTCTAAACTCGTGATTTTGAAAAAAATATTTTTTTTTAATTCGGGCCGGTCGGTCTAATAATATTTTAACTTAAAATAAGATATCTTGCTCAAAAATTTACTAGAAACAACCAAGGCTGCGAAATCAGGGGCGGGAGTCGGTTTCGTGGAGTCGGTGCTATTTTATTGGAGTCGGTGTTAATGCAACATTTTGAAATGCAATAAGTTGTAGAGGCTGACGGGTCCGATGGGGTTTAGATTTGAACTTAGGGGGACGTAGGAGCCGGGACCAGCAAACATGTCGCACTGCGTGCTGCACGTAGGAGTGGATTATATAGAATCTATTAATGATACCTACTAAAAAGAAAAATAATTGCACCATTTTGTTATTCAAGATTTTGCACTTGCAACATTTTGTAGTTGCAAGATTAATAAAATAAACAATATTTTAATATTTATAATATAAATATATAAATATTTATTATTTCATTATAAAATAATCAAAATAATTATTTCGGAAAACAATATTTTAAAAAACAA
This sequence comes from Nephrotoma appendiculata, assembly GCA_947310385.1. Classification (NCBI taxonomy): domain Eukaryota; kingdom Metazoa; phylum Arthropoda; class Insecta; order Diptera; family Tipulidae; genus Nephrotoma; species Nephrotoma appendiculata. Next base: position 154,756,498 of record OX371225.1, on the reverse strand, counting down.
AGTTTTGTAGAAAAAAATTTTGGTAAACTATATTTTATACAGTAAGAATTCAAAAAACAAGATTGAATGCAAGTCGATGAAATAGCTATCCGATATTTTCGCGATGGCCATTTTTCAGAACTTTATCAAAAAATCATTTTAGAAATCCATTTCCATCGCACGTGTAGAATTTCAACAAAATCGGTTTAGAAATGGCCTAGTTCCATCTCTATTGACCGCTTTATCGATAAATCATTTCAGAATCTCATTTTCATCGTATGAATCGAGTTTCAACAAAATCTTTTAAGAAATGGATAAGTTTCATCCCTATTAGCCATTTTCTAGAACTTTATTGCAAACTCATTTTTGAATTTTGTCAAAAAATCATTTAAGAGTTCCATTTTCCTACCTGTGAAATATTAAAAATTCAAACCGGGATTTATAAAAATCGAGATTTTTTGTACAAAACCGGGATTTTGAAAATCAGGATTTAAAAAACCTGGATTTTGAAAACCAGAATTTGAAAACCGGGATTTTGACAAATCAGGATTTTGAAAACCAGGATTTCGTTACTCATCCCAAAAAAAAGAGTGGGTCCATTAGTACTCTAAAGGAGATGTCTAAACATGGCGTGTGTAGTTCGTATGTACAGTTTACTTTGAAGGAAGAAGAAATGCAATTTTACTAACCAGAGTTTTTCATTTGTTTATTATCGTTAAATTGGTCTATTACTCTTTCTGTATAATCGACGCAATTGGATTATGGTAGCTAAAATAAGATACATACTCGTATACTGTCGACTCTAACTTTTCTAATTTTCATTGAAAAACTGCACAATGGGACGGCCATTGTCTCATATATAGTAGATATATTTCGATCTGAGTTCATGTGCAAATGGAATTCGTCTCGCCGGAAGTTTATAAGTGGTTCAGCTTGAGGAACAGCAAAATTAATATTGAAATCCCCACTCATAATCATCGACAAATAGTCAAATAGATGAATAATAGGCAAATAGATGATAGTCTCCTTGGAGAATTTTTGAAATTCTTTTAGAATATGGAGCATGGACGAAATGTATATGAACTTCATTATGTCTTCGACAGATATATTCGGCGAGGTGAATACAACTACAGAAAGCATCTTATTCTCATTGAGAAGCTGAAATTCAGCCATGTGATTATCATCAATGGGTTGTGTTGTTACGCTCATACCAGTTGTTTGTCCAACGATGATTTCCTTATGCGAGGTGACTTTATATGTTCTACTTAAATTTGTATATATTGCTACTCCGGTAGCCCACTGATCATTTCTCATGAACTGAACGCAGCATTCAAAATTAGTAATATTAACATGCTTGTCATTGCGTAGCCAGATCTCGGAAAGCAAGAAAAAAATGGAGCATCCCTGCGTGACTGTATCAGTTAGATCGAGGTGATGTGACCTGAGACTCTGGCAGTTCAATGGTAAAAACCAAACGTCATTATTATCTCGTACAAAATTCGCCATTACAATCTGAGCTATATACTTAGCGGATTTGTAGTGAGGCGCGATAGCCCATTTTGAAGAAGACCCATTAAAGTCCCACTTTTACATACATGGTCATCGATAGCCGACGTGATGAACAGTCCTTCGAGACTCGTTACTCGTGATAAGCAATATAAACAAGTTGTTTACTGCGTCTTTTATCGTAAGAGTATATACTGACTATCTCGTTATAGGTACCACTCTGTGATGCATGAATTGTGGGGGCACATGCTGGTACGACTGGGAAATGATTACGCTTAACATTAATTATCCGATTGTTGTTTCGATTAACAGCTGAGGTTTTTCTAGAAATGGGCACCAAACATCGGTCGATATGGTTTTCTGCGCCCATTCAACTTTAAGCCGCCTCACCTTTTTGCCAACTTGCGAATTTTTACCGAAATCCATCCAGAGTCGTTTAACATTTTTTACTGTTGACGTTTTCATCGTTCTCGTTGTCCCGGTCAGGATGGCTGCATTCGATATACCTCAGACAGCCCATAATTTCATTCGCCAGTCCATCTGTTATGTCAATATTGGTTTTGAAGTTCATACGGCAAATTATTTGTGTCCACTATGCTCATTTTATGGGTCTTTTGACGGAATTGCTACTCTGGCAGCCCGCTGACCATCTCTCTTGAACTGAACGCAGCACTCAAAGGTAGGAATATTAACATGCTCATCATTGCGCAGTCAGGTCTCGGAAAGCAAATGAATTGAGCATCCCTGCGTGACTGTGATCTGAGACACTGGCAGCTCAATGTTAAAAACGAGACGTCTATATAACTCCATTTAGAAGAAGACATGTTCATTGATAGCCGACGTGATGAACAGCTACTAGAGACTCGTTACTCGTGATAAAGCAACGTACACAAGTTGTTAACTGTGTTTTTAATCGTAAGAATATGCAATTTCGCAATCGTAATTCGTATTTCATATCGTAATTTTTTTTTTTTTTGCTTTTTCTGATGGATGGACATATCGATGATTTCTATTTCATTTTTACCACGCTTATATTAGCTCACTCTGTGTGTCTCTTTGTATCGTCAAATTTTGTAATCAATATTTTTCAACCGCTTGCGATAGTCCAATTGAACGGAAATTTTGCATACAGGCTTAACTTCGATGACAATACAAGATTCTACTATTTTTGGACATTAAACTGTAAGTAGTGAAGACACAAACCAAATTTGAAAAGCTATAAAAAGTTTATCATACATAAAACCGAGAATCTTTTTCAAAATGCTGCCATCTAACTAAATAGTATGAAAACTTTTCAATTACAGTTGAACGATCAATTTTTAATAAATTTATACATGTACGTATACAGTTTGTATGAAGATTTAGTTATCGCGGTGTTACTGTTTCTTTTCATAGCAAAAAATATGACGTAGACATTTATTTTGTTGTAATTTACATGTAAAAATGTTCGGATCGAAAAATGTTTGGATGTTTGGACTACTATGCTGCTACTAAGTCTGTAAAATAAAAACTGTAAAATAAAATACATATATTTAAAAAAAAAAATTTAAAAACCACGCTTATATTTAGAGGCTCGAACAAGTAGATAATAAAAGGCTTTGAAAAGTTGAAAATAAAACTTCTCTCCCTTACTCCTATCAAGGTATATTTATAACAAGTAGAAATTTAAAATTAATATGACTAAAAATATAAGCGTGGGGCGCTCCTTTACGGCATTAGTAATTTAAGACTACTATACTAGACACATGAAGTAAAGTCTTAGTAAAGTCTTTTAGTAACACTAATGGAACAGTCTATTCTGATGTATCCTAAGAATAGATTTTTTGCTGGAGCATTTCAGTATCAACGTAAAAATGATATATTGAGAGATAGTATGTACAAACATTCAGAAGGAGCGCCCCACGCTTATATTTTTAGTCATATTAATTTTAAATTTCTACTTGTTATAAATATACCTTGATAGGAGGAAGGAAGAAAATTTTATTTTCTACTTTTCAAAGCCTTTTTTTATCTACTTTTTAGAGCCTTTAAATATAAGCGTGGTTTTTTAAAAGGTTTTTTTAAATATATTTTTTTAGAGGTTACTCTTACTCCCCAGTATTATTTTTTTTGCATTCAAATCAAACCTGATTATGATAAGATTATTTTTATTTAATACAGTTTTCGAGAATTTTTGAAAATGAATTCAGGCGAGTAATTGGGCGATAGTTAGTGATATGCTGTTTAGATCCATTTTTGAAGAGAGGTATAATCGTACCTTTTCAAAGTCTATCCGGAAAAAAACCAGAGATTAAAAATAAAAGTCAGGGTATGAGCTATACTTAAAAAAAAACGAAATTATTTCTATTGTTGTCATTGACACAAACAAAATATAATATTGTTGTCTTAGACATACCGTCAACTCCACAAGAACGACTAATTTTTATGTCATTGACAATAGAAATAATTTCGTTTTCAGAAGTATAGGGGAAGCTTATTTGAGGTACTATAACTAGAATGAACTAACTTATCACGAATTTCATTACTAATGGAACACTGTTTTTGCTTGGGGAATATCGTAAAATAATTATTAAAGGTGTTGGCTAAAAGTAATGGATCAGATTGAACATCGTTCCCATTTGTTATTATGATGGTAGAGCATTATTACTGGTAGTTCCCAGAAGTCCATTAATCACTTCCCATTTCGATTTTGGGTCTGTATGATACTTGTGTTTGTAGTATGTATTTCTCTTTTGTTTTGGGAACCAAGGATTTAATTTTGGAGTTAATTTTTGCAAACTTATTTTATAAGCCGACAGGGTTTTTATTTTTTGATTACTTTTTGGATAAATTGTTTTTATTCAAATTCAGTAATGTGTTGGACTTCCAAGGTTGGATTTTAAATTTGCAGCGATTCAGTAAGCTAGACGATTTGCTTATAGAACATTATAGTTTATTTTGGTATGAACTTCTGATTTGCAAACGTCTTTCTGCTTCGCCACATCCACAATCAAAGTGAAGAGGATTGTGTTATGATCTGTAACACCCAGATTTAGATTATCGAGTTGTAGAGTAAAATGGGTTTGTATAGTGAATCTAAAAATACATGATCAAGGCAAGTGTTGAAGCAGAGTCTAGTTGCATCATTTAATCACTAATATGAATACATGGATACGACATGCAAAATATTTTTCATGATAAACAGGGCAAACGAATGGTACATCTTTTTTTTCTAGTTGTACCGCTCATTTTATAAATGCCACACACTCTAAAAAGTTAATTCCGAAAAAGAGGTGTACTTGATTCGAAAATAATTTTCTTAACATCAAATTTGAGTTAAACTCATTAACCGTACAAAGATTTTGAGACTGATTAACTAATTACGGCATAATTTTAACTATTCAAACAATGCACTACTTATTTTCGGAAAATATTTAAATTTTTTGTTACTCTATTTCCTTGAAATTTTTAATACACATCTGTAAAATAAATCAAAACAAAAAAAAAATCTAGTGAAACGTCAAATTTCGAACATAAACAAACTTGTTGTGAAATGTCATTTTGTATTAGTTTAAGAGCAATTTGGTGGTTTCGCCAACTCATAAATAAATAAATAATAAATGGCACATGAAGGGACTAAACTCACACTTACTGTGCCACAATGAAAAAACCACTCACACTTACTGTGCCACAATGAAATTAGTGAACGCTTCTCTTGCGAATTTTGTGGAAAATTAGTATCTACCATTAATTTGAAAAAGCATATCACTTGGAAACATTCATCAGAAGGGGCCAATACTTGTTCATATTGCGGTAAAAAATATTCCAATAAACCAGCTGTAACGGCACACATGCAATCCCATTTTAATACAAAAAAAAATTCCAATCGATGTTGAGACAACGAAGTCATTTCAAGACAACGAATTTATATATGCATCGGAAAATGAGGATTCTCTCTTGTAATAATAAATAACTATTCAAAACCACAAAATAATTGTTTATCAATAAAAAATTTATTAATTTAATACAATAATAATGAATAATATAGACGTTAATTAATTTTTAGTAAAATTGACTATATATATTACATATATATGACATCTATTTATAACGGCCTACGTAGGTTAGGTTTATAAAATTCCATTTCCGAAAATTCGAAAATCCAAGACAAGGAAAACCAATATTTTCTTTCACTGTCACACAGAAGCAAACTTTTTTCTTCTTCTTCGTTTTTTTGCTTCTACCACGAATTTTTCCCTATGTCGTATCCATGTATTCATATCAGTGCATTTAATCACGATTCAAGGCCAACTGAGGTACACAACATTAAATATTTATCTTTGGCTTGCGTATCTTTGATGTATGTGAATTTGGCACGAAAAACCAGCCGGGCAAACGCCTTTTCAATTTAGGTGTTTTTTTGCTAAATTAAATACTGTCCCGAAAAATTTATTTAAAAGGCAAGGATAACGAAAATTTCCCCCCGAAATATTTTTGTTGTTGTATTAAACAAATAATAATTAATATCGGTGAAAAGAAATAAATATCATGGTTTTTTGCTCTATTTAAAATACACATTAAGGTGCGTCCATATTTACAAAAATTTGTGTAGCACGCATTTGGCAAAAATATTTTCGCCGCAAATGTTTAATCTGACAACCTGGATCGTAGGAGTTGAATGTGGTATAAATTTTTGTGTCGTTTTCGTGCGCCATACCCATTTCGCCGAACGTGTTCGGTATAAATGTTTGTAAAACACCCACCTTTAGCGGTTTAATGTCAAAAATCAATTAAATTAAATAATTATTTGACAAGTTGCTTAAGATTAGGATTTTATAGCCATGATTCCAAAATTAAAAAATGAGCTTCTGATATCACTCAAGAGATGGATAAGCCCCAGCTTTTAAGTGCAAATTAGTTTGATCGATTTTTCATATCAAACCCTAAAGGCGACTTCCCATTTACAAAAATTTATTTCAAACGCGTTCGAAAACGACACAAAAATTTATGTCACATTCAACACACACGATCCAGCACTTTTTGCTCGTGATATTTATTTCTTTTCACCGATATTAATTATTATTTGTTTAATACAACAACAAAAATATTTCTGGCGAAATTTTCATTTTTCTTGCATTTTCAATAAACTTTTCGGGATAGTATTTAATTTAGTAAAAATACACACCAAAATTGAAAGGACGTTTTTCGGGCTGGTTTTTCGTGCCAACTTGACGTACATGTATCTTTAATAAGGTCGATGTTAAAATCGCCAAGTAAAATTCTGTGTTTTGAAAGTTCAGATGCCAATAAATCAATTAGTTCTCTTAAGAACGTGTCAGCCGCGAGAAAGTGAAATCTATAAATCAGAATAAAGCAAAATTAAATGCTCCCAAAACTGAACTTATATTTCACACATGGCCAAGCTCCACGTGCTTCACGATACGTGGTACCAAATTCTAATAATTTCTCGTTACTAGAACTAACTAAATCGAAGCCGCAATTTTCAATTAAGAGCACAAAATAATTTTAACGAATTATTAAATGTCATTTAATTTTTTATTTCTTTTCGAGAGCCGCATTCACTCTTTCAAAAAATTTGGCCATGTGTGATTTTATCACATCGGTGGATGTACAATTTAATGATGAAATTTCATACTTCAGGGAGGATTTAATAAATAAAGGCGCACCTCAGTAGGTTGATTCTTGCATTCCTATAGGAAAAAAAATTAGGAAAAATATGTACGTAACATTTTTGCCAAAAATATTATTTTTGGGCCTTCTGAGAAATCATGTTTGATCTAAATTTTTATAATTTAGGAAATATTTTTTCCGTATCGAAATTGGATAGGAAAAATATTCCAAATTTAATTTTGTTTTTGAAAAAATTTACACCAACGGTTTACCATAGCATACCAGAAAATAATTTTTACGACCAAAATACTATATGAAAATATTTTTCCTAATTCCTTTTTCTTATAGGAAAGCCAGAATCGACCTAACTGAATATACCATAAAGATATGAGCCCATTATGTAGATCTCAAGTAGGCGCGTATCTTCATCATACAATATTTTAAGAATAAACACTTTAGATCAATTATGATCTTATTTCATGTCATTTCAAAATTATGTGGGATGATTTTAAAAATCGCGGGAGGGAGGAGGGTTATATTACTATATAACTAGTATTGCCCGATGAACGTGTTTTTATTTTTCTGGAATAAAATACAGTCGAACCTCTCTCCAGCGGACCTCCAAGGGACCAACGTTTATGTCCGTTGAAAAGAGGTGTCCGTTCCGAAAAGAAATTGATCATAAAAAAAATTTAAATATTTTTCGCTATTTATGTATCATATATTGTAATTACATATTCATTTTTACATCAAAATTAAAATTATCGCATTGCATTGCAATGAAGAAATTTCACAGTAATTTAGAAAAAAAATCAAACGCCTTCTTCTATTTCAACAGGCCCAATTCCTGTACAACTGACAGCTTAGTCCTTTTTAAAATAATTTTAAAGTGTTTTTTGTTTTGTTCTTGCTTTAAGAATCATGTTCTATATTTCCGACTCTATGGCCATGGACTTTTCTAATAATATCACGTCGCGTCAAATATGCCACATACCTTTTAAGATTTATTGTCTTGCTCTTGTACAATTTCAATTTTTTTTTTTTTTTTTACAGCGTACAATTTTTATTTCAGTAGCAAACTGTTTGTAAAAATAAGCAATCGGTAATTTAATAAACCACAAAAATGAATAGAATTTTTTTACTTTTACCAAAACGGTAAAATCAAATTTTTTCTCGAGAGAAAGCGTTTTACAGTATGTATACGGGATTGGCTCAAAATCCCGAATCACAAAATCTCGAATTATCAAAATCCCGACAAAAAAAAATCGCAATATTCAAAATCCCGAATTTTAAAATCCTGACTCTCAAAACCCCGATGTTAAAAATCGCGACTTTAAAAATCCCGATTTTCAAAATTTCGAATTTCAAAATCCCAATTTTCAAAATTCCGACTTTGCTAAAACTTTACAAATCCCGACAAAAGACGGGATTTTTTAAAAATATAAAATATTTTTTGTTTTTTCCCTTCACCTTTTAAGAACCGATTGTTATTAAGAAGCCCGATTTAAAAAAATAATAAATATGAGTTCGGGAGCCCGCGGGTCGGCTGGCCCGAATTCAATTTATTTTAATCGGGCTTTTGAAAATCGGGATTTTAAGAGTCGGGATTTTAAAATTCGGAATTTTGAAAATCGGGATTTTTTTATGGGGATTTTGATAATTCGGGATTTTGTGATTCGGGATTTTCAGCCAGGATTTTTGTTGAAATTCGGGATTTTGAAAGTCGGCATTTTGAAATTCGGATGTTTAAATTCGGGAAAACGAGCCCTACCCTATGTATATATATTGCTGTTTTTGCACTATCCCTCAATACGTTCTCTCATTTAAGAACAAGAAATGATGGAAAACGAAATTTTTGTGTATTTTGTAGATTTGTATTGTCCGCTAACAGAGGTTCTATTAGACCAATTTAGCATAAAATTTAAAGTCCGCGTTCGGTTGTGAGGGCGTTCGTTATATAGAGGTTAATATGCATGGTTAATTGTTAGTTTTTAAAGGGACTTTAGACAGTGTTCTTTGGATGGAGGTATCCGTTAAGGAGAGGGTCCGTTAAACGGAGGTTTGACTGTACTAGGATAACTTCACATACTTGTTTTATGGATGTATATCTTTATATTACTTGCAAAAAGATGACATGTCAGACAACCAGAAATAATTCTATCCTACACGCTTTATCGATTACGCTAGCTATTCTATTTCTTACAGTAGCCAGAGGCGTTATTCTTGAAATCAGTGGAAATATTCGTATTCGGAATACAATTTGCTATGCAATTTTCTATATTACTAAAATTTTTCGCCGGCTACTCATTTTTTAAATTCCTTATCTTTCTTTTTCCCCCTACTAAGGGAAAACTTCCGACTGGGTAAATCGATACGGAGTTATTCGCTTATGCTGCGGGCCAATTGTCAGGTAAAAGTCAAGTTTAAGTAAATTTTTCGGTAAATTCCTTTATTTTTCAAAAAATCTATGGAAAACTGATCGAAAAATCTGTTATAAATCCGATTTTTACCATAGTAAATGATTTACTGGACTATTGGCCTGCAGCCTTAAGCGCGATTTACATGATGAAAAAATGTTGTCCCAGCAAAATATTTGCTGTGTGCTTAGAGCTGCACACAATTTAAATTTTTCGCATTAGTTGAATTGAGAAAGAAATATAAACTGCCATAAACAATATTTGTTGCCATAAAATACACTCGGGTCGATTATATTTTATGACAGTATTTTTATTTTATGGCGGCATTTATTCAAAAAAAAGACAAAAACGCGCAGCAAAATTTGTGCACAATGGTATTCTTTTCTTGTCATACACACGAAAATTTTAATATACCAAACTCTTCTTGGCCAACATTTTTTCATCATGTAAATCGCGTTTTAGGCTGTGTGCCAAACTTAAGGTAAAAGTAAATTTTAAATAAATTTTTCGGTAAATTCAATTATTTTTCAAAAACTCTATGGCAAACTGATCGAAAAATCTGTCCTAAAACCGGTTTTTACTGTAGTAAATGATTTACCTTAAGTTTGGCACACAGCCCTACCGTCTTCCCTCGTAAAAAACGCCTAGACGTTGTGTTCGAGGAGTACGCTCACTGGGCGGTTTATTCGAATATAACGCCCCGGGCGTTATATTCGAATAAACTAACCAAATTCAACATATCCCCGGTAACCATATGTCAAAAAACACTAAAAATTTGCTACCAAAAACTGTGATTGGCGAAACAAAATGTGAAAAAGTTTGTCACAAATTTGTTATGATATGGTGGATGGGGTTGACGCTGATTCTGAAATTAAATCAGTAATTTTGTAGCTCAAATTTGTGGGCTTTTGTTTGAAAGTTTTGTGAACTTTTGTTATAACATATTTCCACAAGTTTATCAATTTGTATGTGATTTTTCTGTGAAAACATGGTTGACGTTTTTGTTGTAACTGTGGCTAACAAATTTTCACTTTTAATAAGAGTATTAAGGTGAAACTTTTTGTGGAATTTTTGTCAAATTTCTCATAAATTTCTTGTGACGTTAAAGTGAAATAAAAACCAATTAAAAAGTTTTGATTTGGTAAAAATTGTATTTTAATCTGTATAATTACATATTTAAAGTAATATTTGTTAGTAAAACTTACTTGATGGCTCGTTTTCTTTGTTGGGGTGATCGACGCTAACAAATTCAGACAGCCGTCTAAAAAAATCTTCAGATGACATTTTTTAATTTGGAAAGAGAATTAAAGCAATTATATATGTGTATTAATTCAATTATTGGACTTATCAAATATTAATTAACGTACTTTAATTTAAAAGAGGAATCTTATGACATATTTAGTTCATTTAAGACAAAAGAGGAATATTAAAAATGCGGTTTTCATCCATTATTCCAACACAATTTACAACATTCTTTGTAATTTTAATCACTTGCATATGGCTTTCATCAATATTTTGTCTTTTAAACTTCCTAATGGTCGTAACCAAAAATCACTAAAATAAAAAAAAAACACAATTAAAATTAATGTTTAGTTAATGCTAAGAAAACAATTAATTATTACTGTAGTAATAAACTTACCAGCTTTATTAGCAACAAATTAAAGAAACTAATTGTATTATATTAATATTAATATATAATTAATATACACTACGTATTAAGATCGATTTATATTATCCGTTCCTTTCAGTTTCTACACCTACCGTGTTCAGACACCATCAATTTATACTATCAGTTCAGACTTTTTCATCGTATGATTATCGTATATATTCGTATTTTTTGGTTACGTATAAAGTAAAAGATAACTTATAAAAATTCAAAACGTTTTAGTAGCAATTTAATTTTTGTGTAAGTTTGGGAAATAAAGTTTATTACGCGAAAGAACCTTTGTGAAGATAGCCCAAATTTTTATCCCCGAAAATCGAAATAGTTGTTTATGGCAATACTATACAAGTTTATGTATACTATTGCGACATATAACTAATAATTATAGCAATAAATCTAAATTCGGGTATAAATATTTCCGAATAACAGCTAAATAATAAATAAAAATGTTAAGAGTTTAATAAGAACAATAAAAAGTTATAAAACGCATAAATGAACAATAAACAATTTAATTCTACTATCCAAAAAATATTCTGACAGCGAAAATCAAAAATTACTTTAATTATTCCTCCTTCACCAAAATGCAATATTTTTACTCTCAGCCCAGAAAAATGTTTGTGTCATGATAGTTTTAGCTGTCATGACAGTAAATTTTCGGGGCTGAGAGTAAAAATGTCGTGATTTTTTGGGCTGAGAGTAAAAAAAATGTCATGATAGCAATAATTAGTGTTACCATCGCATTTTTCGGGGATGAAATTTGGGCTATCTTCACATACATCGCGAAAGATACATATAATTAAATAATAAATAGTTTATACCAAGAGAAAATGTTTTCACATTTGAAATTTTGGAAATCTGTTCCATAGGATAAGGCTCCCAAATAACCCACCCTATCTGCCATACAATTTTACCGTTTCATACACCAAACACCCTGTATAAACGTTAAATAACAAGAAAAAAATTTAAAACGGATACAATAGAAAATATGAACACATGTTTTATTGCTCAGTTCATCAGATAATCTAAATACTCTTATGCTCAGTCCTTACTTTATTTTCCTTTAACAATTTTTTTTTATATTTTATAGTTTGTTAGACTAAAACAACTATAAAAAATGTGGGATAATTTAAAAGAGCATATCCCTTTTTAACCAGGAAAACAAAAAAATTGGCTCAGTTTTAGTCCAACCTACACAAATGTGTGAGTAAAAAACCATAGTATGTAATGGCGTTGTTGATAAAAAATTTCGCTTTAGTTGTAGTAAAACCAACACAATTGTGAGTAACGATATAGTGTTTTTTTCGAACGAAAATAAGTTAAAAAGGAATTCACAAATGTGTAAGTTGGTTCAAAAAACATACAAAACTAAATTTTTGACATGGTACTTTTGCCCAACCCGCACAATTGTGTTGGTAAATCACTAAAGGGATATAAGAAAAATTTAGTGGCGACAAACATTAGCAAGATTAGCATGAAGAGAATATAAAAAAGACGAGAAAGGTTCGGAACCGAACTCTATAAGCATTTATGTTGTCTATAAAGATGTGATGTGTGGTTTGCGTATTTCAAATATCACGCCCACTCACATCCACCCACATCCACCTAATCCCCCTTAAACCCAGCCCAACAGACCTCAATCCACCGTAACTCAACCGACCCCAATAAATCGCAAATCACCACACCTAAAAATTACTACCACCCCCACCCACTATTCAACCCTTAAAACTCGTTTTTTAAGAAGAGAAATGAAGGATCTAATTGATGATGAGGATGAGACAACATTGAGGGCTGGTCTACCAACTGGATCAGGTGCTGAAATATATGCAATTTCCATCCTCGAAAGTTGGACCATAAATATCATCAGTTTGGACTCTAACTGCTGCAAAATAAATGAAGAAGTTTATATTGTAGATAATCCTGCCAAAGTTTTAGAAATTATAAAAATTGAAAATTTGTATGGTTTAAAATTGTGATTGTTTTTACATAGCATCTAAGAAACGAAGAAGACTGTTGAAATGTGATTAATAATAATAAAAAATGTTAATATTATTATACTTTAAGCATTATTATTAGTTATTTAAATGAATTTTATTGTTACGTTTATTTTATTTTAATAAATATGAATTGAATTACTATAATGAATAAATAGTAATGTAAAAAATAATTGACGATTTTAATATTGTTTCGACTTTATTACAAAAAATTAATATTCTAATATAACGCCTAGGCGTTTTATTTAAGTGGGCGTTTTATTCGAGGTATTGGTTTTCATTTTCAAAATTTTGTTTTTTAAGGTGCTCTCGAATACAACGCTTAGGCGTTTTTTACGAGGGAAGACGGTAGTAGATAAATAATTAATAAAAATGAAATAATGGTGTCATTTGACCTTACCACTCCAACACCAACAATAGGCACTTAAAATAAGTGTTCGTCTAACCAGTGATTCTTAACAGGGGGCCGCAGCCCCCTGAGGGTCCGTAAAAAGTTTGCCGGGGGGAGCCGCCAAAGTTTTCAAAATTTCCTTCAGAATATAATAAAATGAAAATTGATGCATAACCGAATATCGTATATAAAAGTGAAATAAGAAAAATAAAGTTTCCTTTTTTACCAGATGTGTAAATATGAAAGCGGATCTCTTTTAGTAAAAAGCACAAGATTAAGAGTATTTTATTAGACTATGGCCCATTATTAGTTATACATGTTTCCCATTTTTCTGGCAACGCGTGGATGCCACGCCAAAAAAACTGTTCTTCTTTTGAGATAAACCAGTTATCGAGCCATTTTCGTGTATTTTCGTATGAAGTGAAGTGCTCCTCAGCAAGCCTGCGCCCCATCAATGCAAATAAATGATAATTGGATGGTGTTAAGTCTTTCGAGTAAGCCGTATGTGAAAGTATTTCCTAATTAAATGTTTTCAATGTTTCCATGACCGGTTTTCCTTTGTGTGATGGTGCATTATCATGAAGCAAAATCACTTTGTGTTGCCTTTTATCATAATTTGATCGTTTTTCACGCAGAGCTCGATTCAAAATGATCAATTGTTATTGATAGCATTACCGAACAAGTGGTGCAGTGGTTAAAGCTTCGGCACTTGGACCGGGAGGTACTGGGTTCGAATCCCATCAGAGGCTAGATGCAAATCGAATTTTCATCATCGGTTATAGTCGGTGGTGTTAATTAACACAACTAAGACCCTCTGATGGAGTGCAGAATTCAGCGCCGACCCACCTTCCATGTCAATGTACTACAGGTTGACATGGAGCTTGCAATGTGCAGGTGGTATACTGTAGTTGTGTGAGTAGGTGAATAGGTGAATGGGTTAATGATGTGGCGTGAATGCGTGGTATCACAATGGGCCAAAAATGGCCTAAGTGTCAACCACTGAAACCTATTGATAGCATTCAGTAATTACGGTTTCACCAGGTTTTGCGGAACCAATTGTCTCAGCTTTTGGATCTTTCCCATGGCTTTTAAACATATGGAGACGGCTTCTCCTGACACATTTAATTGATCCGCGAGTTGTTTTTAATTTTGAGCATCATTCTCATCCAACAATGGTTGCAATTCACTGTCTACAAACTTTTTGGTGGTCTCCCACGTTCTTCGTTTCTCACATCAAAATTCAAAACTCGAAAGTGGTGATCACTCATAGCATTGTGAAAACCGACGGAACTTGAAGGTTATGAACTGGTTGTTGTTGTCAGATTTCAAAAGGAAACAAAAGGCGCTGATGACGTGGTTTGTCGAAAGGTACATTGATAGGTGGCGCCGTCTATTGGTAAATTCTGGTTGCATATTTACACGCGGTAGTTTATTTCTTCTTACATACGACTTTGTTAATACAGAAGAAATAAATGCAAATATGCTAACGGTATCACTTCACAAAAGTATGAAAGTTAAAATAGATAACGAAATAATAAAGTTATTTATTATGTTATATAAAAAAATAGAGGAATAATAAAAAAAAATTATTAAAGATAATTTAACAGATATAAATAATTATTAAAAAAATGGGGGCCACAAAAAAAATTATGAATTATTTGGGGGGCCACGAGTAAAAAAAGGTTAAGAACCACTGATCTATACAACCATGTTGAAGTTATCACATGTACGGCCTATTTTTAAGTTGTGCTCCACATTATGAACCTAGCTCCGAAGGTTTCTCCGAAATTATTTTCCAATATTTTTCTCAAGTATTCTACTCTGAATTAATTACATAAATTATTATGCGTGAAATGTCATAATTTAAATTCTTGACATATTCGGGAAATCCTACATAATTTTAATAAATTTTCCAATTTCTGTTAGCGCGACTTTAAATGGATTTAGTTAAATACAGTGAGTGTATAAAAATTGAAAGTACTTTTACTAAATACTGAATCTGTAACAAAATCAACATTTTTTGCAACTTTTCAGTTATCAATAAAAATTATTGAAGCATTAAATCAATATTAGCACACTTTTTAGTGCTGTTGTCAATAACAACAGTCTCAATGTGTTGTGTGAGTAATTGTTGTTAATTCAAATATAAGTTTATCGAGACTTAAACCGATAACAATAAGAGTTAGGTTTAACAATCTGTAGTATCGGAATTTTTTGTTTGCCTTAAGGCAAAAAAACCAATTGCATCTCATATATAAGTAGTAAAATTTGTTTAGTCTTGAATAGAAGTAAAGTATCTTGAAATGCCGGAAGCTCTGTATTTATATTAGAAAAAATATTTAAGTTATAAAAATTACAAAAAAGTCCTTCTAAGCTGTCAAAGAATAATATGAGTATAGGAAATAGTAAAAAACTTAAATTGACTAATTTCAATTTTATCTATATAGAGAGGACAATTTCCATCTAGGCACTTTACGAAGGCTCAAGAAGAAACGGTTTTCGGTTTACATAGCACGAATCTCATGTTTACATTTTAATTTATTAGTTAAGTCTATTATTAATCAACAAGCAGTTAAACAATTTTTAGTCTTGCAAAAGTATTAAAATAAAATATCGATTTCAGGCCACCCCTACGGGGTAAAAAATTATTGTCTGTTTGTATATATATTGTACCTACATACTCAGCTGCTACTTAGCTTACTGCTTGCAACATGAATTATTTTTATGACTGCCGTCATTCATCATGTAGATGTTTTCCGTATTCATATAATATCGCACTGTGCAGCATTAGGTTTTGTAATCAATTCCATATTTGCTCCAGATGACATAATATTTTGTACGATCATCATAATTTGATATGTAAATATAAACCTTAGTAATAAGATCATTTGCCTTTATAAAATAATCAATCAGATATAAATAAAAATATTGTATTACATATTAAGAGCTCGCATCTCGTACCCAAAATAATTCGCTCTGATTGACACAATGGAAAAATCATTGCGATCGTGCTTTAATTGTGTACTGTTTTAAGCGCATATTCCCCTTTATTGAAAATAATTGATTTTCATTTGCGTGCTGCATTCTTGATCGTATATGATGATCAAGAATACATGCATTTGCGCGAAAATAGCATAATAGCCGTCATTTTATACTGAAATTGTTTATCAATTAATATTGATGGTTTAAATTATATAAAATTGATATAACAATCCAGGAAGTCAATGAACGACCTTTTCATATTTGTGCATGTGTGCACACTGAAAATCTAAAGAATGAAAAATTTAAACAGAAGTACCAATATTACTATACATAAAGTTGTATAACAAGTGCGGGAATATACATTAAAGCGAGTACAAATATTTAATTGTACAAAGTGTTTTGTATAGCTATATCTGATAAAAAAGAAATAAAATAAATTATCAATATGAGTTTATGTATTTTTTAATGATTTTAACATACATATTTTTTGTTTAAAAGCCTGTTATAAGTCATACCTCCGCCTATATTATACCACTTTGTTGAGACAAATGCATTAAGCATCTCTAGCCCTGGCGACAAGAAGAATTCAGTCTATAAACTTCTAGGATAAACACATTCGCTCACTGTAATCGCTTATTTCCCGCACTGTACAAATTTTTAAAATATTACATCGCCTGAAAAGTTGCCCAGCCTGACACATAGATGATGGTGCCACAAATTTAAAAACCATATGAATTTTAAACTCTACCAACCTTAAGGGTTGGACCAGCGTGAAGTTCTGACAAATGAACATCCAATACGACTCTGGTTGTAAATATATGTTTCTGGAGTAAAATTTTCTGATGTTTACTGTCAAAGTCACAATCCAAATTTTGTAGTCGGCCACCGACTCACAAAATACAATCTTCGTCCACAAATGGAACTAATGGAAAAAGGCTCGATTCGTTAGCCCTTTGAAACCCGCCCCCACAAAAATTGGACTTTTGTTAACAGGCATTAGCGCCTATCAAATGGTCCTATAGTGGCATCAATGCAAATTTAGGTTAATTAAGAGCTCCAGGCCATTCAATGATTTTTTCAGTAATTGAACTATGGACATTTTGTCAAATTGCACCCCCATCAGAATTTCGTTAACCAGTTTCATTAACCGGTTAATTTCGTTTCGCAAACGGGGGTGCAATTTTGCTAATTTAATATGTCTCCACAGTAAGGCCGAAGTTGACCAACATGATGGCCTATCTAGTGACCATAGTGGCATCAATGACAAGGCATGCTAATCTAGAACGACAGGAAATTCAATGTATTTTCGATATATTGAATTAGCGAAGTTTTGATAAATTACACCCCTGTATCCCGGGTCTGTTCAGAAATTTTTCATAATTAGGCCGAAGTTGACCAACATTATGACATATCAAATGGCCATATTGGCATGCCCACCATACTTTATGTTCATTTGAAGCAATGTTAACAATATTGATTTTCAAATTATGATAGATTTAAACATTTGTATTCCCCATTTTGTGTTTAAATAGAATTAGGTTTTACAACAACCTTCACATACTAAAACATTCAAATTGGTTTATGTTGATGTGTTGTTGAAATAATTTTTCGGTTGATAATTTTCAGCTGAAGAATGTTGATCAACGGTGACGTATTTATCTACTTTCGGCTGAGAAAGCGAAGACATTATCTGCATTATAGATTTTTTGATTGTTCGGCTGGAAACTTTCGGCTAACTTTAATAGTATATTCAATTCACGTATATCTAACAAAATATCACATGCAAATTTATTTAGAATGAAAATTATGAAAACAATTATTCTTAGAATTAATGCACAAACGAACTTTGCACTTAGTACAACTACTCTACACAATACTTTACAATTCAGATTTTTACATCTACTCGATGAGTGGCTTTGTTGAAATAAGTGGAGGTGATCAACCCCATCGTAGCGGAAATCCGTTTCCAGTCGAACTTCCGTCGATCGTACAGTGGTCGATTGTGGTGATGTTGTAACTGTCCCTTCGTATTTTTTTTATTCGTAGATTTTTTTAAACTAAATTTGGTTAGACACCATCCCAGTTTTAACTTAAAATCTTTCAATTTTAAAATGTTTCAGCTATCTGCTGAATTTCTCATGTATTGGTCGCAAAAGTCTACACCGCCCATCGCATCGTTATATTTCTCAACAATTTCTGGTTGCATTATTTCCACGAATGTTTTCGCACTCCACACAGAACAAAGACGAGAGATTTTCTACACAGACCAAAGACTTTAATACCCAAGGCTTCGGTTTTCGCTTAATATATTGTTCAATCCCCAAATGCCCTTTGAAACGAATTATAACAAATCACATTATAATGAATAATCTATCGAAAGATTCCTCCATCGGCATTTCGTGGCAACGTTTCTTAATTCTTTTTTTTTTTTTTTATTTATTTATATTACGAATGAGACTTGCACCCATTTAATAATTTACATTGCATAATAAAGTATTTTGATTAGTCGGCGTAATCAATTGATTATCCCCCGTTTCGTGTAACTCCTCCTCCGATTTTTCGCCACTGACTGTAAGTCTACTGACCTCCTGGTCGCGGTTTGGTTCTTTGCAGTCTCTCTCTTGGTGTGGTAGTCAGCATACAGCGAATGTCCAGATTTTCATGCTGGTGCAGTTGTTTTAGGTGTTTTGTTGCATGATGCTTAATTTCATCCGCGACAAGCTCGATCTTTAGATCTCGATGGAGCTTGTCGTTTCGAATGTACCACGGTGCATTAACATACATCGCAGGATTTTATTTTGAACTGTTTGTATGATTTTGATATTTGTTTTCTTGGCACAACCCCCGAGTTGGCTACCATATGTCCATACAGGTTTCAGGATTTGTTTGTATAGCAGCAGTTTGTTATGGATCGCTAGTTCAGATTGTCTCCCTAAGAGCCAATGCATTTTTCTAAATTTTATGTTTAGTTCTTCTCTCTTTTTTATGTGTTCCTTCCATCTAAGTTTAACATCTAAAGTCATCAGATATTTAGTAGTGTTTACATGTGGCACTACTTTCGAGTTTATCATTATTGGTATATGATTAACTTTTAGATTTGTAAAGTTCACTTGGATTGGTTCTGCTTCATTTAATTTGAGTCGCCAATTCTTTGTCCAATTACATATCTGGTTAGTAGCAGTCTGTAATTTACTAGTGAAGTCATTGATCTTCTTTGCTGTTGCAAGTATTGCCGTGTCATCGGCAAAAGTTGCCATTGATGCTTCTGTAGTTGGTATATCTGTAGTATATAGGAGATAAAGGATTGGCCCAAGAACACTCCCTTGTGGTACTCCTGCTGTTATTATTTTTTGTTGGGAGTATTCATTCTCATACTTTACTCGGAAATGCCTCTCTGATATGTATGGTTTTAAAATTTGAAAAAATTGCTTCAGAAGATCTCGATGAAGTTTGAATTCTAACCCCTGATGCCATACTTTGTCGAATGCCTGCGCTACATCAAGGAATATAGTTGAGCATATTTGTTTACTTTCTAGTGATTTCTCGATTACATCAGTAATTCGATGTACTTGTTCGATAGTAGAATGTTTTTCGCTAAATCTAAACTGATGTGAGGGGATAAGATTCCTTTCTTCGATAATTGGTCTTAGTTTTTTAAGAAGAACCTTTTCAAATAGTTTCGATAATGTTGGTAGCAGAGAAATTGGCCTATATGAAGCTTTATCATTCGTTTGTTCGGCTTAAGTATCATAATCACTTTTGCAACTTCCCATTGTCTTGGTACATATCTTAGTCGAAATGCTGCATTAATTATATGCACTAATTTCCTCAATGCTTTGTCCGGTAACACTTTTATTATCTGACCCATTATAAGATCATATCCTGGAGAACTATACGCATTCAGATTATTCTCGATTTCCAATTTTAGTTCTTTCAATATTACAGGTATAATTTTTATTTCATCCTGTTTATTTATCGGGGTGTTATTTTCCTCTTCCGTTTGTTTGGGGTAATTCTGGAAGTTTCTTCAAGGTGATTTGCAAACAAACCTGCTTTTTGTTTATAATTTTGAGCTCAATTTTCTTTATTTTTAATTGGAGGAACCTTTAGAAGATTCTTAGTTGCTTTCCATAATGAATAATCAGTATCTTTTTCCCAATTAGAGTGCTGAGATATTTATTAACTGGCTGACTATTAATGTCTTTTATTTGGTATTTTAATTTGTTACACAAATGGTTAAATACCCTCTTATTTTCCGGGTTTTGATGTTTTTGCCAATTCTTCCGTGCTTTTCTTTTATTTTTAAGAAGTTCTCTCACTTCCTCTGGATAGCTAGTATTACGCTTCATTTTCTTACTATTATTAGGAGTGCTTTTCCACGCAGCACTTTGGATATTATGGATGAGTTTATCTAGTTCGTCTTCTGTTTAGGCTGGTCCCTGTATTGGGTTCTGCAGACTAATTCTTTCTTTTAGCTGTGTTTGGAAGAGCTTCCAATTAGTTTTGAAGTAACGGGTTGCTCTCTTTCAAAAACAATGTTTGGCTAAGTATCTTAATACCTGGTGATTGATCTGGTGATAGACTTTCACTGTTCTCTATATGGATATAATTATCAGAAATCCCTCTCTATTTGTATGTTAAAATTAGGAGTTGGCGATTTAAGCTCCGTGGCTTTTTTTTATAGATTGTACATTTCTTGGTGTATCTGGTTTGTGTGATTTATCTCTCATTTTTTGTAGTTGTACTGCTACTTTACATCCTCTGTAGTTGGCTCGATGCTGGCCATTACAGTTGATATACTTCGGTATTGTATTTCGGGGAACTATACAGTTCCTTTCCGGTATGTTTTCCTGCACATTTAACACATCTTGCTTCACGATGGCAGTACTTTTGTGTATGATTATAATCTTGGCAGTTTTTACATTGGGGTATTAGGCGAGTGACCTTTCTCGGTGTCTCTATTTTAACTCTGAGGTTGAGCCTTAATATTATAAATATTTTCGATTTTTTCTTGGTTGTCGAAAGTTAGCATGAATAGTGGGAGACCTCTTCTCATGAGTTCAACATTTTTCTCCCTGTTTTCTCCCTGTTCCCTCATCGATTATTTTCAGGACTTTGTTTTGCAGGTCCTCGATAATTTCATCTTTTGAACAAGTTGGATGGAGACCTCTTGCCATTACTTTAATTGGACGATCATTTTTATCCTCGTAGGTATACCACTGGTGACTTTCAGAATTTAATTTGTTAGCTAGAGCTTTATAATCTTCAGGCTCTGTTGTGTTTATTTTCCAAATATGCAGTCATATCGTACTACTTCTTTCGTCAGTTTCTGAATAGTACCGTAATTTGCTATTCTTGATCGGGGGTGGAACCTGTTTCTTTTTTTCTGGCTCTTGCACTTTTGATGCATTAGTTGTATTGGCAGTTTTAATGTGAGTTTGAATTGGCTCAACTTCTGGTGATGATTCAGCTTTCCTTTTGCTTATGTTGGTTTCTTTTTTTGGTTTCTTGTTTGTTCTCTTGGATTTCTGTAGTATCCAATTGGTTTCCGTTTCAAACTCATCTTCATCAGTGTGATATTCGTCTTGTTCTGTGGGTACTTGAAATTGGTTGTTCATTAATGCCGAGTTTCCTCCGTTGTTATTTTTATTTACTGTTTCCTTTAGCATAAGGTTTACATTCTTTAGCCGGCAACTTCATTGTTCCGCTGCGCAATTAATTTCTCCATTTGTTCAAATTTATTTATTAAATCCATGTTGTTTATTATAACTGTTTGTGCACTGAGCGTGACTTCAGAAGTTGGCTTGAATTTTTTATACTTGATAGAAGAGGTATTTTCCTTCTAATTGTTAAGTTCACAAAGTGTGGTGCTCTCTGGCAGTGGAGTTGTTGGTGTTGTTCTATGAAGTGCCGTACTTCTTCTACCAAATGTCCATTCATTTATCGCTTGTTCCGTGCTTCCAGTAGTACTAGGAAAAGGATCAGCCTGGTTGCCTACCGACAATTTCCTTTGCAATGTCGCGTTGCTCCCTCCAGAATCCGTGGAGCAGCCCGATACATCGGGGTGGGATTTAGAATCTAAGTTCTGACCCACCTGACCCAGGCCATACCTTTATGAATTTATCCTGACAGTTTGTAGGAATCGTTTCATTGTCCATGAAATGCAAATTGGTTCTCAACCAAAAAAATCTATCACGAGCCAATACTTTTGAAATACATTGTAGTTCGAGGTATTGATTCCAGTACATTCTAACCTGGGGAAAGCGAAGTACCCCTATTATGATGTGCATTCCAAATAACTGTGCTATTTCTTCTGCTGAGGCATGTTTAAAATTTCCTCAACCGCTTTGCGGTATATTCAATAGAAACTCACGAAGACAAATCAAAACATTCAAAATCCCTATAATTATTATAGGGACGTTTTCGCCATGTTATCTGTTTTCTTCGTCAGTTCGGTAAAATGTGTGCCAATCAATTCGACTTCATCCAAAATCAAAGTTTTTTCCTCGTTTAAAACAACATTTTGCATAACAATGAATCTACAAAATCAAATTTGTCAGCTATTACTGGTACCACGTCGACGTCATGCTGATTTGATTCAGTGGTTTCACATTCAACCTCGTCTGCAACCGTTGGGGCAATTTGTCGACAAACACTACGTTGACAACAATTACGACTGCCGTAATAGCATTAGTTTATCCAAAATGACACTGATTTTCACTTCATTGTATATTTACATCAATCACGCACACATAAGATAATAATTTTTATCGCTAAAATAACTGTACCTTGCTGGCAGCACCAAAATTGGCGGGACCGTTTCACAAAAAACTTCTGTCAAATTTTGTATTATGCTAAATCCAAAAATTAAATTACTCTCTCTCACTGTGCGTTGTTAACTTTATCTTAGATATTTTAATGATGGTCATGAACCTCCCTAAACTCGCGTCCAAAAATTTTGTCTATAACCAAGTTTGTTCTTGCTGTGTACATACGTAAAATATAACTGTCGTTAGTGAAAATCCCGTTTTGGTGTATTTCATATCATGATCGGCTTCTTGAGATTTTGGTAGCTCATTCATGGGCCACGAAGCCGGCTGGTGAGCCAACCATTCTGAACCTCTCCACCACTACGTCAGATTGATAATTTTCTCGGGAGCAACACTTCTGGAACTATAATCTGCTGAATTATCTTTAGCTTTTATATGCGACCAATGTTGTCTAGAGAAGCTATCTAATATTTGGCTAGATAGGCAAAGCGCCAGGCAAAAACTATCGCCGAATCAGTCCATGCAAAATATTTTGCATCTGTTTTCAAAGCTTCTCTAACCGCAGACATAGTTGTAGGCGAGGCAAAGAAATCTTTTTGATTGGGCTACTTTCGTCTTGGATGTCAATATTTGAGTGGTTATACTGCACAGTACAGTAGGCATATTAATTCACTATCGTCTGAAAAGTCTTGTGTTTGTACTTCGTCTTGATGGTTTGTAAATCTTGGAATGTTGATGACTTTGTAATTTGTATAAACTGAGTTCGGATTCTGTTGTACTCCTCTTCAAGTTCTCGTGGCAATTGGTCATCGAATTTATTTTCAGAAGCTATAGTTCCTGAAATAATATTTTCGGGAGGATAATTGAAAGTGATAGGATTCTGATATATTTATTTTTTTTGCATCTCACACCATTCGGTAATATTTTCGTTACCTTTTCATTTAATACAACAGCTTCCCCCATCATTACTGCCTGTTAAAATGTCGTCTACTTAAAAATCGTTGAATATATGTTTCTGGATATTTCCATCCTCTGAGTCAATTCCTAGTTGTTGCATTGTTCTGATGGTGAGGAATGCTGAGCATACAAGACCAAAAGTGACTCGAGTAAGCTGGTAATGTTTCAACGTCTCGTGTGGATTTTCTCGCAATAAAATTGATTAGTATTTCTGTCTTCTTCCGATACGACGACCTGCCAGTACATTTCTCAATATCGGTCACTAATACATATTTTTAGTGCGAAATCTTAATAAAATTTCCCGTAATTTTGGTTGGATGGTTGGATCTATCATCAGTTTGCCATTTTGTTATATACCACTGCTGGTTTTCGTTGATCCGACAAACACCATACTCGAACTTCGGTGGTACTGCTAGTTTGCTTTACGCATTAGTCTAATAATTTGCGAATTGGTTTAACTTTACCCAGGCCATATTACCGTTATACATTCGAACTAAGTGAAATCAATTTTTATTGATAATCCAAATTATATCGACGAAAATTTACTGCTAACTTCAATTAACATGTAGTTTTCGGCTAATATCGTTAGAATTTTGTACTATCACCTGATACAAAATAAATCGATAATGCAGATTTTCGGCTAACATCAGTTCAGTACCATATTTCAGTGGATATATTTTACTCACATTTGTCTGCTGTCTGTTTCAGAGCAAGCAGACTTACCCCGGGTAGTGTACACCGAGCAAAGGTTGTACTGGGTAAAATTATCCGGTGTGCATAGAGTAAAAAATTGTTTTTTACTTTGCACACTCTTCGTACACTGACATTAATTTCAGAGTAAAATTTGAAGAACCGAGTAAGCGCGGTGTAAGCACAGTTCGCAAATAAAAACGCAGTGTGCAGAGTAAAATTACCCAGGTTGAATAAAAAAATACGGAGTATTTTTTGTCAGCGCACTGCCTGCTCGGGATGAATTAAAAATAGACCCTTAATGTTATACGGGTTCTATTATATTTATGAATGTTACGAATATGACACCACTTCCAATTTTCTGTCATATTCGTAACATTCATAAATATAATAGAAGAGAATTTCCCTTCTCCCCCTTTCTAATTCCTGTATCTCCCATTGTGCTCTATTGTGTTCTTTTGTGATATACGAGCGTCTTACCTCTTTTCCTTAGCTTACAACTGTTTAGCAAATTGTGGAATTTTTCGTCCAAATTATCCGCTGAATCGACCGTGTCGGAATCACTGCGGATATGATCTCGCGTAGAGACCTCACGTGAGGTGGCATTATTTTCGCTTAAGTTTTTATGATCTGTTATATCAGTGTGAATTTGTTGCCGGTTAGGTAAGGATTAAATTTGTCCCCAGCCCAGATAATAGCTAACGCCCCTTTTTCATTAGTTGCGTAATTTATTTCGGTGGTTTTTGATCAAAAGCAATCGGTTTTTTCAATGTTATCTTATACTATAGACAACACTACGCCAAGGGCAGAATCCGATGTGTCCAGCGTCAGTTGTTAAGATGAATTATTTGGAAAAGTCTGGGTAGACCAATATTTGATCTGTATAGATAATATTTCTTTAAGGGCATCGAATGCCTTTATAATCAGTGTCTTTAACGTGCCACCTTTATTTTTCTCAGGAATTTAGTCATCTCCTCTGTGACTGTGGAGAAATTTTGTCTGGATTTGGCCTCACTCCATTCTGAGTGATCTCAGGTGCCTAAAGAATTCCTTTTCTCGCTTCATAAATTCGCACTTGTCCAACTATATTTTCAAATTGAATTGCGCGAGACGTTTTAAAATCTTGCAAAGATTTTTAATACGGTTTACACAACTCTCCAACTAGGCCAACATACATGATTCATTGCCCGTTGGTAGGTTGTTAGGCAACTATTTATCCCAAAGGGCATGCGAATAAATGCGAATCGAAGTGAACATTATCCGTAGAGAACACAGTTCTCTTAATACTGAATTCAAATCCAGGGTTGAGAAATATATGGATTTCCCTAGCCTATCAAGGATCTCCTCGACTTGAGGAATCGGTATTTTATCATTTACGGTTTTTACGTTTAATTTCCTATGGTCTACTACAACTCTAACTTTCTGGGTGCCGGAGGCATCTGGGTATTTTGGTACCACCCAAATTAGAGATGAGTTCGCGGGCTTTCTGAATGGTGAATAATACCACCGTCTAAAATTCTTGGATTTGCTCGGTTCCATCCTTTTTATAGTGGTGTGGGTACCTGTAGGTTTTTATATGAACAGGATTTTCGTTTGTCGTTAAAATTTCGTTTGTCGTTATAATAAATTTGAAGGTGGTTCTGGATTGTCTGTTGCAATATTAATGGTGGTTTTAAAACTATCGGCCTTATATACACCTGCTAAGATTGTGATTTCCTCATTTAATTTTGGTTATTCAAACACTACCCAATCCCCATTGGTCTTGGTATTAAATGTTACTATTTGATTATAGAAATTTTTGGCCGGATATCGTTGGTAAAATGTTAATGTTTTATTCTCCAATGAGATATTGCTAGTTTTAGATCATTTTTTGTTGTTATTGGCCCTAGTGTCTTTTAAGAGTTTTGTTAGTGCATTCGTAAGTTTATTTTTGCATTTTAGGTAGCGGAGGAAGTTTAGTCTTTTATTTGATTCCTGCTCCTGCTCAAAATTTTTCATGATTTGAGTCAATTTTCGGCGGTTCCTCTGGAATTTCTGGATTATAAATCTTTGCATTATTGGTTCCCTTAGGTCTATTTCCATTGGAATGAGATTGTCCTGCGCTGGTCCCGGGGATTTAGCATCCTTGACACACCATTGTTGTTTCTTATGATTTATTTTATTTTATTTATTTGCTTTAACTTGCGCAAAATTTGCACAAGAACGTGTAAGGTAAGAGTTATCAAAATGGTTGGGATTTGCTACCTGTTCGTATCAAAAATATGGCCTCTTTAGAACAGCGATAAATGCAGCAGTCTCTTCGATGTTGCTACCCACGAATAGTTTGCTTTGCTATTGTTTTTATGCTTTGCGCAAGATTTCTTTGGTCTTCGAATAATATGAATGAATGGACATATTGTCCCCTTTGTGAAATTAAAATTTGCTTTATTTCAGCAAATAATTGAGGGATTCCGCAGCTAAGAAAAGGATATCATTTGCTTTACCCTCTATTTTATTCTGGACCGTTTCTCAGTAAATTTCGGTTCGAAACCCGTAAGGTGTCTTCCATGGTTGTAAACCAAGACGCCAATTGTTTTCTATTACCATCCGAAATATGGGATCGATTTTGTTGGATCCGGTATGCGCGGATCGTGCTCATCTTGTTTTTATTCGATTAGATTAAATTGCTCTAACACTATGGTTAGTTGAACCACAGACAATCAAAAGAGATTTTTCGGTTGGACTTAAAAATGAAAACAAAACAAACTTCGTAAATAACGGACATAAAATCATAACCGCGGAAGAGCAGGGTGAGCCTTGAGCCTCAAAACAGATAGCATAATTAAGAATAAAAAAAAAAAACTTCTGATAATTCCAATGTCATCGTTGTACTCGTATCTGTGATTTTTCGTTAAAATGCGTATACGTACACGTTAAAAACAGAACATGAATTCGCAGTTTTAATTTTTACGTTTACATAGGATGAAATTTCTCTTTTAGGTTGTCTCTGGTTGAACCAACACTTCAAATAATTGTGGCGTCTTGTGCTTTACTAACTATTGACTACTTAGGTGTCTGTAACCGGGTCAAGTCTATCATACCTAACAACCTTTCCTATCCCTCCATCTTGTTATATGTAAAAAGGGTGTACGGTAGGCCCGGCGTATCCGGGATCCTTGCTTAGTCTTGGCCGTACATTCTAATCAATCAATCAATTTGTCTGCTGTCTGTTTCTATTTCTTTATTTATTTGACTCTGCATTGTCGACATTTTTCGGCTGGAAATATGCTCTATATCGACTGTAGGGTTTTGTCAATGTTAGCAATTTGTACATGGAAGGGCTTCTTTGAAAAGAATGGTGATTCATAGTTGTCAACATCATTGGTGGCGCTCTTAATAAGAGAGCTCTAAATATTATATTGGAACCATGGCTTGTGATTTTGAACCGAGTGTCGTTCAACGGATGATGCATTGAATGGATTTTAAATGTTTGGAGTAACTGAATATTACCTTAATAGGCAAAACTAATAACGGTAAAAGGTAAAAACACCTGAGACCGGATGACACAGATACCTATTTCAGCCCCAAATCTATCAGAAATTGTAAGTCTCTGGTCGATCAAAAGATGGCGCGAATCAAACATATTTTTAGCCATAGAGTTGTATGATTTAACATTTTTCAGAAGTCTTAAAATTGTTGACAGTTCCTCCATGACCACCCACAATCCTGATCGAATCCTGACAATCCTGCCAAATGTATTTGCGTCAAGTTATTTTTTATTGGCTCACCGTCAGCAATTACTTGCTTATGGATAGTAGGTTGTGTGCAGAAATGATTTAGACTCTATTAATTGAGCGTAAATCCAGATTTGGTCGGGCGATCGATACAAGATTTCTTTGATGTCCTTTTTAATATCCATCGCGAATATCGCTCTGCTAAAGCATTTCGTTGGACTTTTTCAGAGAATCTTCATTTATTAATTTGGTATCGCCTGCTTTTTTTGGTCAAGCAAGCTATAAAAGTGACTAATAGAATAGCGGCCCTGTACGAGGCTGTATTTGTGTCCGTGTGGCTGGTTTTTTATAATGTCCGTTTAAATTGTATTTTGTAGAATCGTGCAGAGAGTATTTAAGTGAGCAGTTAGGGATAACTCTGAAATGATGTTCGACGACGATGACTCGTATGCCGTGTACCAAACAATTTTTAGTCATTTGTCAACTTTAAAAGAAGTCAAATGGTGTCTGATTGTACTCGTGATATTCCAATACTTCTGTATCTGCTGAGTATCCCGATTACTCATAATGAACAAATCGTGAATTGAAATTTTTTATACTGCTGCGGCACAACATCTCATGTAGAGATTTAGCCGTATAATTATCGAGGTTTCGGTTTGTTGGTTGTCAGGTTCTCTGGTAATCAAAAAATTCTCGAGATGAGATTCACTGTTCTAAATTCTTAATTTTTAGACACAAGTAATAAATAGATAACCCAAAACCCAAATAAATATTTATCAATACGAATTCGTAATCTTGCCCAGTTGTCTTGCCCCAATGGATACCAAAGGATCATATACTCATTTAGCTTTCCACTGAAACCATGTATGGCTCCCAAAATAGCCTAATATTCTCCTCTTCGTCCCCCATAAAGTTATTATCCAACGAGTAAGAAAAATAAAGTATTGGGGTGCCCCAAGTTCAGTTTTGACCAAACTGTGAGAAAACTGAATCGTACACGGATTTAGTTATTATCTGGAGACTTGTGCTCCTCCTCTAACGCCTATATTGAAGCTTTCTGTGAGAAATACTCACGTAGTGTGAACGGTGTGGAATCACTATTCCACAATTTCTGAAAATATATGATGTTAGACCTGTTATCGAAATAGAGGATTTTAGTCAAAGTTGGCCTGATTTGCCAGAGATGAAAATATTGTTAGAATCTTCTATTGGAGGGTTAACAATCCTATTTAATTTTACTCTAGCTCCAGGACTAATAATCTTTCCATGTGATTCCAGAAGACAGGATAGTTCTAGACTGATACTTCATAGATTCGTTGGGTAGCCATGTGAACTCGTTCCAGCTTTATGGTTAAATACCACCTTGACTTCAGCCGAAGTCCTAGAAATATTAGTCAACTCGAAACAACCTTTAAGATACTTCAAACTAGTGAGAGAAATCTCCGAGCTACTCTGAAGCTTTACTAGTACAATCCAATCTGAGCCTAGTGATTAAATATGGCTTGAAACCGTTTAGCCCCCACATTATCCATTTTATATGAACAATTTGGCCCTCGTTGTATCAAGGATTTACTTCTAACTTAAGGTGTCTGCATATCATCGAGGTTTATCAAGTAACTGGGAGTGGTTCGAGCCTACTCACATTTTGCTCTTTTCTTTGTGATACCGCTGTCTTTTACCACTATATTGCCGCCTTTTAGGTTCGTTTAGATTCTCTCTCTTAGAGAGACATCCTTTCTTAAAATTCAAATTATTCGTGGCCGATTATTCCAACCTATGCGGTGAGCGCTGGTCTTGGTTTAAATTGCTGTATTTTTGATTTTGTGTCAGATAAAATTGCAATCATTGGGGATCGCCCATTACAATAGAAATCGCAACTGAAACAGGAAACCCATCTGCTCGGGTCTTCTTTACACCATAATCCGATCAATTCCCTGATATTTAGCGTGACTTGCTCCGCGATTAAGTTATTCTTTCATTCGTTAAGTCCGGAATGTTGGTCCACAGGCTACTGCCGTTTACATTTCTATTGGTTGTATAACTTAGTTTTTTGGATTTTCTAAGAGATGGCGTAACTTTAGTACTAAGCAATCCTTCACAATGACACCTACGGCGTCTTAAAGTGTTGACATTCCACATTAAAATTTAGTTAGTCATTATTCGTGAAAACGTAAACATCATATTTTTTAATCCCGTTTAAACATGTCGAATTTCGTACCAACAAAACAACATTTGCGGGAAGCATTACTTTTTTGCTTTAATCAAAAGAAAAAATCTGTTGAAAATTTTCGTTTGCTTCAAGAAACTTATGGTGAACATGCACCAACTTAACAGACTTACGAAAACTGTATTAAACGATTCAAAAGTGATTTGATCTCAGTAACAAAGAACGTTCTA
This sequence comes from Nephrotoma appendiculata, assembly GCA_947310385.1. NCBI lineage: Eukaryota > Metazoa > Arthropoda > Insecta > Diptera > Tipulidae > Nephrotoma > Nephrotoma appendiculata. Next base: position 154,725,432 of record OX371225.1, on the reverse strand, counting down.
GTCAACCAAAAAAATTGGAAGATAAAGAATTGGAAGCGTTAATGACGGAAAACTCAGCTCAAACAGAAAAAGAACTTGCAGAACAGTTAAATGTCACTCAAGCAGCCATAATCAAACGTTTACATTCCATGAAAACGACTCAAATAGGAAAATGGGTACCACATGAAATGACTGGTTTGCAATTCTTTGCTTACAAAACCCTGAAGATGCCTTTTTTGTCTCACAAAGTGGTGTACAATCAGCTGCTAAAACCGATTGAAACTATTTCTGGTGAACGTTACCAACAACAATTGATCGATTTGAACCATGCATTGAACGAAAGTCGTATTCCAGCTAACAAACAGCGTAAAGTGATTTTGGTACACGACAATGCTCGATTACATGCCGAAAAAAGGGTAAAAAATACGCTAGAAGTACTTAAATGGGGAATTCTACCGCATGTATCCTATGCACCAGATTGTACCCCATCAGATAACTATTTGTTCCGATCAATGCAAAGCGATCCAAGACCAGGACTTCAGAAACCACGAAGAAATCAAAACATGGCTCGACGAATGGATCGCATCAAAAGACAAACATTTTTTTTTTTTCGATGGAATCCATAAATTGCTAGAAAGATGGTCGAAAGCCATAAATGGAAATAGCAAATATTTTGATTAAAATAAAATTTACGATTGTCACTGACAATTACCTGTGACATTCCGTAACGAGAAAATAGACTGGTAAGTGCTTTCTGAAGTATGTTTGTTGTCATATTTGCTATCGTGCAGACTTCTACCCATTTTGAAAGTGCATCTACGATAACCAGAAACTGTTTCTCATGCTCAGTTTCGGCCAAGAATATTCTTGTTGGCAGTTTCGATTTTCCTGACAACTTTAACTAATAACAAGCTCAGTTGGAGATACGGATGGATCTGTGGATCTTGGTACATTTGGTGCGCCCATGCCCACCCATGTTTCACTGCAATAATAATGCGAATACTTTCTTTGTCCTTGTTGGACTCGAATAAGGAGCTCTTCTCGCAGAACTGTGGTCATTTATCTTTATTGTGTGTATGTATTTGATGTCATCTTCAATCTTATGGCTTTCTAGTTGTGGTTCCTCAGTTGTAGTTGGCATTTGTGATATAAAAAAAATCGCAAATGTTTAATTTTCCCGGAATGTATTCAACGTCATAACTGCGTATGAATTTAACAGCAACGCCCATCCATCGGATTAAACGATCGATTATTAACGTGTTTTAGTAGATTACGTTTTTTCTAAATATATGAGTCACCGGTTTATGATCCATGATCAATGTAAAAATGTATCTGCTAGGAATCTGTCGAACTTCTGCACTCCAAAAACAATTGCAACTGCTTACTATAGTAAATCAACTCTGCTGTCGCTGCGGTGACTAAGAACAGCTCCAATCGCTTTGCCGCATATGTCGCGCGTTAAATGCATATTTTGCTTAAATTCCACGTTTGTTGAAACAATGGCCTATACAATTTCATCCTGTAAGAAGGTACATTTTTCTCATTTTACAAGGAAAACTGCTATTTGTAGCCGTGAAAGTAAAACCAAATTCCGTATATGTTCGGCATCGTTTTTTGCCTGCGATAACAAACATCATCGAACTATGAAACAACTCAATTAATATTAGCTAACAATTTGTCCATGCATCGTTGGAATAGAGCTGGAGCGTTTGTTATTCCAAACAGTAATCGTTTGTAAAATAAAAGGTTGTGATTCTGAATGAACTTCAAATTGCAGGTTAGAATCGTTTAGGACGATTTTGGTGAAATATTTCCACCAGCTAATGTGTGTCGTACTATTTTCCCAGTAGTATACAGGGATTTATTGTGACTCGGGTGTTTCGTTTGGATCAACTGGTGTGAAAACGCCCTCACTATAACTAATCTGTTGATTTCCTTTTCGAATTTGTTGGTATCCCGAATTTTACATATCGAGGATCTAAACATTCTGGTTCTGCATCACGTTTCAAATATATTTTGCCGTTGTAGTCTTTGATGCATCCATCCCGCATGGTATCACATGAATAGCTCGTTGAAAATCACAAAAATATTTGACAGCCAAACGTGCGTCTGTGAAGAGGCTTGTATCGCCGTATTTAGTTCGGATGTGCATTCAAACCATGATAAACCAAACAATGGCTTGGACATCATTTTCTGCTCGCTCGCGTGCTTATACCGCTTCAAACGCTTCTTTGAAAGTCACTTTGCCCATGATCTCTGTTTCCTCCTCGGCAACATTTCTGTTGATATGAATATGAGTTGTTTTCAGATCAGATCTGGTCAGCGTTATCCCAGTTCAATTTTGGCATATTGATGACGATTGCACATAGCCACGACTAATTTCTCGTAATTCGTTCGCGTACTGTACAAATATTGTGTTTTCTTCCGTGTACAGATCGAAAATTGTGATAATGCCATAAATCGAGCCGTTTTGTGCGTCCACAAATGAATGAAAAGATCGATTATCGTTTTGTACGAATTTTGTTCGAATGGCGTGATATTGCATCCGTAAAAGACACTTTAATTTCATGATGCGTATTCGAAAACAAACAACAAAGAAATAAATCTCGTTCTGCGTGTTGTGAGCACTATTGAGCCCACTCGTGCGATACTGTGCTTCAAAAGCACTGATAAAATTGAGATGCGATGTACTGTTTGCATGTGCGGTATTTGTTGTTGGGGTTCTGAATCTCTATTATGTGATCTTAACGCTTGTCCAATCATTAAAAATGATACCGAGTTTTCAAGAAAACATTCTGTTGTAGGGGGTAAAAATGGCCCCAAAAGACCTGGAAAATCGATTATTCGACGTCACATGCTGGCATTTCCACGTAATAGGGCCATGTATGCAACAAGTGACTGCCTCCTGGCCGAAGTGGATGATAGTGTCCTAGATAAGTTGCAGTATTTAGTTAAGAAGGTTGTTTTGACCGATAAAAACAAAGATCTCGCTTCTCTAAAACGAAAATGCACTAGCATCAGTCATGCAATAATGGTGACAGCTCGACCAAAGTTTTTTTTGTCGCACTTGCAGTTCGGTTTGGGTGTAATGCTTTTTCGAAAATTTGGTTCTCGAAATCTTATCGATATCCTTTCTCAATTGGGCAATTGCGTGTCTTATTCGGCAGATATGTAAAACATTTAAGAGATAATTATTCCCGGGAAGTAACAGTGGTTTTCGATGGCCATGAATACAATCGCGATAGTATTCAGTATTCATTCAGTATTTGAAGGGTGTTCTGGGAGAGAATGGTATTTCCGTTAGACAAGCAGTAGACCATGCAGACTCGTTGATCGTACATACGGCGTTGCAGAAATATGCTGTCAACGGCCCGCCAGTTGTAGTAGTGGCAGAGGATATTGACATCCTTGTACTGATAACAGCCCTGACCCCAAAAGATGAAACAATTTATTTCTTGAAGCCTGAAAAGGGGAAAACCCCCAGCAAATGTTTTCCTCCAAGAGCTTTGATGCGCGGCCCTTCGTTAGAGGCAGTATTATATTTCTCCATGCGATTTCGAAAGGTTACGAGGAACAGAGACACGGGACTGGAAGCGGTCATTTAAAGTTTTAGAAACCATAATCTTCCCCCACGAGACCTTATTTCAGGACGGGCAAACTGTCATTGCGTCGATGTACAGTGATGATGATACACAAACCCTGACAAAAATTAGATACAAGATCTTCAAGCGATTTACCAAAGACAGAAAAAGAAACCAAACCGCGCTTAAACTAGCAACCTTGCCACCCACACCTGAAGCTGCAAGGCAACACCTTTATTGGGTATATCTGCAAGTCCAGCAGTGGCTCGGAAACGAACTGTCACCAGAAAAATGGGGATGGAAACGTAAAGAGCCACCGGTTCCGGAACTCTTAAAGATGATATTTTGTCAATGTAAGAAAGAATGTAAGGGCACATGTTCATGTAAGAAAGCAGGGCTACCATGCTTATCTATTTGTGGTATTTGTGAGTCCCGCCAGTGTTCGAATTATAAAGACAGCCAAGATACGTTATCTGAAGAGGTAGAACTAGAGGAAACTCTAGCACCAAAAGGAGTCTTGTGACGGGGACTGGTGATTAACAGAGTTATGTCATAATTTCAATGTATTTTTTTTATATTTTTCTATAATAAATTAAATTTAAAGAAACTTTATAACTCTTTATTCCAAAAACCTCGATCCGTATGGTTGCAAAAAAATTTGCAAAAATTTGCCGACAATCTGCAAAAAATTGTTGTTGAGTATTAAGGGTAAATATTCTTCACTCTTTAGAGATTATAGTTTTCGTTAGGAAAAACCTCATTGGACAATAGTTTGTCATATGGGTAAAACTGATTTTCGCTACACACCAAAAAATTTACATATAAAATGAATACACTTATAATATAAATATAATTCCGTACGAATTTTTTATAGATTTTATATTAATTTAGCTTATAAACAAATTGATGATTGATTGATTGATTGGACTGTAGAACCAAGTACTTGACAAGTGTCCCGGTTAACGCCGGGCCTATTCCTACAGCCTGTTTACACATAACAATAGGAGGGATAGGAAAGGTTTTTTTTTTTTTTGGGACAGAACGACCTGGTTTCAGACACCTAGCGATCGTACGGCACAACACAATTCTAATCTACTTCTAATCTACGGAGGAGGGATAAAGGTTTAATAGGTTTAATGGATAACGATGATATTGGTCTTCAACAATTGCTTCTTTAAATCAGCAACCTGGCAAAACAATATTATTATTTCACGAGCATCTGGAAATTCCCTGAAATATAATTCAACATTAATAGTTTCCAGCTTCCTAAAACAAAATTGATTGATTATTTCACTCCGAATACAGTCATCTAGGTAATTCGATAGTTAGTAATACAAACACAACACAGTTCTAAACTACACAATCATCAATTAATATATTAAAGAAATATTATTCCACAAACATCTTAAGACTCCTGAAATTTAATTCTTCATTAATGTTTTTCGTCTTCCTAAATAATACAAACATTTATTGATTAATCCTCCTAAAAACTCAACAACTTACAATAGAATTTCCTGAAATCATAGTTATTTGAATTATATTAATAATAAAACTAAACTGAAATCCAGTAGCATTTAAAAATTATACTGCAAACATGGTTGGGCTGTATAGTATTGTCATCAGTCTCGAAATAACGTAAAAATTTCAAAATTTAGTAAAATATTATAAATTCCATCTTAAAAAATACGTCCATTGCAGATTCACCCAAACAACCAATCGACAAATTCAATGTAAACCTCCGTCCTGCTGGCCACAAGTGACGCAACGCGCACAAAACGACGAAAATGAAACCTCTTTATGATTCTTATCATGATTTTATTATGCTCTCCCGAAAACAAAACTCAAACCAAAATCTACATGTAAAAAACGGCCTTGAATCCTTTATCTCATTTTCGTTTGGGTTAGTGCAGCTACAATGGGTTTAAATATATAATAAACCACAAAAACATACATACCATCCACACATGTATACATAAGTCTACATGCAAAACCAACAACAATTAACATATCAAATTTATTCATCCGTTCCACCCTGGATTCAAAAGAAGCACTGGTTCACGTTTTAAAATAAGTCGTAATAGATTTTTTATTGCTAATTTAAAACCTTATTTAAATATAACACCAAAATGTTTTTGTATTGTTTAAATCTACTCTCTCTCTCGAAAAAAAAAAAAAAAAAGTTTAACTAAAAATTTTTAAAATTAAATTACAAATTTAAATTAAAATAAAATAATTAAATTTTTTATTTCACTTGCAACCGGTTTCAAAGGTAAACGGGGAAAGAGACGAAAAAGAAGGTGTTTCTTTGACATCCCGTGTGAAACGGGCGATCGTTGGTTTTGTTACATCACACGTTGGTTTTGTTCCCTGCATATACACACCATATACATCTAAACGCCCAGAAAACACACTCATAACTATGTATATTATTTAAGTAGATTTTGATGCTACACACAAATCTATATACGAAGTATGAAAAGTGCATAAATAAAAATAAAAATATGTATATATGTATGTATATATTATATAAATATGTAAAAAAAGGAAACTTCTCTGATTTAACTATTATGCGACTACATACATAACCAGTTTATCGAAACATTAAAACGAAATATATCCCGTTATAAATATTTCAACTCGGGTTTTATGTATATAAACACATTTCATCATACACATCACTTTATTCGTCACTTTACTTTTTATTTGAAACCCACTATGTATATTATGTACACCTAGTAATTCAAACACAAATGTGCATTTACGTATTCACGAAATGGTATCAGAACATATACGGAAATAATTATATATATATTACGTATATGTTCTACACAATTTCACGCGCAATACACAAATTAATACTTAAAACACTAGGTGTACGTCACATCTTTTAATCACTTATTTATAATGAAATAAAACACATTGATTATTATTATTAATAATTATTTATTTATTATTTACACACACAAAAAAAAATATTTAATTTAAATGAAGGAGCGACAACAAAACACGTCTACTCCGTTTACTTTTTACGCTATTGGCCGTAGGCACTTGGCGAAACACACTAATACTTAATAAAGACATTTTTATTAATCACTTGTTTTTTGTTTCGCAGTTATTTTGAATAATTTTCAAAAAGTTTAAAATATCACTCGATCGATTTCGACTTGTTAGGTCATCATCAGGAGTATCTACTCGCGTAGAGTAGATACTCCTGATGATGACCTAACAAGTCGAAATCGATCGAGTGATATTTTAAACTTTTTGAAAATTATTCAAAATAACTGCGAAACAAAAAACAAGTGATTAATAAAAATGTCTTTATTAAGTATCTACTCCGTTTCATATCACTTTTCGTCCCCCTTAATTTAGCTTATAAACAAATGTTATAAAATATTTTATAAAATTTATATTACTCCATATAAATATTTTGATAGGTCACTGGTATAAATTTGATAAATCAACGTATAAATATCTGTATACTACAAAATATAAAGTTTATCCGTTAAATGTTAATTTTCGTTTATAAGGGATTAGTATTAAATTTATATAAATTAGTTATAGAAAATATCAATCTGGTTATTGTATAAAATTTAGTTGGTTTAGTATAGAAAATTGGGAATTCTATATGCTAGAATTGAACTTAGTTTTCAATACTAATGATGTTTAAGATACATTCATTCAAATAAATAAAACAATTTTAGATTATTTTTTAAAATCGATATATTTATCAAAATCATATTATTTTTTTAAGTGTTATGTTTATATAATTTTACTTACAAAAGTGTACAAGAGGTACGATTAAATTAAGTGTAAAGTAATTTATATGCTACTATTTAATATAATATAATATGTTTATTTGTTTTTCGTAACACGGCAGAGTCGTAACTTCTGTTGAATTTAAAATGTTTCAAATATAATTTATTTACGGTCCCTGTTCATTGAAATATGAACACTATTCAATATAGTGAAAAACTCCAGTATTTTATCAAAATATAAATAAAACAAATTTTTCTTTTAAATGTTTTAATTCTTTAAAATTAAATAATTTTGAGTACATATACATAAATTGGAAAACAATTAAAATTTGGTTAAACTACCTTTATTTTTAATCTTAGCTTTTATTCTTTGAGGCATGCTACAAATTCAAATATTGATCATATTGCAAATTTGATCACTATTTCTCCATATTTTTCAATATTTTTTTTAGGGTGGACACTGTAGGATTGGTGGTTTTATATACGTTGGACTTAAGTAAGGCCCAACAATGCCGGGTAGGGTTTAAATCCGGAGAATTGCAGAGGATATTATTCCAGAGGATATAAATATTTTGGTTAAGGAGGACCTTGTTTTTCTATATTTTTTTTCTAAAAAAAGAAAACATTAATCATGATGCAGTGGATTTATTGTCCTTGTAAGGTCAATTAATACTCCTCTTTTCATTAACGCACACATACACCCATTCACAAACTCACACAATTACAGTAGTACCTTTACGTTGCAAGCTCCATCTCAACCTGCACACTGACATGAACCTTTTTTAGAAATTTTGTGGTATGGCAAGGAGCTCCACTTTGCATACGAGTGTAAGAGTATTGGCCTTGAGGTAGCAACCTGATATATGAAAACAAGACGTCTGTTAATACCTTTTTATATTGTTCTTTCCTCATGGTTTCCTCTTCGAAGCATATTGGACCTGGCCCATCTCCAAGAATGCAGCACCATAGCATTACTGATGGTGGAAGTTTTATGATCCTAACTACGCTCTCTCTCTCTCTCTCTCTCTCTCACTAGCCACATTTCATGAAGGGATCTTAACTACGCAGTTCTCCCTAAACTTCTCTCTTGGTCTCCTTCTGACGAACTGAGGCGATTCTGTAACGGCCTCTAGCCTGCATTCGGCACTAAATATAACCTATAAATTAAAAGAAAACTTTAATTTCGGATTTTTTTTATTTAATTTTTTATAGTACATAATGTTAAAAATTCGATTTACCTTCTTCCAGTCGTCTATTGTCCAGCGCTTATGAAGTTCAGCCTAAATAAAACGTTTTTTCCGCATTTTTTCAGCGAGTCTGGGTTTGTTTGCTGGACGCCTGCATTTCAAATTATTTTCATATAGCCCTCGTCACAATGTCATCGCTGTAATCCTTATCTCTTCTTCACTAAGGTGCTCTTGTAGCACGCTCGTCATTGCTCTGCGCTTTTCTAAGGCCGATTGAATAATTTTCCGATCTGTTCTGGGTGATGTTTTCCTAATCCCTTTACAGTTTCTTCTCTTGGTCTCATAAAATGAACCCCAGATTGAAGAATCATTGTCAACATACTGACTGATGCGCAACAAACTTTTTTTTATTTTTGCGCGCTCTCGCGGTATGAATGGCTTTTTTGTTTTTAATAATACTCCGATAGCATGTTTTTTTCACAATTAAGGTCTTTTTATCAACCCATTTTTGAAAATACAGTACAAACTCGATAAACGCAACCCTTGGTAATTGCCATACTCGATACTTGCAACAATGTAAATTTTCTATTATAAAATTTTAGAATTGCAACCGCATAAAATTTTACCTCGATAATTGCAATTTTAATAAACATTTTATTATATTCGATAAATTTTCCTGTTCAATATCATTAAAAATAAAAGGATTATGGTTGCATGGTAAAATGAAACATTTCAATTAAACATTCGACAAAGTATACAATTCGGATGAATCTGGTTTATTTTAGAGAATTCTTCCAAATAAAACGCTTATTCACCATAAACAAATTTGTGCACCAGGCCGAAGAGTCTCTTAAGAACAGATTATTTTTGGGCATGCACATATCATATTCCCTCGGGCAGTTACAAATTAAAACCTTCTGTATAATCAGAAAAACTAAACCTTAGAATTGTTGACACATAGGCCTCGAGTAGTCACAAATTAAAACCTTCTGTAATCGGAAAGGTAAACCTTAGAGTTGATGATCTTAGAGTTGTTCAAAGAATAGTTTGAAAAACCTTTTATTACGAATGCAAAAAATTCGGTAATTTGGATTACTTGCTACACTTAACAAAAACTTAAAATATATTTTTTTGTTGTTTTCGGTCGCTCATTTTTGAAACAAAATGGACTGGAAGAAAAGGCACTCTTATTGTTAGATAACGCTTCCTGTCACCGAAAAGTGTATGATGTTTGCTTTTGATGGACTTATACTTATAATGTGCCTTCCACCAAACTGTACCGAATTGATTCAGCCGATGTACCAAAATGTAATTAATTTTACCAAATTAACGTTTAATAAAATTTATTAAATCATTTGCACAAGAAATCAAGTGAACACGATTTTGAGACTGCATTCACTTTGGCCTGGGAAAATATTCGAGTCAGCGAAAAGTTGCTAAGTGTTGGAAACGAATAATGCCGGAATTTGATGATTACGACTCCGAACATGACATCCCATTAATTGTAATCCGTAAAAGAGCGACAGAAGAGAGAGCAGAAAATTTTAATCCAATATTGACTTTACTATATAAAATTTCGCCTAACAAAGTATATGAACATGAAGTTAACGAGTGGGTAACCGAAAACTCCTTGCCTAAAGAGATTAACGGGGTGGGGTTAACAAGAGTTGGAAAAGAAATCAAAAATTTGGAAAATGTTCAAATTAAACATGAACATACAGAGGACGTTTTCTGAATGTCTTTGAAATAAATTGAATTGTATACGAACGAAGTTATAATTTTCTGTGATTTTTATTTGAAAGACACATATCTTTGTTGAAAAATCAACAGTTTTCATTAAATTTTTCAATGTTTAAATTTTACTCGATATTTGCAACTTTTCGATTTTTGCAACGCCTGCGAACTATAATTGGTTGCAATTATCGAGTTTGTACTGTAATTGTCTCAAGCTAGACTTTCCAAAAATACACACTCACAGCTTAACTTAAACTCAAGTTTTTTAACTAAATGATAAAAATCATTTAACGCATCACTTCACAGTCACACAATTTCTAAACTCCTTGTCAAACCGCGCGTCAAACACAAAATGAGAGGATAAACTAAAAGTAAAATATGCATGCTATTGATCTCTTCAGTCCTTTTCTGGTAATAATTTTATTGCGACCTTTTAAGAATGAGGTAAAATAATCTTAAAACAAAAACAGATGTGATCCCAAATGCATTTTATTACTTTGAATATTTTAAAATATAAAACAATAGCAGAAATTAAGAATTTCCAAAACACTAATAATGTCCATAATCCAATGAACAGGGACTTTAGTATTGCCTGTGCCATAGCTTGTCAAACGTGACAACTAAATACTTTTGAGATAAAAATCCAGTATCACATTCTCTAAAATTATAAACTTTATTTCATAAAATTCGTTATGGTTATCGGCATCACTTTATGGTGGTGAGGCTACGAATAATCCAGGGCGATAGTGTGTGTTATAATTAATCCAGTCAAGAATCCATCCAATCAAGAATTATTTTCTTGAATAAATTCTTTACTAAGTAAAGTGTTTTTCTCATTTTTCGTTTTTCTTTCTAGATTTAAATTTTTTATAAGATTTGAAAACTTCGAATTGCTAAGTTTCTACAAACATTTTTAAAACTCCTTAGTTTTTTATTTAAATTTTTAAAATATTGGTGAAATGACTCACACGTTTCTTTTATTCACATTTTTATATACATGGTTTACATTATATCAACACTTGATATTATAAAATTATTCGATTTATTATTATGATATTTCACTATACAATTAACAAATTATATTTATTAACACTATTAACTACTTCATAAATCTACAATAAAACTTAAACACACTTCTACTCACTACACGATATTCACAGAACTGAAAAAAAAATCAAACGATCCTTACAGTATAAATATCCCGTTTTTAACCAAAAATATTCGTTTTTCTATTAATTTTATAAGACTAATCGTATAAAACTAAATTTGTATATGATAAATACATTAATTTCATACCAATCGTGGTATAAGAGTGAAGTTTTATACTGTAGGTTATAAAAAGCATACAAACGGAAGTATAGAAATTGTTTGTATACGAGTACCATGAATTTGTATAAAATATATTACAGAATTATATATACGAATTATATAGGTTCAATATTTATAATTTTAATATAGTATTTCATATAAATATAAATTATCTGAATAAAAATATAAATAAATTTATAGAATATCCGAAAATTTTTTAGTGTGTAGTTTTTCGCCAATTAGTGTGGTCCATCCTGCTGTAATTAATCTTATGGTCTGCTTTCCTAATAGGTATAACTTGAGCCTTCATCTCCGAGAAAAACAAGACGCTCGGGAACATAAAAATTCTTGAAAATTACATTGTTTACGGCGTTTCCCATTTATGGCCCCGAGGATTTTGCCACTCGATGGATTGTAGTGGCGCCATCTACAATTGGTTTCCACGGTCCAAAACATTGAAAATAATATATTTGCAACAATTCCCATCTCAAATTTTGTAAAAAACTTGCATATTTCATGAGTCTCAAAAATTTTGATTTTTCAACGCGACTTTTTGCAAAAAATATTAATGTTCATCAGGACCATTTTTGTAGAGAATTAACTGATTTTCAATTCTTATTTGAACAAAAAATCTCTAACTGCCATATTTTGGGAGATATTCACTGAAACCCGATTTTCTGGGTCTTTTGGGGCCATTTTCTCCCCCTACAACAGAATATTTTCTTGAAAACTCGGTCTCATTTTTAATGAGGTACCAAATGCCACTTATCACCAGATAATGAAAATTGCAACTAATAACTTACAGGTTGGCCTTTTTTCCTCCTTCATTTACTGGACTATAGAGTGTGATCGCAATGCCAGTAAAGCTAGTTTACACTATAAGATGCAATTTGATTTAACAAAATTACAACATTCGTTATTCTCGATCACTATATGCAACTTCGATCATATATCAATGCGATATGCCGCTATAAATAGATTATAAATCAAACATAAATTTTACACTCATAAGTTCATTGACAATATGACAATTTATGGTCGAAATCCCGATCGCACACATTTCATTAATCAAAATTTCACGATCGGGCGTTTTCAATTTGTCTCAACGACATCATGTCTTGTACTTAATTGATCTTCAATTGATCTGTTTGTCAATCAAAACATAAATTATATTTTTAAGATTTAATATTATTTTTGGAATTGTTTATTTGAAAATGGTTGATTGTAAGCGCTGATTGATGATCGATTCATGAATGAATTTTTAATGATCGTGCTAAATTGAGAAAACTATAAACGAAAACCAGGAACGATAAATCATATTTTTAAAACGATTATTGTTATCTGTTTAGAATTGAATCATGTTCTCGTTTGACATACCAATGACCACTTGTCATATTTGTCTAAATACATTTTTGATATGATAAAATGCTTGTATGTTTATCAAGTTGAATGAATTTGCAAAATCGTTTTAGATATTTTATATATAGGGAACAAAAACCTTCAACCAATAAAAACCACTTACGAGCAACATAAATACAATAATATTGAAATGTTTACACAACTAACAACAACTAAATAAATAAATAAAAAACACTTTGACACATTAACAATGCGGTTAAATAGTTACAACTTATACTATATGATGACTTGAAGACACAAACTTCTTTCTTATGTTTATTCTAAAAGTGCATTGCACCCTAAATACATAAATGTCAGATGCAGCATTATTTAACTCTATGTCTTCTCTCTTTGTACTTGCAGGAATCGAATATGTGCCAACGCAAAAATTGTCAACATACCGTATCGTACGACCGAAATTTATAATAAACCCGTCTATCGGCATTATACCGAACCGTGCAATAATAGTGGCCAAATGTGTTCAGGGGTACGTCTCATACACGAACCCGTTGCTCGTCCGGTGGTCAAATACCGAAAATCAAAACAAGTCGTGTACACCTGTTGCAATGGCTGGGAGAAATTAAATGAAGCCGATACGGGATGCAACAAACCAATTTGCACGAAAGAATGTCGCAACAATGGAAAATGTGTACGGCCCGATACGTGCGATTGTGCCACAGGTTTTACAGGCATTTACTGCGAAAAGGATATAAACGAATGCATGGAAGAAAAGCCATGTGATCAATATTGCTATAATACCGAGGGTTCATACTATTGTACGTGTCGCGAAGGTTTCACGCTGCACACGGACAAGCAAAGTTGTAAAAAGCGTTATAATCCGGACGAGGACGCCATTGAGGCACGTGACCTGGAAACAAATGATATCGATGATTTGAATTACGATGACATTAATTCTAGGCTTGAGAAGATCGAGGGGATTCTGGCCTCGGAACGGTTTGAGAAAATCAATTTTTCGAATAATATTGAGAAGAAATTTACGAGTACACTGGGCTCCATGAATAATTTACAACAACGAATAGACGTAATTGTAAGTATTGAATTTGATTACCAAATACGTAACGGGGTGATACTTAAAGATTTTTAAATTCATTTTATAGGAACACAAACAGCAAGACCTAAGAGATATAAATGAGAAAATGAAAGTTTACGATAGCCAGGCCAAACGGATCGAGCATGCAATGGACTTATTATTTAAGTGTCGTACGAAATCTAGCATATATTGTCCTTAATTTATTTACACATCCATCTTTATAATTTTAATTTAATTAATTTTTTTTTATACAAAATTATTATTATTATTTTTATACAGTATTATTATTTAGTATTTGTTTTGTATTAAATTAAATAAACGAAAAAAACACTGATGAAGGAAAAATAAAATGGCGAAAATAACGGTTTTTTTTATTTTGTTTGGCGTGTAGATTTATGGTAGCACGACGTTTCAACAAAAACGAAAATTCACCGGGACGACAGTTCATCGAAAAAATGGTTACTGTGGAAAAGGCACCAAAGGTGGCTGCAGGGATTCAGTTCCCAGTGCTAATTCAGACAAAACCAGGAACGTGGAAACCGATCCTAAAGGAAACGGAGGAAACTGGCCAAAACAGACAACAAAACGGATAATTATCTCAGCAAGGGATAATGAATCCAGCCTTACGACCAACGAGATTACAAAGAAAATCAAAGAAGTTATCCGACCTAGCGAATCGAACGTAAAGATTCACTATGTAACGAACACCGGCCCGAAAGGTGTCGCGGTTACTGTCGATGCTTCCTCCGATTTGAAAGTTTTCACGGAAAACAAAGATCTGGAAGGCGTGGGTCTAGTAGCCACCGAACCAGCGCCTATAAAGAGATTACCGAAGGTAATTATCTTTGACGTCAGCTCTGATCTTGATGGAGACATGGTAACTAACTGTCTAATTAAACAATACTGCCTGGATCAAAAAGATTTTAAGGTTCTATTTAAAACTGGTGCGAAAATCCAAGAGACCGCTTACTGGGTGGTAGAAGTAGAACCAGCAACCAGAAACATGTTGTTAAAGTGTGGAAGACTGCACGTGGACTGGGTTCGATGCCATGTGAGAGATTATGTGACTCCAACTAGGTGATTTAGGTGCCAGCAGTACGGTCATATTCCAAAGAATTGTAGGGCGCGCACAGAGACCTGCTCTCACTGTGCACATCATGGTCATGGCTTCAAGGGATGTCCGAATAAAGACAAACCTGCCAGTTGCGCAAGCTGCAAGGAAATGCAAAAACCAAATGACCACCAAGTAGGTCGCGTTTCATGTAACGCATACAAAAGTGCTGTGCAACGCCTAAGATTTAATACTAAGCATGATGATTAGTCACAATCAAAGGAAATGTAACAGCAACCTACAAATCGCCCACCTCAACATGCAGGGTGCTAAAATAGTCGGATCCGAAATATGTGAAAGCATTTCCACCCACGACATAGATATTCTGTGTAGGCAAGAACCACACTCTGTCAATGGTCAAATCAGCGGCATGCCTTCTACAGCCAGAGTAGCAACAGGATGCTCTGAGAATCCCAAGACTACAATTAGCATTCATAGTGTCGGCATGGACATGATGAAGCTAACTCAGGCTTGTGATAGCCACTGCACATGTGTTGAAATATCATCGGAAGGTGGTTCATTCTACCTACTTTCAATATACGCCCAATATAGTGAACCGATCGAGTACCATCTGTGCAAAATCGAAACGATCCTAGACTCTTTGTCGGGTTAACAAAAACAGGTAATGATCGTCAGAGACTTCAATGCCAGAAGTAAAATGTGGCATGACCGTTTAACCGATGAAAACGGAAGAAAAGTAGAGGACTTCGTGTCCAGAAATGACCTATTCATAATGAACTTGCAGGGACACCCAACGACGTTCTCGTCTAATGGGATCTCCAACATTAACCTAACAATAGTCAACGGAGCCTTGCTGGGCTCGATAATTGGGTGGTGTGTAAGAGAAAATTGAACCATTAGTGACCATAGAGTCATCACGTTTGAGCTATCAAACGCGCCACAGAATGGTCCTCTTGCAAGTAGCAAAACTCCGAGATTTGCCATAAAGATAGCTGATTGGGGTCTATTTGCTAGACACCTGGTCGGCTCTTGGGGCAGTGTAGAAGCACTTCCTGAAATTAACTCGATTGACGAAATTGATGATCGTGTTAGCTGTTCACAACGCAGTGTCTGCAACAACTCAATTCCAAAGAAAAGAGTGGCAAAGAGATGAAATAGTTGGTGGAACTCTAATCTAAGTAAACTTAGATCCTTGATGCACAAGCTCAGAAGAGCATACCAGAAGGAAAGGAACCAAATAGCAAAAGAGTTGCAATTATCTCTCTTTAGAGCGGCAAGGAATAAATACTTCCATTAAATATTTATAGCTAAGCAAAGTAGTTTCCAAAGGTACGTCACGGAACATGGCAACAATGACCCATGGGGACTTGTATATAAATTTGGCGCCGGCAAAGCAAGACCACCTGAAGTCTTAAACACCATCAGGAAGACAAATGGAGTCGTCACTGATACGTGGCATGACACACGCTTGGAGTTACTAAGCTCGCTTCTGCCGGACAAAACACCTGACGTTACTGGGCCTCAAGCAGAAATGCGCGAGATTGCCACCAACAATAGTTGGATATCTGATGCTGAAGACCTTCCATTTACGTGGAAGGAGGTCAACAGTGCCCTTACTTTCTTTAAGCGTAAAAAGTTTCCTGGACTTGACAACTTGAACGCTGAAATAATCCAACTGGCTTGGCCCATAATAGGGACTTCCATAGTAAAATTATTAAACAGCTGCCTAAAATTTGGCTACTTCTCGAAGGTGTGGAAAAAGGGTGAAATGATTATAATCAGGAAACCTGGGGATAGGGATCCACTT
This sequence comes from Nephrotoma appendiculata, assembly GCA_947310385.1. Classification (NCBI taxonomy): domain Eukaryota; kingdom Metazoa; phylum Arthropoda; class Insecta; order Diptera; family Tipulidae; genus Nephrotoma; species Nephrotoma appendiculata. Next base: position 154,708,560 of record OX371225.1, on the reverse strand, counting down.
TCTCCGAAGTCTTATAGACCAATCATGCTGCTACCTGTCTACTGAGGACGCGATAGTCCGCCTAACAAACACTGTCAAAACCCAAAGTTCAAAATATGTTATGGGTATTTTCTTTGATATAGCTGGAGCATTTGATAACTTAACGTGGCCTAGTGTCATTGCAAGTTTATCAGTTTACAATCTACCTGGAAACATCATGAATGTTTTTAAGAGTTACTTCAGCAACCGAACCGCAGAAATTAGAGGCAAATATGGTTCAGTAACAAAACAAGTTACAAAAGGATGTCCTCAGGGCTCAATCCTAGGCGCTCTAATCTGGAATATTGTGTTTAATACGAGTATGATGAATAACCTGGACGAAATATCATTCGCAGATGACAAAGTCACGGCAACTCGAGGCTTGAACTTCAACGCCAGGGTCAAATCGCCATAAATAACATGATACAATGGTGCGAAACAAATAAAATGTCACTATCTGCAGAAAAAACTGTGATGCTGCAGCTAAAAGGCAAATTTGACTCTAGTCGACCACCAACAATATCACTAAACGGTCGAAACATGTGAAAACGCTAAGAAACTATTCCACTCATTGGCGAGAGTGTCAAGATGGGGACTGAATCACAAAACACTTGTAATAATATACAAATGTGTGGCGGAGGCGCTTTTCACGTATGCCGCAGCTGGTTGGTATGACAGGTTAAACTGTCACCACATCAGATCACTAGAAAGTGCTCAGAGAAATATACTGCTAGGAGTAACAAAGACCTGCCGAACGGTATCTAAGGACGCTGTTGTGGTTCTGGCCGGCGTGTTCCCGGTGGATATTCTAATCAAAAAACAAGCGTTCATGTATCACCTAAGAAGAAGCGCCATGAATGAATCAGGTGACCATATACATGTCGCAGATAGTGAACAAATTCAATATAGCAACAAAAATGTAATCGAGCAAATGGCGATTGACCTGTGGCAAAGAAGATGGAAACTACGACTAACAAGCTCGATTAGTCAAGTCATCTCTGGGTATGGTAAGTTTAAGGCCTACCTCCAGAGATTTAAAATAATAAACCATTGTCAAAGATGTAAACCACCTACTTTTCAAATGTAACGAAACACCTGACAACAACTGATCAACGTCTTAAAAGAAAGTAACAGTGCGCTAGAGTAGACCGGGTAACCGGACGGTACATGTCTCCAAGCGACTAGGGATGGTAACGATACAATTTTTGAATTATAACGGCTAAAGTGTACCTAGCACTATTATCAGCGAACTTGCTAATTTATTAACAATGCAAGTATTGCAAAATGAGGCAGGTATACTGTAGTCAACGTTACTCCATCGACCGTGCAGACGAACTCCGTTGATGATCCTCTGAACATTTTTTTAGACTGTACATCGCTCGGTAATTTGCAATTTGGAATTCTATTTCTTCTAATGGTTCCTAGGCATAGAAATCCCGTTTTTAATAATTCAACTGCTTGAATTGAACGGACGAATAAAAATTATCAAAATATACTCTGTAATTTTGCAGTTTTGGCACAGGCCGTAACAGACGAATTACTGTATTCCCGCTGGCTTCTAAATCAGGCTCAGTTGCAAGTCTATTGGTTGCGCTATTTTCTTGCCCAGTGTATACTTCAAAATTATATGTGTAACCAGAAACACCCGATAACACATATACATAGCTTATATCCCCATTTATGAGGTTTGCTGGGAATGTATTGTTTCAAATAACTCTTAGCTTTTGTTGAACACAACTGCTCATCTACTGATAAACATTTTTCAGGTGAAACTTTTTGGAAGTTCTTTGTTAGAGCATCAAGTAAAGGACGAATTTTAAATAGCCAATCTCTTCTATCATCTGTGTTTCCTGGCATGCGGTCATTATTGTTGAAATGTAAGACCGATTTAATTTTCTCAAACGAATTGACAGGCATCGTATCTTGAACGAGTTTGTTACCCGCGATAGGGTGCCAATAACGTCTATAATCAGGGATGTTTATTATTGACATATACCGATGAACTTTTTTAATTCGGACTTTGTTATAGTCTTTGGGTTGTTCACGTTTTTTTGACAGCTATATAAATTAGACTCGCTGACTATATGCTCCATTAATTTTTCGTCGAACAGGTATGTGAAGCAACTATAAGGTGTCTTTAAACTTAGCTCGTCTGATGTTAAGTTGGTATCACCAACAAATTCAATGTCTTTGTGTGGAATTGAAAATTCTTGACTTAGCCGTGTAATATGTCTCGATAATTCTTTGTAATCGCGCTGAAATACTGGTGCAGGATTCGGTAGCTCATCCACAAAATCAATCGGCATATTATCTATATCCAAAGGAATCTCATCGGAGTTTTCCTCAAAGTACTCTTTCTGTTTGTACGAGTATGACATCATAATTTTCCTGAAAATCGTCCTCACTATCGCTCCACGTATCGATAATTGCCAAAATTTCGGCTTCAGTAAGTGGACGATTCCTGGCCATGCTTAGATTTGTATTCTTAAAATGGTTTACTTTGATATTTAAAAAAATTATGGTTTGTGCATGATATAGCATACATATATGCAATATATTGCATATATGCTATGAATTACTTTCATTACATACATGAACTTGCATATATGCAATATAATAAAATAAACTTCAAAATACACTTCATTTGTCAGATTTTCGGTCAAATTTGTCGATAAAAGCAACAAATATATTATTAACTATTTAATTTATATATATTTTTAATAATTTACTTACCAACAATACACAAAAAATATAGCTTTATTGCGAGAGAATACGTGCGGTGTGTTTTATATGACTCCCTCTACGCAATAATTATTAAAATTGGCGCAATTTTCTGACAGATACATACATTAAGGAGTAAATAAATATAGCCTACATGATAATAAGAAATTTATTTTAATTTTTATATAACTTTTTGTAATCACTTGCATATATGCAATACTATGCGATGAAGGGTTAAGGTTATACCTAGGTATAAGAATTAATGTAAATTTTCCGAGAATGTTGAGTACAACGGATAATTTAGTTCATCGAAAACAGCACTTCACTCAAAAGTATTCCACTTAAGGGATAATTCACCGAAAATGACAATTCACCGAAGACGTCAAATCACTGAAAAAAGGACATGTTATGACAAATGAGTATAGTTAGCAATATAGTTAACCAGGATTTGTATTTTGTATCTGCGGTTTCTATTGAAGATTTTGATAAAAATTTAAGTGAGAACTGGTGTTGAGATCTAATTAATTAATAATAATAATCTGTCTGTGTCATTGTGGTACAAGATACGACGGCTAAACCGGAGGACCCTATAAGTAAATTTTCCCGAAATATAATCTCACTGCAATCTATTTCTGGTGCTCTAAATCCTCTTTACAACAATATCCATAAAAGAAATTTAAACGAGAAATATTTAAAATGGAGACCTGGACCCTGCCGGAAGCTCCTTAACGAGTTTCTCCGAAATCGGGATACATCAATTTTTGGTATTGGTACTATTTTTGGTAGAAATACAACTAAAGCAATTTTCGTCAAAGTTGATTGAGCTGAGGAAAATATTATTGGAATTAACCCGGACCCCACCGAATGACCCCCTAAATGAATTTTCCCGAAATCAGGACCTATCATAATCAGTGTTCGGTACTCGAAATCATCCTCATTGTAATTTTTATAAAACTCGTGCGGGCCTTAAAAAACTAAAAGGAGACCCGTACCTCACCGGAGGACGGGAGTGAAGTATATCCTAACTTTGTCCTAACCTTTTGAAATGAGTATGTATTGGTTAAACTCTAGTTATAACGAATTTTAAAATTTAAAAACATGTTATATGCAAATTGGGTATAAAGGAATCGTATATTACCTTTTTAATTGCAGAAAATATTTAATGCTCAAAAGATGGTATTGTGCGTAAAATTAAATTAATATACAAATAAATTTCGCAATTCATCGCGCACAAAAACCGTGACATATATCGTTAGACTCGCTGGAGTGTGCTCTAGCATCTGACCAACATACAGAGAAATTTTATGATTTTTTACGGAAATATCTCATTAAAGTTAAAAAGCGATTAAAGTTAAAAGCGATTTTTGAAACTGAGACCCAACGCAATTTATTTTTGGTACTCGAAAGTGTGCATTCAGCATATAAAAGAAAATTTAAATGGACCTATGGTTCCGACGGAGCACCCTGTAGATTAATTTTCCCGAAACTGAGACCCAATACAATTGATTCCTGGGACCCAATTTTGGTCGAAAAACGGGAGTAAAATTTATGAGTTTTACCTTTGTTTCACATACGTACTAGACATAAATATTGAATTTTTCCGCTGTTTGTATCAAACAATTATATGATTTAATATTTTAGGTCTAGTAGGTAAGTAAAACAACTGTAATTCTCATAATTTTGATTCCCATTTTTTGACCAAAATTCGGCCCCTGGTACTCCAAATCTCATTTTTCTAGCAAATTTTATTAAAACCGTTCGTCGATGATATAATTTAAAACGGAAAATAGGCCCCGACGGTGGACCTTATAAACAAGTTTACCCGAAATTAAGACTAAACGCAATCGATTAGCGGTCCACGAAAACCTTCTCAGCAATTCTATCGTTTGACTTCGAAAAAATTAAAAACGGAACCCGGGCCTGGATAGTGGGCCCACTAAACGCGCCCAGGAAAGTTGAAAAACAGCGCAATCAACTCCACTTGCTCGAAAACCTAGATTGGACAGTTTTTATCGAAAATGTTTGAACTATAAAAATAAATATGGAACCCGGGTCAAGACGGAGAACCCTGTAAATGTTTTCTCCCGAAATTGGGACAGCAATTCAGCATTCAATAATTTTTATCGAAAACGTTTAGACTTAGAAAAAATTTAAAAACGGAACCTGGGCCTCAACGAACGACCCTGTAAACAAAATTTCTTTAAGCTGAGACCCAACACAATCGATCTCTGGCACTAGAAAACATTCTTAGGGTTATTTTTATCGAAAGTGGGACCCGCGTCCCGACGGCGGATTCTGTATATTTTGTTTCTCGAAATTTAGACGTTAAAAAACGTTTGAACTTAAATAAAAGAAAGTGGAACCCGGGTCCCAATGAAGGTCCCTGTACATTTTGTTCCCCGAAATTTAGACCTAGTACAATCGATTTCTGGTACTTAAAAACCCATCTTCAAAATTTTTTGAAACTCTAAACAAAATTTCCTTATTCCGAGACCCAATCCAACAGATTCCTGGCACTCGAAACATCCTTTAGGCAATTTTTATCAAAAACGTTTGAACTTAAAAAGAAAATGGATCAAGGGTCCCGACGGAGGACCCTGTAAATTTTGTTTCCCGAAATTTAAACTTAGCACAATCGATTCCTGATATTTAAAACCCACTTTCAATATTTTTTACCAAAAGTGTTCATAAAAAAAATTAAAAACGGAACCTGGGCCTCAACGGAGGACCCCCTAAACAAAATGTCCTTAATCTGAAGCCCAATCCAACCGATTCCTGGCACTCGAACCATCCATTAGGCAATTTTTATCGAAAACGAACTTAAAAAGAAAGTGGAACAACGGTCCCGACTCAGGACCCTGTACATTTTGTTTCCCGAAATTTAAACCTAGCACAATCGAAAAGAGTCGAGTTGCTTCCTGAGTAACTCCAAATGAATCCAGCTGTATATTGATACTATAAAGGATGGCTGAAGCTATAGCAGTAACGATTTCCCCAAGCAGCTTTCTTTGTAAACGTATCCGAGATAGAGAAATTGGGATTACAAAATATGGATTGAGGACGATCCACATCCAGTGGCCCTATTCTGGCAATTCCCGGGGAACGGGGAATATTTTTTTTTACCGCAGTTATTCCCCAGACCACTTTTTCCCTACAGTTTTGTCCCCATTTCCCAAAAGTGCTTTCTGGTGCAATTGGGAATAAATTCCCCGGGAAATATGGTATAGTTAAAATGTTTGCCACGAAATCGCTCATGATCATTAAATTCATCTGTCATAATAAGCTCATTTTTAGTTTATAACTTTTATATAATATCTGTAATATAATATTTACAACATTAATACTTAAAAAAATGTCACAACGCCGTAATAATTATTATCACGATGATGACGACGAAAGGCGATATAATCTTCGAGTTCAGCGACAACATTTACGGTGCTCAGTCAATCCGTTCAATTTATATGAGCCAGAGTTCATTAAAATATATCGTATGCCGCCAGAACTGGCATTAATTTTAAAGGAAATGGTTGTTCCCCACATGAAGGACACGTTAATTCCAAAGGATTTAAGAATATTGGCGGCACTTAGTTTTTTAGCAGAAGGTATTTATTGTTATTAGTGTATTGTATTTTTAATATGACAATATATTTTTTAGGAACATTTCAAACTAAAATTGGTTTAAGTTTCTTGTCGTGCATGTCACAATCGTCAATTAGCCGCTGCATAAAAGAATTTTGCTCGATTGTCAATAATCATTTGATGCATAGGTTCATCAAATTCGCAAAAACCACATCCGAGATGAATCAGATAAAATTACAGTGAATTTATTTTTTGTATCCAATAATAAAATTTGTAAGAAATATATTATAAATAATTACAGATTTTATGAAAAGTTTAATTGGCCTGGGATAATAGGATGTGTTGATTATACGCATGTGTCTATGCATAGACCAGCTAAAGCAATCGAACATGTTTATTAGAATCGTCACCATTATCATTCAAAAAATGTTCAATTGGTAATAACACATTTATATATTTTATACTTATTATTTATATATACTCACAACTCACATTATTTATAGGTTTGTGACTTAAATCTACGAATTTTAAATATCAACGCTTCATATGGTGGCTCTAATCACGACGCTACAATTTGGAGAAAGTCTGTAGCGAAAGCATTTCTACATAACAAATACGATGCGGGCGAATTGACAAACACATGGTTGTTAGGTATAGAAATTCATTTATTATTGTTTTAATTACCTACATACAAAAACTAAAATAAAATAAATCTTTAGTGTCCTACACAGCAGAAATTCACAGCCTCCTGGCATTTATTTTAGAATAATTCAAGTCTTTTGTCGTATTAAATATAAATTTTTTACATAATTATATGTAGCTACATAGTAATTAAAGTTAATCATCGATAAATACCGTCTCCAGATATTCCGGTGATCCGCACGGCTCTGAATTTCTGAAACTGAAAATATAGCTTTTAATATAGTTAATCAATGCTATCTTTAGCAATTCAGAAAAACCACTTATCTTAAATAATACGATAAGTGATTTTTCTGAATTGCCACAGATATATTATCTTTGCACATCTTGCATTTGCATGCATTTAAAAACAAAAAACTATGTTTAAATTAAATTGTTTCTACCATTTAAGGTGATAGTGGTTATCCATTGAGAACTCAATAAATCAGTCAGAATAATGCTAATATTGCTCGAACATATTTAAATAAATTATAAAAATATTAATCTAAACACTAAAATATACGAGAACTTACTTATTATTTAAAAGTTCTTTAAAAATTTTATTTCGTTCCTCCATTGCCGCACCGATTCGATTTAAGCTGTTTACTTTTTCTTTTTCAATCAAATTTGATTGTTCTAGTAACTTATCGCGCGTATAAGCCGAACCTAAAATATTAATAATAATAGTATTAAAATTTAGTTTTACAAGGACTTTTTACTTTTGTATTTCGAGAAAAAAAATATTTTTAAATTACGAACCTCGTATTCTTTTAACCCTTATGGATCGGCACGTATCGGGATGATTCACAGCAATCGTGTTGCTGGAAGCTGGTGTGCCAGTAGTTGGTTCCGTTGCAGTTACTACAGCTTTTTCTTGTACATCTGTGGCTGCCACTGTACCCTCCGCATCTATCTATAATTACGCGACACATGTAAAATTTTACACTCAATGACCTTGAAATAATGGTGTTTACCTCTTCCGTCGACGGTCCAAATCCTCCTTCGAGATTTTCCGATCCTTCACATGCTTCGGGAGTTATTATATTTAATACCCGCTCATCTAACGCGGTTAACTAGCTTGGCCTTTTTAGTGGTGTCTCTATCCCTAATCCGGTTCTATTCTCATACTCCTTCAAAGACGTCCATTACCCTCGTACATATTTTCTGAAAATAGTTGTTAGCTCAATATAAAATCAATTATTAATGTTAAATGTTTACTTCATGTCTATCCATGTTCGCCTCCATTTCTGGCCATCTTTATGTGCTCCACCAAGAGAATTTAGTTGGGATGCTATATTTAGCCAGCTTTCATTATTGTCCCCTTATCCGTTGTTAGTAATAAATCTAAAATTTTTTAAAGAGTATTAGTTTTATTTACAATACATAACATGCATATAATGTAACTAAACTAAACGTTATTTCTCTATATCCATGGGTACTTACCGATCATTTGCTAAATCCGGATTGTCTTCCATCAAGGTTATTAACAAAGATTTTTGCTCCTTGCTTACATTTTTTCCCTATAAATATATTAAAAATGAATTATTTTAATAAAATTAACTATATAACTATAATTTATTATAATTACTCGAGCCGTAGTCATTTTCATGTAATTATTTATTAATAATTATAATTTTTTTGCTGTTCTTATTTTTCCCCATCAATTCTCGTATAAAATAGGTATGGAAAAACACTCGTCAAAACTGCTATAATAGGAAATATTTTTTTCCCAAGAAATTTTTTTTCCCAAACGCTAGAATACACTTTGGGGAAAAGGGAATAAAACTGCTAGAAAATTTAAAATTTCCATTCCCCGGGAATTACCAGAATAGGGCCACAGGTGTAGTAAAATTAATTTGAAGACGAATATTCACAACTCAAGAAGCATGCAATCGCAATGGGAAAAATATAGAAGAAAGGAAAATGGGTTCATCATAAACAGACCGAAGAAAACAAAAACCGAAGGGTGCAGATGCATCTGCGTTCATGCAGATGTCATGAATTTCCTTTCTCGGTAGTGGATTTTGTACGATAATCCTAAACGCGGAAAACAATGGGTTGATCCAGTCATCAACATCAGATGCAAAAATGAATATGCATGCCAAAAAAGTGTTGTTGTGTGTCTGGTGGGATTGAAATAGAGTCAATTACTACGAACTTCTTGAACCTGGTCAAATTGTGCAATTGATCAAATTATGTGAAGCTCTGGAGGAAAAAAGACAATTTAAGAGTCAAAAAAGGCGGAAGGTGATATTGTTGCATGACAACGCTCGTCCATACACAGCAAAATTGACCCAAGAACCGAACGTCTATGGCTGGGAAGTTTTATAGCATGCGGCGTATTCAGACTTGGCTACCTCTGATAATTAGTTATTCAGGTCGATATCGTCATATTTCAAAGCCCGCAGCGAAACATGAAAGTTGAAGATGTTCAAAAATGGCTCGATGACTGTTTTGCTTCGAAACCACCGAGTTTCTATCGCGAAGGCATTCATTATCTACCTGATAAATGGCAAAAGATAAAATATATAGTAATTGCGAATAACTCGATACTTGATTTTTGTAACAATTATATTTTCAATAAAGGTGAATTTGACTAAAAAAAACACAGTTTCTACGTGCACACCTAATACATAAAAAGAAATATAAGGATGGGGAAAAAGAATCTATTATGTTTATTTTACTTCGAGGATTAACATGGCTACAATCATCCATTTTGGCTCAAATATGAGCCGTTTTTCGATAACTCGTTGCCATTTAGAAAGCAATTTCATTATTCCGCTTTTCCAATATGACTTGCCCCTATTAGCGAAAAACTGAGATAGCCAGTTTTTACTAGTCTTTCTTGAGGCCATTTATACACCACCAAGAGTGCTTGCCATGGACAAAAAGAGGTTATAATCGCTTGGTGCCAGATCCAGTGGATGCATAATAACTTCCCAACTTAGCTTCCACAGCTTCCGGCGGGTCATCATGGACGTGTGAGGGGGTAATGGCGTTATCCTAGTGGAACGCGCCACCTCTCCTATTGGCTGATTATGGTCGCTTCTGGTCGATTGCTGCCTTCAATCGGTGCAATTCATTCCTTGTTTGGCCACCGTTTGGGCCGCTTCGCTGGCCTTCGAACATGATAGTTTCCGCTTGATATTGTCATACAAACCCATTTCTCGTCGCCAGTTACCACCCGCTTTAGAAATGGCTCGATTTCCTTCCGTTTGGCCAAGTACTCGCAAATGGTATCACCACCCATCAAGTTTTTTGCATCAACTCGTCGGCACCCAAACATCGAGGTTCTTTTTGAAGGACGACCTTCAGCTTTTAGTGCATGAATCTCTCCTTTCTAACGAGTACAAGTATGGTATAAGACGGCAAATACATCACGGGATATTTGTCACTAAAGCCATCTAGCGAAAAAATAATAGATTTTTACCCCAACCCATTATTTGTTCTAATAAACGAAAAGAGTCTATATGGAAAACGTAGAAGTCACATAGACATTTCAAGAGAACCAGTTTCGGGCAAAAATAAAGGGGACCGTCAATTTATAGGAAAAGCTTATTTCAAACCGCTCAGTCAATCCTTACGACAGACTCATAGAGAACTTTTTCAAGAGCAAATTTTTGACCATCGCCGATAAAAGGAAATGAAGGAAATTTTGGTTAATCGCATTTTTGTAGTTAGAGGAGTGAAATTTCTTTCGCTGGAGATTTTTTGAGGCCTGCAAACAAGTAAAAATCGCTGGGTCCAAATCTCGTATCTCGAGTATGGATCTCGAGTATGGCGGATGCGGAAGCAATTCAATGTGAGATTCGTGCAATTTTATTATTGTTGCTATCGACTTGTGACGTGGTGCATTATCTTGGTGCAAGAGCAATTTTTCTTCTTCATTTGTGGTCGTTTTTCAGCGATTTCTTCCTTCCAATAACCCGATATAATATTCGCTGTTGTTTTTTACCTTTCTCAAGGTAGTCAAAAAATATTATACCATGTGTATCCTAAAATACAATCGCCATAACCTTTCCAGCCGACAGCTGTGCTTTTGGTAGCTTCGGACGATCCATGTTTCATCCATTGTCATATACCGCATAAAAAATCCTTTTTATTGCGCTCAAACAGCTTCAAACAGCGCACGGAATCATGACGCGTTATCGTTGTTGATCCATTGTGAGTAAACGCGGTACTCACTTCGAACACAGCTTTCTCATGGACAAATGTTCGTGCAAAATATGACCAACACGTTACATTGATGTCTTTACAATGTCAGCTATCTCACGTAACTTCACTTTGCTCTCTCTCTCTCTGGCACTATACATCCCATCAAGGGATTTGGCCGCCTCAAATGAGGTTTCGTAATCATACTTTCATTTCGGATAATGAGTGATTAATTCATTGATCCTAAACCAGCCGTGAAATTGTTCCTTGTCACCATCGGGAATCGAACCCGGGACCTCCGGTCGCTGGAGCAAGCATGCTGACCACTTTGCCACCGGGGCTTCACTTTACGGTCAACAAAAATATTTTTTTATGTTTTCTGGAGTCACAGTCTGATTTGGGCGTCCAGATAGTGGTGCAGCATCGGTGGTTGTACGACCAAGTTTAAATTCAGTATGCGTACATATTCTTGATAAAGGAAGTTTGATATATAAGCCACAATATAGACAACCTTTCATAGTTTTAAAATCTTTTACAATATTGCTGCTTGGTCAATAAATAAGTAGCTGAATGGGAAATGATAATTAACGATTTTTTCACTATACCTTTATTTCAAATTTGTTTATATACATATGTTCAAATATTACAAATATGATAATTCATTATAACGAGACATTAACTAATACATACTCATAATAAAATAGTTAAGGCAGTTTTAGGACAAAGTTACGACAAACTTCACGGGTATACCGGAAAACCCTCTTAACGGATTTTTCCCAAAATCAAAACAAATCGCAAATAGTTCCTAGCATTTGAAATCTACTCTTCGCAACATGGTGCAACATGATGCAACATGAAGTGACATCACGCAACATAGTGCTACATGACGGAAGCTTCGGAGGACTCTTAAATTAATGTTTCAAAAATCAGAACTGTTTGTAATCGTTTCCTTGCAAATAATAACCCTGCCCCGCTAAATTTGACCAAAATCGTACAAACCAAGTAAAATGTCAAAATAAGGCGCCAAGAACCTATTTGTTGGGTTAAAGAAACCTAACGAATTAAATAAAAAATTTGTCAAAAGTTAGAGCAAAGTGTGGAGAAACTGAAGCAACCATTTCAAAGCATCGCGCATAAACTGGACCAATCGAGAGCTAAATTACTTTGCAAAACTAATGATGATGGCGTAGATAGTCTTGACTGTAGGTAATATGGTGGATTGGAACAGGATAATGAAGATAATGAAGTGGGTGCTCTTAGTTGGGAGAAACCATTGAGCTTTGTGGAATCGAGAGGTAGCGAGGAGGCAGCAGGGATATATTAACCGGGATATTGCCACAGTTCAAGAAGAGAGGCAAACTGCTTTGGTTTTTGGATGCTCAACCAGATGCAGAATCTACGACTCATAGTGGGATATTTATTAGTTAGCACTAACCGGAAGAGTTAGTACGAGGTTCAGATCACGGGCGGCGGATCACCTGGTAGAAATAGTTTCAATGATTTGGCGCAGGGATTGTTCATGAAACGGGGAACGACAGAGAACTTGAGGGAATAATACTATAGAGGTGGTAAGGTGACGGAGAAAATCGAATACGGATGACAACGCATGGATGATGTCGGTAAGTATATTACTTAAAGAAAAATGAGAAACTGGTTACAGCTATGTTTGGATGGTATAATGAGAAATAATGTGGACGAATGCTGGCCAGATCTAATTGGGATTATTGGAATGGTCATCTTAGGATCGAATGGAGTTCCGTTGCAAGTTGAGCGACAGCGATATTAAATGGAACGATTTAGTTGGTGTCCCGTTAAAATTCGGGAGGATCAGACGACGATGGAACACCAAAGAGGGTGTTAGCTGTTTTCGAGGATGACAGCATACGCTGGAATGGATTATTATCGATAATAAAGCTGCGTTAATGGAGTTATCAGAAAAACTTGGTGCATCTGTAAACATACCAAATGAAGAACAACGAATGGAAAGCCTTGCTAATAGTATGCAGGTTTTTCATCATATGATCCATATGAGGGACTCATCAAATTGTCAATTTTTGTCACACAAGGACGGTTATTGTCATCTGAATAAGCCACATGTATCGTCATCCCACACATACAGAACAACACGGCGTCCTATCTGACCATAATCTCAGAGCATATATAAAAGATTCGCTCTCAGGTTACCTGGAACCACATATTATCCCACTGGAATAAAATCGGATTCAAATGATAGCGTCTCCATTATTGCAGAACTTAACTGTGAAATAAGGAGTTTGATGTTTTAGACATACTTTGGATCGAGGCGAAGGTTTTGGCGTTTGGGATCGTCCAATCAATACAAATTGCAATGTCATTCGTATGACAAAATAGGAACATATCGTTCATTTGCAAAAGTGACACAAGCCAAAATTCACTTATTTACTCATTTCTTCTCTCATTCTCGAATCAAACGATCCCCAAACGATTTTGCAGTTATCTCTGGCAAATTAGGTACTCAATTCGCGAAATAAATTAAAATTTTAAGATAGGTACTGGAAAATCGAGAAAAATTGAGATCCGATTGAAGATGTATTTTTATTTACTTTCGAAAAAACGCCGTTTTTACAAATAATTTTGAGTGATATTTTCACATCGCTCTCCTGAAAAATAAAAAATTTTGGATTATGTCACTCTTGCAGCAAATGAGCGATATGATGTTTGTATTACGGAATTGAAAAACAAATTTCAATACATCTGCAGCTACACCTCCGAAAAGTGTTTAAAGGCGTTAGCCGCACATCCACTCCAAATTCCTGAGAACGAGGCCAGGGCATAACCACAGATGCATCGAAAATTGCTTCGATGCCGGCCCATGAAAACGAGATTCATCTTCGGTCGGTTTTGAGCAAAAAGCTTGTATGGAAAGTTTGTCCGACAAATACAATACGTTGCGATCCCCATTGGACCGTCTCTTGAATACAAATATCAAAAGGGAATGGACACGCGAATGTCAACAATCATTTAACAAATGCAAACTCATTCTCACGACTTCTCCGATTGTGTCATGTTTAGCGATAGAATCATCATTCCGCGATGATAGCGAAAGCAGATACATATTATGACAACTGCATAAAGGACATTAGCGCACCAAGACAACGAAAATACACGCTCGAACATATGAGTTCTGGCCTAAAATTGCTAAAGAGATCACAGATCTCCCGCGCTCTTGCAGTCAATAAGCCGAGAGCGCCTAATCAACTATCAAAACATTTCAGCAATCGTGGCCACGCGCAGTTCGTTCTATAGGACGACGGCATACCGACAACTCAGGACCGCTTAACGGAAAATGGTACCTGGTCAGTGTTGATTCCCATTCAATGTTTCCTGACGTTCACAAATACACTAACATCACGTCAAGGACTTGCACCGGGTAGATGAGCAAACAATTCAGTGATTTCTGTCGTGCACGAGAAATTAATCACATGTTAACGCCGCCTTATCACCCGGGATGTCGAACGGGTGAGCTGAACGGTTTGTTCACACACTAAAACGAGCACTAAAAAATGTTGGATAAGTGAACAACACTACTCAACCATAATCATTTTTTGTATTGTTACCGACTTCACTTTGGTGAAGACATATTTTTTTATATAAAAAACGTACTTATGTATAAACGTGTTTTCCGAACTATCTGTATTTTATTTCTATTAAACAATCCCAACAGGTTATGTATGGGCCCAGTCACTAATAAAAAAATAGTTAAAAATTAGCGTTGTTGATTAAGTATCGTTTAAATAAAAAATAATAATATTTAAATTAGTTTTTTGTGAAATCAAAACGACGAATTTTTCTAACCTAAAAATGGCAGCGTCATTTGGAAATGTTCATGTAGAAAAGTTGTTAGGTCGAGAAAATTTTGGATCGTGGGCGTTTGCAGTTAAAAATTATCTCGAACATGACGATTTATAGGATGTTGTATCCGGTGATATAAAAGAAGATGATGAAAACTTTAAAAAGCAGGATGTAAAAGCGAAATCCAAAATCATTTTGTTGGTTGATAAAATCAACTACGTACATATCATAGAAGCAAAAACATCGAAAATGGTCCGGAATAAGTTAAAATCTACTTTTGAATATTCAGGATTGTCACGAAAAGTTGGATTATTGCGCAAGTTAATGACAACTACGCTCAATAGCTGTGCAAGTACGGAAGAATATGTCAATAAAATTGTTACAGCAGCTCATAAATTGACAGAAATTGGACTTATTGTTAGTGGCACGTTGTTGCTAGCAGGCTTACCAGAACAGTATGAATCGATGATCATGGGAATCGAAAGCTCATTTGTGGCAATTACAGGTGACTCAATCAAAACAAAGTTGCTACAGGATGTACAAAAGAATGTTAATTCTCAAGGTGCTTTTTGTACAAATAAAAAGAATTTTAGCGACAGTTCTTCAAAAAAAGGAAATAAGTTTCGGTTACAAAAAGGTAAAGTACCTCGTTGTTTTAGTTGCAATAAAAATGGTCTCATAGCAAAGGATTGCAAAAATCAAAACAAATATGATGATAAATCAAAAGCGTCTCATGCTGGTTTATGTTCAGCGTTCTCGATGGACACAGTGAATCTAGATGATTGGTATATTGTTTCCGGAGCGTCAATGCATATAACGTTGCGAAAGGATTAGTTGTTTAATACAACTGAGTCTAATATTCGCGAAATTATTGTTGCAAAGTGAGAGATTACCTGTGGAATTGATGCGTAATATATCATCTATTGAAGTACTAGTAGATGGCAAATCAAAACAGCAGAAAATAAATAATGTTTTATATGTGCCAAATTTGACAGTAAATCTTCTTTCTGTGAGTCAGATGACTCAAAAGGGATATATATTTAGTCAAATTCGGCACAAATGGTTGCAAAGTGACATGTTATAAAAATGTTTTAGCTTCAGCCACATAAATAATAAGGCAACATGTACAAATAAGGCAACATGTACAAATTAGATCGACCTCCGAATAATATGTTATTGATGACAGCAGCAGAAAACAGTAATTTGTGGCATCAATGTTTGGCACATCTTAATTTTAATGATTTATATAAGCTGCCAAATACGGTACTTGGTTTAAAGTTTACCGAAAAAGCATAAACGAATCGTGTATTTCATGTATTCAAGGGAAACAAGCACGACAGCCGTTTAAGAGCTCATCAGTTTCGTAGACATCTAATTTACTCGAGCTGATTCATACAGATTTGTGTGGTCCCAAGGAAGTAGCATCAATGGGTGGAGCTAAGTATTTCTTAACGTTCAAAGACGATTTTTCGCGTAAAGTTTTTGCATATTTTCTAAAAAAGAAATCGGAAGTGAAAACTTGTTTTGAAAGATTCAAAGCATTAGTGGAGAATGATACAGGCCACCGAATGAAGTGTGCGTACGTTCAGACAATGGTACTGAGTATTTCAATCATGATTTGAATGATGTTCTAGTTAAGCATGACATTCGACATCAAACAACAGTACCATATACGCCGCAGCAAAATGGTACTTCAGAGAGGTCAAATCGCATAATTTTAGAAAAAGCTAAAAGCATGATGTTCAATTCAGGGTTACCCAAAATTTACTGGGCAGAAGCAATATCAACCGCTGTTTATTTGACAAACATGTCACCGACCAAACGAAATAACGATAAAACTCCTCACGAACTCTGGTCGGGTAAAAAGCCAGATATCTTAGAATTTTTGGTTGTAAAGCAATGGTTTATGTACCCAAAGAAAAACGTCCAATTAATTGTAAATGGGTTTTTAAGACTAAATTGGATAATGATGGCAATAATCAAAGGTACAAAGCTAGGCTTGTCATAAAGGGATATGCGCAAAAGAAGGGCTTGGAATATCAAGAAACTTTTTCTCCGTATTATATACTTAATGAAACCACACAGTAATTATTATATACATTTATTGTTATTGATATTCTACATGGTGTGCTTTATTATATAGTCCATTTTAGAATGCTGCCATGTTTATTTTATATATCTGTACAAAGGACAGAGAAGTATTGCCCGATATTTATTACAGTCGAAGGTCGGTAATCCAATACATAACAGTCTTCCCGGCGAAAGGAATTTCACCCATTATAAATCCATCCTATTAGGGGGTCGACACACTCGGCTTGACCGTCGGACTATAAAACTATCTGGTTCATTCATTCGTATATGCCCAGATTTAATTTCAACCTCTTTTTAGAGTCGCAACCGGTGGAAGTTGCTTCATCAACGTCAACCTCAGGGCAAGCAACGGGTAGTATACAAAAAGAGGTTGAAATTAAATCTGGGCATATACGAATGGATGAACCAGATAGTCTTATAGTCCGACGGTCAAGCCGAGTGTGTCGACCCCCTAATAGGATGGATTTATAATGAGTGAAATTCCTTAGACGTAAAATTAGTACCATTGTCCGTTACCACTATTGGTGGCAAGCTTGTGATATTTTTCATGGGCACCACCTCTAACCATCTTGTTCTTGCATCCACTACCACCATAAAATAATGTTCCATAAATGGCCCCGCAAAATCAATATGTATTCGTTGCCAAGGCATAGTTGGAAGTTCCCACGTATGTATAGGCGCCTTCGATGGTTCTTTTGCAACTCTCGCGCATTCTCTACAACTCTTCACCATTGCCTCAATATCGGAGTCTATGCCTGTCCAATAACAATAGCTCCGTGCTAGTGCTTTCATTTTGACGATACCAATATGTGCCATATGTAACTCATTAAGGATTTGTTTGTTTATGTAGTGTGATTGGAATTAAGATCCGGATACCTTTATAAATGCATCCATTTTGTAGTGTTAGTTCAGCTTCTTGCCCCTTAAATGGTGTACCTTCTAAATTACTTCCAATCTGTAGACGGTTGTATAGGTCACATAGAATGTTATCACTTTTCATTGCCTTCGAAATTATTCCACTCGTTATTGGTAGAATATCTTCCGACAATTGATACACTGTAAGTTCTTCTTTGTCGCTTGGTTGATAGGTTTCCACCACCGGATGCCGCGATAGAAAATCTACATTCATGTGGTTTTTTGCCTCCCTGTGTACAATTTTGTATTTAAAACCGGATAGGAACTGCGCGTAACTTAGTAGTCGTTGTGATGTTAATGTCGGTAGGCTTTTATCTGGGCTCAATATCATTGTTAAAGGTTTATTATCCGTAATCAAAGTGAATTCGCGTCCATAACAATAATTGAAAAATTTTAGAAGCGCCCAGTAAATAGCTGTCGCTTCCTTATGAAGCTGGCTATAATTTGACTCACTTCTTGATAACGTTCGAGACGCATACGCAATTGGTCGTTCCTCAGTAGGTGTTTTATGTGATAATATTGCAGAAATTCCCACAGGGGAAGCATCAGTTGCCAAAATCAACGGGAGTTTTTCTTCATACGGCATCAATACTGATTCGCTTTGTAATTCCGTCTTAATGTCAGCAAATGCTCGTTGGCACCCTTCATCCCACCTGAATTCCACATCATTTCGTAATAATTTGTAAAGCGGATTTAGCATTAGAGCCTTGTAGCCATATCGGGGATAAAATTATTATAATATGTTACCATCCCAATCAATTGACGCAATTCCGACACGTCCTTCGGTTATGCAATTTCAGCGATTGCTTTCGTTTTATCCGAATTCTTCTGTATGCCGGCCTCACTTATTATATAGCCCAAGTATTTAATTTCTTCTCTGAATAATTTACACTTTTCGTAATTTAGATGCATATTATATCGGCGTAATTTTTGTAATAGGGCCTGTATTCGTTCCATCGTCTCCGGCAATGTACGACCGGCGACAATAATGTCGTCAAAGAAACATTGTGTTCCACTGAGATCATTTGTTATTTTTTCATCCATAAAGCGTTGCCAGATATTGGGTGCCGTTTTTACTCCGAACATTAGTTTATGAACCTTGTAAAGGCCTTTATGCGTGCTTATTGTTTGCATTAGTGCACTTTCTTCATTCATAGCCATGTGTAAATAGGCTTTATGCACATCGAACACGCAATAATATTTACCATTGGCCAACTTGTGCATCATGTCTTCGTTTTTAGGAATTGGGTATTTGTCATCCATTATTACCTTATTTAGTGTCACTTTGTAATCTGCACACAATCTGATCTGATTTTCCGACTTAATTATTGATACAACTGGTGTTCCCCAGTCCGAATGTTCGACCTTTTCTAATGTTCCAGATTTTTCCAGTCTTTCAATTTCGTCTTCAATCAAATGACGTATAGCGTATACAACTGGCCTTGGTTTAATGTAGATTGGAGAAACCCCTTCACGAAGTTTCAATTGACCTTTAAACTGTGGAATTGTACCAATTGTTTTTTTGAATAAATCGTCATTGCTTTCAAAGATCTATTTCTCCAGTTTGTTGACGTCGTCTACGTTCACGGTTGTAATACTTTTGACATCCGATGGGGGTAATAGTTGTAATGCTTTTATCCACTCCCGACCAAGGATACTATCGAATCTGTTATCCACAATATATAAATTTCCTCGTATAGATTTACCGTCATGGCTAACTGATACCTTTGCTACCCCCAACGCTGGGAAGATACTACCATTGTATGCCTTTAACTTCGTATTAGTTGGCCGTATGTTGACATTGTTGACCTTTGGTAGTTTACTGTGCAATAATTTCTCGCTGATTGTCGATATGGCCGATCCCGTATCAAATTCCATTTCAAATGGTTTGCCTTCAATTGAAACCCGTATCAGGAATTTGCTCCTCTCACCAGACTCTGTAATCAGTTGCAGTGCATTTATTTCTTGACAATTATCATTATCAATGATTTTTATTGAATTCGTATAATTTGTGCTGGAACTTTTTTTGTATTTCTTCATGCATACATTTGAAGCATGACCCGCTAATTTACACTGATTGCAGTATAATTTATCCTTGCTTCTGCAATCATTCGCTTTGTGCCCTGGTTTTCCACATCTATAGCAAGTTAATTGTCTATTGTTGTTGTCGCCCTTGCCTGAGCCACCATTGTTAAAACTCTTCGACGTATTTTCATTTCGTTTTGGCCACCGTTCATTCTGATATATCTCGGCGCTCTCCTTGACTTGGTGTACCTTCTGCATTGATTGACTTTGAATTTTTGATGCTTCCATTGCTAATGCCGTTTTCACAATTCTATCCATACTGGGTTGAATTTCTTCTAGCAAACGCTGACGAGTATCCGCGTCACTAATGCCCCGTATAAACTGAGATCTTAAATGAGTTTCTGCTGTACTCTTATTGCAGGATGTACATGTAAAATTGCAGAAAACACTTAAACGTTTCAACTCTGACACGTATGTTGCCACTGATTCACCAACATTCCAGTTAACTCCTCATATGATTTTGTATTTGGTAAGTCCGGCGCAGTTAAACTACTAAGCAATTGATAATGCTTAGTGCCGATGCAATTAATTAATATTTGTACTTTGCGTTCCTCTGTTGTAACAGATCGCATTTGTAAATAATTTTCCAAACGCTGCTTGTAAATTGAAAATGTTTCCTCATTTTCATTAAATGTACCGAATTGTATATTTGTATCCCGATTGCCATTTTGTATTTCGTGTAGCAACATTAACAACGCCGCCACATCGATTTGGTTTTCATCCGCCATATTGTAATATGCGGTAATTAATTTTTATTATTTTATTCACTTTTATATATGCGTATATATATTTAGACACACGCGTAATTTCGCCTTCTCGTCGCCAATTATTATATACTTAATGAAACCACACAGTAATTATTATATACATTTATTGTTATTAATATTCTACATGGTGTGCTTTATTACATAGTCCATTTTAGAATGCTGCCATGTTTATTTTATATATCTGTACAAAGGACAGAGAAGTATTGCCCGATATTTATTACAGTCGAAGGTCAATAATCCAATACATAACACTCCGGTAGTGAGATACTCATCTATCAGATATTTTTGGCAATAGCGGCTCAGTACGAATTGGACATAGAACAGATGGATGCAGTCTAAGGTTGATCCTTGCATTTATTCTAATGTAGAAAATGGCAAATTGTTTTTCATCGCTATTTATGTGGATGATTTTGGTATTGTTTCAAATGATGATGTATTAAAGCAGAAAGTTAAAACTGAACATAAGGCGAATTTCACAATGAAAGACGGGAGAGGCAAAGTGCTGTGTTGGTTTAACTATTGGACGCAATCGTAAAAAAGGAGAAATATACATTGATCAGGAGCGATATATAAAAGAAATTTTGGATCGTTTCAATATGTCAGATTGCAAATCTATTTCGACACCATCTGACCCAAACCAAAAATTAACAAAGAGTTCTGAAAA
This sequence comes from Nephrotoma appendiculata, assembly GCA_947310385.1. Taxonomy (NCBI): domain Eukaryota; kingdom Metazoa; phylum Arthropoda; class Insecta; order Diptera; family Tipulidae; genus Nephrotoma; species Nephrotoma appendiculata. Next base: position 154,687,059 of record OX371225.1, on the reverse strand, counting down.
ATCCGCAGACATGTCGAATATTCCTTATCAAGAGGCAGTAGGAAGCTTATTATATTTGGTACAGGGAACAAGACCAGATTTGGCATATGCAGTGAACAATGTTAGTAGATTTAAAAATAACTTTGATCATTCGCACTGGACTGCAGTAAAGAGATTTTTTCGATATTTGAAAGGACCAGTTAAATTCAAATTAAAGTATTCTAAAAATTAAAATTGTGAATTAATTGTATACAGCGACGCCGACTGGGCAGGATCAAGATGGACGCAGATCATGTACAGGATATGTTTTCGTTTTACAGGGAGGTGCAATAAGTTGGTCTAGTAAACGACAACATACAGTAGCTCTGTCTACAACGGAAGCTGAATACTACATGGCGCTATCTTCGGCAACTCAAGAAGCTGAATGGTTACGTCAGCTGCAAATGAATATCTGGAGTGAAAAGGAACATAAATCTATTTCGATGTTTTGTGATAACAGAAGTGCATTGAACTTGGCTTCAACCGATGCATATCATCCCAGAACTAAACATATAGATGTACGACATCATTTCGTTAGACAAAAACAAATGGAGAATCATATAAATCTGAACCCGATAGATACCGCGAATATGGTAGCAGATGTATTAACAAAAACAGTGACTAAAGTAAAACATGATTTTTGTATAGAGAAGTTTGAATTATGTTTCGTTGATTGAATTGTTGTTCTAGTAGGGGTGTTGGATAATGCACGGTTTACACGAGAAAATTGTTTTCTTCTGCAAATTTTTGCAGGTAAATAAGAAAGAATTCGCTATATAAAAATATTCAATATGCGAGAAAGAAATAAACATATATAGTAATGGCGTAATTTTTTTTATAGGATCATTATTACTTTATTTTTAATGAATTCAAATGAGAAATTTAGATTTTTATCTATGGCGTCTGTTTTTATTATGAATGCTCAACATTTATAAATGCGAAATAATTTTTTTTCTTGTTGATTTTAAAAATGTTGCCATAAAAATACTCGGATCGAATATATTTTATGGCGACATTTTCATTTTTATGGTCATTTTTGCTCAAAAATTCTTCTGCAAAATTTTGTCGGGATATATTGCTTTTCTTGTCTCTCATGTGCAAAAAGTGAATGTTATATCTTATTCATTTTGCAGGAGAAAAATGTTGGTCTTGTGTAAACCGGGCATAAGTGAACAACACCACTCAACCATAATCATTTGTTGTATTGTTACCGACTTCACTTTGGTGAAGACATATTTTTTTTATATAATAAAACGTACTTATGTATAAACGTGTTTTCCGAACTATCTGTCTTTTATTTCGATTAAACAATCCCAACAAAGAGGAAGGAGGGGAGGTTCAGAGCAACAGTTCAACCAACACCAAGGGGACCAAAATCGTAGATTCTCTCCAGGTGATATTGTATACGAAAATTGCACAAGGAACAATTTTGGGAATGCGGTATCATCGAAAAATGAATCGGGTTGAATAGTCGTGTAAGCTCGTACTTCGTCAGTCGTTCATTCTTTGGGCCAACAGAAAAACCACAAAACGAATATCGCAGGTATATGACCTATTAAGTGAACCTTCGAAAACAACATTAAAGCCAACCGAATTAGCTGCAATTAACACGAAGAAGGGGTAATATATTGAAAATTTCGAAAATTGAAGAGCAAAAGCAATGAATTAGTTGGCTTTTTAGAAACTTAAGAAAGCCGGCCTGAGATACTGGATCTCTGTTTTTGGATATTCAGGTTTCTTGGAGTACCGTGCTTCAGATTTTGTATGCACTTACGGTTTCACAGCCCCTTAACCGATTAGCGGTTCTGCACAATATGAACTAGTTTGGCCATGAGCAGATTTATAAGGTTTAATTACGAATGAAAACAATGGTAGTAAATATTCTGGAGATGCTAGAATACTTTCTGGCAATCACCATTAAAATAAATTCAGGATTTAAAAAAATCCAGGATATGTAAATTTAAAGTGATTTATTCGATATCACTCTGTATCCAAAAATTTGTGAACACATGCTTAACAGTAACAGGTACTATTTAACAAATTTTGTAGACAAGTGAATTAAATTACCGGTTCGAGAAAAGCTAAATTATTGTAATTTTGAAAACAGCAAAAACGATAAAAATCGTTTCATAATTTTATTCGGTGCTTCTCTAATAAAAAGAGCCTTAAGAAACATGCGCACTTCATTTCAGTGCTAAGATGAAGAAGATTTATTAGCATTGCTAGCAGATTTTACAATATGTAGTAGTCTGCTGAAGAATTGAGGTCAGTTTTTCTCGTTAGATGCAGTTCTTTAGGTTAGACACAAACCATTAGTTTAAGTAGTGGATCTATCGAATTAATCATGAACGTGGATTTTTTCAACATCCATACAAATGTATCGAGTTCCCAATGAAAATGAGGTAAAACAACCCGTCACTGAATTTATGCAACGTTTTTTTTAATAAAACAGTCATATTACATTTTATATTACAACTATTACATTTTATATTTATTTTATAAAACTATTTTAATCTAAATTATATCATGAAACTTAACACAATCATTATTTTTATTAATCGAAATAGTCCTCAATATCAATATCCGGATTTAACAAATCATCACCATATGGCGTCAAATCAATTTCATTCAAAATTAAATTCTCCGAAGTTTCTTCTAGTCCGGTCTCACCAATCAAAATCGCTCCTTCTAATTTCCCATTTACCAATATATATTTAATGTATTCCTTGTCGGGAGTTACACGCAGTAAAATTTCGTATTTATTATCTAAACCTTGGCCATTGTATTTACCCAGGAGCACCACCTGATAACCATACAATTTAGTCACATGCCCGAACAATTCGAAACAGAAATCTTGATAAATTTCTTCGTTATTAAATTTGGCCGCCATTGATTTGCCGGCCATCATACCCATTTGTCGAGCCTGTGTCCAAAGTCGCATTTGAAACCAATGTTTTGAATGTTCCCATCCGGCATAGCAAACATCACCAGCGGCATAAATATCTTTATTAGATGTCTGCATATCCCAACCAACAAAAATTCCACCATCCGGGCCAAGCTTAAAATCCTGGTCACACGTAAAATTACAATCCGGTATTACACCCGTAGCCGAAACAATAAAATCACAATCGATCCATGTTTTGGCCTTCTTAAGCTGAACTCGAATTGGAAATTCTGAATTTGGTACATTTTCGACCAGTGCTTCGATTTCATCGTTGTAATGTATTTTAACTGCATCTGGTACATCTTTAACGTTACCTGATATATCAAACTTACGATGCCAGTCAGGACCCAATGCAGCACCTTTTACTTTACCAACGCTGGGTCCTTCGTCTTGATATCGCATTCGTTTAATTGTTGTTTTCTCTGGTGTGCTAGAATCCTTTTTAATTTTTGACTGAAGAAAATGTGCCGCACCGGGATCAAGAAACGTGGACGTTATATAATCATCTTTTATAATCCAATCGACCTGTATTCCTTTAATTTCGTACGCTATTTCTGACGCGATTCCGCCATTTCCGATTAAAACGATTTTTCGACTTGATTTAATACGTTTCTGAAATTCGATTACAGATTCTGTATCTCGAATCCCCAGTATATATTTATTGAGTTTGGTGTTTTCTTGATTTATGATATTTGGACGGGCACCGGTGCATAAACATAAATATTGGTAGTGAATTTCATTATTTTCCATGGTGGTTACATATTTTTCAAGTGAATTAATAGATACTAGCCGGTCTATAATTACGTGCACTGATTTATTCTCAATATGATGGATACTTTTTTCCTGGATATCAAATTTGAAGAGGTTTTTTGCTAATGGAACTAAATTTGTAACCGTTTTTATGAGTGATGATTCGGTAATTAAGCAAATTGATTGGTTTGGGCATAGGTACGATATTGTTTCGGCACATGATACACCCGCGATTCCACCACCGACTACTAAAAATGTTGTGTCTCTACGATTCATGATAATAAAATTGATGTTTACTTTTTCGATTCAAAATAGTATTCAGAATAATCAAATTCTCGGAATGGCACGTCGAATGTGATTAGGCCGTAATCCATAGCCCGTTCAACCGCAATCAATAATTCCTTTTGGCGTGTTTGGCACAACCCGGTTTTACTGTAACTAAGCACTTCACCGGAATGCGGCGATAGAAATTGTTTTAGTAAATCTAAATTACGGTGATCTAGTACTAAATACTCGTCCCGGCAGATGGGGCATGGATTGCCGGTAGACACGATACCCTTCCGTATACAAGTTTTACGTGTACGTTTCGGTGGTATAGCACCTTTGTGATTTCTTCGATATTGCTCCCACACTAGTTTACTACCATAGGTGGTTTTATACGCTTCACTTTTTAAATAGTTTATGCTCGATTCGATTGGGATCACTTTTGTTCGATCAATCGGATCTCGTTTCACCAGTAATTTACGATTCCGTTCCTTTTCGACTTCTGACGGTTCGGCACAATAATTAACACTGTTCACTGATATAAAACGTATATTTTTAATATACGATGTATTATTGCAAATATTTCGAAATTGTGAAATTATCAAATTATTAATTAATGACATTTTGAAGGAAAAATTTTTCACATCAAAAATAAAATGTGCAAATTGACACAAGATAGTATTGCCGCATGTAACGTTATTTATTCACCTTAGCCGAGACACCATATTTATTCACCATAATAAAATAACTACACATATTTAAATTTTTTAATTTAATAATTTCCTTTTGTTTTTCCTTTTTTAAATATTACACGAATTCATCTTCTTTTTTTTATAATTTATATTAGTTTCAGTTTTTGCATTATATATAAACAGTAAAAAAAAACATAATTTTACATATTTTTACTTGATTATTTCAAAAAATTTTAATTTAATTATTGTTTATTTTAATAATAATAATTTAAAAAGATAAAAGAAAAATTAAAATAATCATTTTTTGAAATGTTATATTATTATTTATACTCAATATTTTTTATTTTCTAATAGCACGTAAAAATTTATTTATTTATGCGGCAAAAATTAATTAAAAATAAAAATAATTTTCATTTTTTATTTATATGTATTTTGTGTATAATAAAATTAAAATATTTATTGTTTTTTTTAATATTTTTTTTTATTTTAATTATTATATTAGTAATTTATATCTACTAATCGTCATCATTCATAATATTCATTAATTAATTAGAGTTAATTTTTTTGTTTTAATTTTTTGATACACAAGAAAATTAAACATTAAATTAAAAAAAAAATATGTTTTAATCTTAAACCAAAATTGAAATAAAATAATTAATAGTTATATTTTTGTTTTATTTAATTTATATTATATTATAAAATTTGATTTAAAATTAAAAAAAAAAATCATTATATTTTTTATTATATTTTATTTAGAGACGGTGGAGAAAATAATAAAATAATTAATTATAATAATTCATACAAAAACAAAGATTTTCAATGAAGTTATTTTTTATCCTTAGATATTAAGAAACGATTTATATTTTTCAGGTTTTTTTCCACGATGCAAATTTTCATGTAGTGTTTTTGTGTGTTGTTCAAATTTTAAGGAATTCTAGAAATATAAAAAAAATTAAAAGATCCCAGAAGCCGACCAAAGAAAAATAAAATATGTATCTAGTTTTGCTCTAGATATGAAGCACTCCGGAATCGGCGAATATAAGGCAGAAGAGACAAGATGATGAAAAATTTCTTGATTTTTTATTCGGCTTCGTTTTATTAAACAGCTGCCATTAGACCCTTTTTCGGCAAAAAATTACAAAATAGATCCGCCGCCCCTGGAGGATTGTGAATTGCGTTGCTCAATGTTGTTTTTTAAAGAAATAGTTTGGTTTCGATGGGTTTCGGTTTTTCCTGTATTCGAAAATGTATTATAATGCGCTCTAGAGCGCAGATATAGATTTACACCTCTATTCTCTTAATCGTGTCGTTTCACACGACGCGACAATTGTCGCGTCACTTTGTCTATAAAACTTTATTCTCTCAGTCGACTGAGGTGACGTGACAAAAATAAATGAAAGTATTAAAATATGTAAATGATTTTAAACATACATTTTGTCCCCCTCCATGCTTGTACGCCTAAAAAATTCGCACGACTTGAAATGTCACGTCAGATGACATTAAACTTTTTAAACGACATGGAATACCATCGTTGTCACTTCAATCGATGATTGTCTGTTCAATCGATTAAGAGAATATGAAAAAATAATTGTGGTAAGAAACGACAGGTGACACGACTAAGAGAATAGGGGCGTTAATATTGTCGATATTGAAGTTCTTTTTACGATACTCTAGAGATTGACATGTTCTTCCGCCACTTTTGGTGATGTCGTTGTGACAGTTCTACAAAAAATAAATATCGACCATAGGTTGTACAGAAGCACCAACCGCACTGCAATATTATCCTTAAATATCCTGAAATAATGCTATAACATTCGGATCATCTAAAGAGTAACGTCCTCTAATAATGCTTCATGTCAACCTGTATTGACGTGGACGGTGGGTCGGCGCTGAATTCTGCACTCCATCAGAGGGCCTTAGTTGTGTTTATTAACATCACCGATTGTAATCGATGATGAAAATTCGATTTTGAAATCTAGCCTCTGATGGGATCCGAACCCAGTACCTCCTCCCAGTAAGTTGATCCTAATTTTAATTACATGAAGCGGACATTTTTTGGTTGGTACGGCTACAAGCTTTGTAAATTAAATTGTGCATTTAATTTCATCTGTTGAGCAATTAAATGAGTGCCAGGACAAGTCAAAGTTGTAAATTTTCAAAATTTAATTACTGTCTGGCACCAATTGGTAATTTTGTCTGGAAAATATATGGATGATTTATATTTTTTATTTACTCTTTTTTTAAGACAGAGTACAGTAGTCTACACAAAGAATCACAAGGAAACTGTTCTAAAAGAGTAACATTACTCGTACATCACGGTTCTAAATATTGTATAGGATCCACGAATATGGTGAATCGGGCCATTCTGTCCCGCTTTAACAAAAAAAAACTCTGGTCGTTTCACTCCATATTAAAGACAAATAATTTTTAATGAATAGACCAGCCCACTGTAATCGCAACAATCGCAATCAGATAAGAAATAATCCAAAATATAATATTTTAATGACACGGCAAGTTTTAGTTGATATGGCTTGCCAGAATTATAACGTGAATTTTACATTCCATTTCGACATTCCAATTAAATGCCAGATAATTTTTGTATATTTAGCTGGTGGTAATTTTATCTGAAAAATAAATATGGTTATTTATATTTTTAATTCACCATTTCTCCGTATCATAATAAAGAACTCTTGTTACTTTTAATCTTAATTAGTCCATTAATTAAATAATTCCACTAGTCCTCTAGTGATGATACGAGTATTTTGAGAATTCGGTATCTTATTTTTGAAAATACAAATAAGTAGTTATTAGATACAAGCAAGTCTGTTGTAAATATTTTCTAGCAATTTTGGCCGTGTAAGGCACATTCACCTACATGACAACTCTGCTTTACCAACTTTTAACCTTACTGATATTGATAAACAACAATAGCGATATTATAGAATTAACTAAATAGCCTGCTAATGGTTTCCTGAGATGGGTGTGAGTTGGTGCAAATTGTTGATTGGTAGCTCCCATGTATGTGCCTAGTTAAGCAAAAAATTGCACCAAAAAATGTCTATTCTATCTGGGTTTTCTGGGCAGCCTCATTAAGAATTTAGTCCAAGATCAAGGCCTTCACTCAATTTAATACGTTAGCGAACGGTCAGGATAAATCCTGTTCCACTTAAACAAGATCAAAATCGGAGTGAACTTTGTAAACAAAGACCATTGGCCATGCCAAGTCATTCTTTGCCTGCGGTGATGATGGCTGTTAACCAACAGACGAAACAAATTCAAATAATTTTTCTTTCAAGTTCTGCCTTATATTCGTAAGAATTTGGGCATTTCTTACTTATGAACAAGACTAAATAATTAGTGAACGAAAATAGTTCAGCCACTAAACCTTGAAAGATGGACAAACTAAATATTTTGTACAGAATCTAAGCCACAAAATCGATTTCTTGCGTTTTAATTCTCCTGTACATCTTTTCCCTGTGCCACGCGACAATTCACCATTTTACTTACCAAAAAACTTTGAATTGGGGGAAAAAATCATGTTTAATTCGGAGCTGCCCAATAGGATTGCGGATATCCTTGTTTCGTGCCAGTCTTTCCTTGACTGCTGGACTGTTGCCTTTGTCCAGTACTGCTCGTGTCCTATAAATAAACAAATACATCACGCATTAATAACTACCTTGGCGTCAACAGTCCAACAATAAAAATAAAATGCGCGTTGAGTCCAATATAGAATCTCAAAAGCAATCGACTTTTTTATAATTAAATTACTACTTTTAGCGTTTCAGCCATACAAATAATTTATTTTTTGGAAAATTTTGAATTTCCATAATATTTGACTACAACAAACAGAGTAAAATTAGAAAGCTTTTAACACAACATTACAAGTTACAGAACTTACCCGTCTGTTAGGATTACTATTATTGTTATTATGAATTCGGCCATCCATCTATACAGAGACGAATATTTCATGTATCATAAAATATTTTTGTGGTTTTTCCAAAAAAAAAACAAAATAAAATAAAAATAAATATAAATTAAAAATACAAAACAGTTTCTTCAATTTTTTTGGAAAAACACAAAAATTTGTCGGGTCATGCAAAGTGTAAAAAAAAATAAAAAAATAAAATTATTCGTTTCTTAATTTATTTAAGGAAAAATAATTACAGTTTTCATTTCTTATCATCATGCCTCTGGATTCATCTCTACTAAATATTTTTATTATTTATCTAATCACTTTATATTACATACCGTGTTTGCAAATTAATTAACCAAATGCACACAAAACATTGACCGATTAATTCGCAAACCCGCAAAAAAAATTTAAAATGTCTACTAATTTGTAATAATTGGAAGCATGCAGTTTATAATTTTTTTTTATTTAAATATAAATTCAATCGAGGTTAGTCGGTTTTACTGAAAATATGAATCCTATAAAACAAAAAATAAAATAAAAAATTGGCGATTATACTTTCAGATAAGAGAGACTAAACACAAAAAAAAACACAAAAATATCCGTCACCGTATATTTTTCAGAGATCCAAATCAGACGTAAAGATTGCAGGCTTCACTTCTGATTTCAAAGTTTAAAAAATGATAAAACTTAAGACCCGAGATTTCTTAAACACAACGAGAATTAATAAAATTTATTACAAACCTGGTGCATTTGTTGATGCATGTTCATACTATGATGCGGTGCCGGCATTGTTGGTATGTATAAATGTTGGGTACTAAACTGAGCTGATGCAGCACCTGCTGTTTGTGTACCGGCTAAATTAAATGGTGGCGGTGTACCCGAGTGGAACGATTTATTATCGTAAGACTGCAATTGTGATTCGCAACATTTTATAAATGAAATAATTTTTTACTCGATTGGCTTACATTGACTTTGTTTAGAGCTACATGGCTCTTTCCATACATGGATGATGAAATGTCAGATCCAGTACCAGCTGATTGCGGATTAGACACAGTCTGTCCTTTTGACTGTTGTCCAATACCTGAGCCAGGATAACCACCTTTACTATAATCTTGCGCTGTTTGGCCAATTGTGTCATAGCCACTAGATGAATACCCACTATTGTACGATGGTTTTGGAAATTGTCCTCCTGATGTTGCACTTGCTGCAGCTATTTGTTGCTAAAAATAATGAAAAATGAATAGTAGTAGTTCCGATTAATATTATTAATAAAATAAAAATAACATTTAAAAATATCAAAAGTTTAGAAGATAGTCCTGTTTTTACTTGTTTTTTTTAAGATTTCATATTCTAAGAAATTTTGGTTAGATAATTCTGTCCAAACTGGTGACCACTACTTTGTAGCTTTCGCTCTTGTAGCAAATCCAGTTCATGACTTCAAAAGTATTAATATGGTAGAGTACGGGAAGTACATAAATTGAGCTTAGAACTGTAAAGGTCACTAACTATTTTGACTTTCCCTAACAAAGGTTTGTTTACCAGTTTCAACGATAACAATTGGCGTTTCTGTGGTTAAAGCAGAGAGAATAAGACATCTATAGGGTATTATGTATGAACATAAAATGTGTATGTAAAAATTTAATTCTTTTTGTTTTTAAGTGCAATCTTAGAGGCAAATACAAAATTGTATGCGATTACAAAACGAAAACACAATGCGAATTACATTGCGAAACACAAAAAACGAAATGAATAAATTAATTTTATTTTTTCATACACATTTTCTGCTCATACAAAATACCATTCTCTGTGTCTTGTATTCTTTGGTTAAAGTACAAAATAAAGCACATAAATAGATTATATAAGCTTATAAAATAAGTTTAATTTATTGTTAAAGTGCACCAGAGAAATCTGCGAAATGAGTAATCAAGCTGAAACTTATGTACAGTGTTTGATGCTAATCTGAGGATTGGAATTCGCTGAAAATTTCTATCAAGTTTTCTTTAGATTATAAAAATTAACACTTTAAAAGCAGTCGTAGGTGGGTGTCTGATAGTTACAGGGAAAATGCATATTCTAATAACAAAATATTAAAACAAAATTTCGTGAAAAGGGAAAAACTAAGCACGAGTTTTCCATAATAGCTTTTGAATATCAGAAACTTTACTCTTACTTTAGTAAAGAACATTCTTGAGGGTGCATATTAATTGTCTAGCAAGTTCCAGATAAATTCTAACTATAAATTTACTTTTTAAAAATTGTATGACAGTAAATTTTATTGAAACCAATTTACTGGGGGAAAGGGGCGTCGGACTAGAAGTTCAATATACCAGCCCAAATGTCAAACAACGATATTATAAGAAAACTAGAAATTTTTTGATGAATTTTTTTGTTATACTCAGATTACTATTAAATCTAAATTATTTAATTTAAATAAAATCAATTTTTAATTGGAAAAATTTGAAAAACGCTATCGCGAAATTCAACCCAATGCCTTCTAAACTACAGGCCTTTTACTACTTTCATTTTTCGCACATGACGTCAATTTAAGTCTAAACCGAGACTGCGCAATAAAAATTTTATTATATTTACACTAACAAAGCAACTAGAGAAAGCAACAACAACGTCGACTTAGCGTGTCGTCATCATTTGGTGTAAGCGGCCTGTAGTTTAGAAGGCATTGCTCAACCCGATTGTTTTTCACAAAAACGCAGCTAATGTTATATGTAGATAGGTATATATTTATTTATTCATTGCCATTACAATTTTGGTAAAGGTAAGGCACATATGGAACCAATATAAATGAACAACAACAACCACAAAAAAAATTCTTCCATTAGGCATAAAAACCCCAGATTTTTTCAAAAAACAAATACACTCCATGCCATACCTCCGTATTGAGCTCAAGCTCATTTGTTACAGAGGACACTGCAATAAACGAATACTTACAGACTACATACAAAACTAATACAAATAAATACAAAAATATTATTACAAAAATAGTAATACATGCATTGTCATTCAAGCGCACCACGCTAAATAACACGCTTTAAAAGATTTAGGTGATGCTGACCTCTTAATATCTTATGGAATAGAATTCCAAAGAGAAATACCCAAAACAGAAAAGGATGTATTGAAAGATCTGCACTGAAAACTTATTAAATAAATAGGGAGGTTGCTTCGTTCTGAAAAGCTTAAAAATAAAAAGACATACACGAAGTTCATATAAAAGTCAACCAAACTACAGTCAAGGATCAAATTTAAAAACGGAGAAATGTGATCATATTTCCTAATACTAAAAAAAATGAAACGAGTACATTGAAACATCTTTGGAGAACATTCATATTATCCTAAGCATTCCAAACAAAACAACGTCACTATATAGAAAATATGGAAGAAGGTGCGAGAGGAACATACGCACTTTAAAATTACTATCAGTGAACCCTACAACTTTATACAAACAACTAAGCACTCCAAAAACCGTTTGTTTTTATATTGATCCCGCATGAGCGAATAGTCTACGTGATTGAACTAGCATTTGGTTCAACTAGATTGTATTTATTTTAGTTATTTTAATTGCGTATTTTAAGATCTGTGAAAAAAGCCAGCCAATGGTATATTTTTTTCTTATACAAACACGAAATAACTATAAGGGACAAAATGAAATTTCAATTATTTAATGAAACGAATTTTTTTCTTGATGTACAAATGCGTATTTATAATTCATATTTATGTAGTTAAATTTAAGCCATGAAATTATTTCCTACTCCCTTTTGTATTTTAAACATGTCGAATCGTGTCTAATTTGTGCTATTCGTAAAGCGAAATAGGTATAAAGGACAAGTGATAAAAAATTAGTTAAATGAAATTTAATAGTTCAAAATTTAATTTTTTTTTATTTTTCTACGTAGAATTAAATATATTTAAGAATTTTAAAATATTTTTTTACGAAAATGGAACATGTTATTAGGTAAAAAAAAGTAAAATGCCAAGAGGAACTAAATTAAGCGAAGAAGAACAAATACAAGTAATAAGTTTTCGAGAATCCGGATGGACAATACAGGAAATAGGTGCTAGATTAAACCGTGGAAAAAATGTAATTTAAAAATTTGTAACAAATCCGCAAGATTATGCTACTGTAAAAAGATTAGGTCGTAAACCCTTTTTGAGCAAAAGAGATAAAAGGGAAATAAAACACTTAGCCGTTATTAAAAAGACTTCTCCAGCTCAAATTCGGCATAAATTAAATCTTCCTGTATCTACAAGAAGGGTGCAACAAATTTTAAAGGAAAGTGAAAACATAAATATGATAAACGGCTAGCGAAACCTACGCTATTACAAAGGCACAAAATTGGGAGATTCAAATTTGCTGAAAAATACAAGTTTTGGGATTCAGAATGGCAATTTGTGTTGTTTAGTGATGAAAAAAAATTTAACTTAGATGGGCCGGGTGGATGCCAAAAGTACTAGAGAGATACTCGTTAAGATCGTGAATATAGGCACCGTAGAAATTTTCAAGGTGGTTCACTTATGGTATGGGCTGCATTTGGTCATCGTGGCAAGTCTCCAATATGTTTCATTTCTAATAAAATGACATCTAATGAATATGTCGAATTGCTCGACAATCTTGTCAATTTTGGGGACGAGTTATATGGAAATTCCAACAAGACGCGGCGCCTATACACAATGCTAAGCATACTAAAAACTTCTTTTCATCAAGTAATATACCAGTTATCGAATGGCCTGCAATTAGCCCCGACTTAAACCCTATAGAAAATCTATGGAACATACCCTCTCAAAAAGTGTATGCAGCTGGGCTACAATCCGATAGTATTTTACAGCTCAAAGTTGCTATTCAAACAGAGTGGAATAACATTGATTCAGCAACTTTATGCAACTTAACAAATTACATGCCTTACAGGTTAAGTGAAGTAATCCGACTTAGGGGTGATCATATTAATTATTAATAGTTTATTATAATTTAAATAAATATAACTAACGATCAATTTTAAATTTGTCCCTTATAGTAATTTCATATGAATTCTTTTTATACATATTATAATTTTAAAATGAAATTAATTTTTGGTTTATATTTTCTGTTTATGTCACTAAGCTCATATTTAATAAAAACTATTTTCAAAAATTTCTTTTTATGTTATTGATTTTTAGTTAATTTTAAGTTGTCCCTTATAGTTATTTCGTGGAGTGTATAATACAGTCAAGAAATTCTTATCGAAACGTAATTTATTTATTATGATTGTAGAGGAAACTGTGTCGTCGTTCGTCAGTGTATCCGCGATCGAGTTGTACGTGCTAAATTTATAGTTTCTAACGTAAAAATTGGCTTAGGATTCTAAAATAAATTTATTTGCGATATTTTATGCTTGTTTAAATTTAATTTTAATTCTAAATAATATTTTTTTAAAAAGTTTGCGAATTTTCATGACTTTTTATGGCTATCATGACTATCGGGTTTGCTAGTAAATTTGATATTTTTCCACATATTTGAATTTTTGGAACTAGAATAAAATTAATGGAATTTCCTGTGGCACAAAAATCCTGATCCCGGATCAATAATTTGACGTAAATTTTTGATCCAACATGGCTTCGTTTACATTTTTTGCATTTTATCTTTTATCCCGGATTAATTATAAAATCCAAAAAATTTGTTGGATTTTTGTTGACGTTTATTCACACATATAAAAAAAACTAAACGTCATGTGATTATTAACAAGATTTCGTCATTATTTAAAGCGCAAGTTGTGTTTAAAGTGAGATTTAATTTTGTGTTCTTTGGCAAAAAAAAATTGATCCAAAAGTGGGATCAATTTGTTTTGCCATCGAAAACTACATAAAATGTTGACAAATATTCCCGTACTTAAATAGTTTTTGGATTTTCAGGATTCATGACACTTTTTTAATTAAATTATTTTCTAGGTTGTTCGGGGGACTGTAAATTGGTAAAGGTTTTGGTTAGCTCTAGGTTGGATACATAATTATTAATAGTTTTATTTATTTCTGGTTGGGAATGAATGGTTATATAATAATTTGTTTATGTGTTGGGAATTAAAACTGTCACACATTCGTTATTGATATATTCCTTACACATTCCAGATTACCTATTTTTTAAACCAGATGTTGTTTGGTCCTTTTTTATTTTCATAAATAAGCATACATATTTGTCTTAAATTAGGAATGGCAAAAGGACAAGTGACTTTCACACTATCTAACTTTTTATTTATATTTTTTTTTTAAAACAAATTCATTAAATCAACAATTCACAAAGCCCGTTGAAGATGGAAAGGTAGTGCGTTCTTTTCTTGCTTTGATACTATTTGATGGTTTTTTGGATTCGAATTATTTTATTTTGATTTGACTTCCAGATTAATTTAATTAATACTGATCATCATATTACGTTTATTTTATTTAATTATATTGTACATTGTTCTGAAATAATAATGAGTTTTATGTCAGGAAATTTACCATTATAATAGCAACTTAATTAATTATACATTTTTTTTAGGATGCTGATTGCTCAAAATGTATGCTATAAAAATCAAAAATAATTTGCCGTCTTGTGCTAACCGCCTTACATTATATTTTTAACTAACTTCAATTTGTTATTAACTATTTAGGTGTCTGTAACAAGGTCAATTCGGTCATATTTAACATGTCTATCCTTCCCTTCCATCTTGTTAAATGTAATCAGGGTGTACGCCGGGTGGCCCGGCGTCATCCGGAAATCTCGCTGGTCGCACATTTCAATCAATCACTCAATAGATCAATCAAATTACTAAATGATCTCTGAATCAGTTGTAATATTCAATAAATAATAAAAAATGGTCATTTATCAAAATGCGATAAGACCCACATATTCAGCACGTGATCTAAACTGTTTATTCAACATGTATATCCTTTTTTCTGCTTGCCATCACAATGGTGTGGATAACGCAAAAGAATCATATCAAAAATTTATTTTTGTATGTATTTTGAACCAACATTTACGGCTTCCTGAATTAAACAAGGCTGAAACTAAAAAGATTTACTTAAAAATAGTGTTTTTATATGAAAAAATGGGACCTTTTTTAAGTCATGTCAATTAGCAAATTTAAGTTTGTTTTATATTTTCATTAATGAAAGCATTAGTTGCAATAATGAATGGTTTGGACTTACATGTAAAATAGAGAGTACCATTAGTCAATTTTGAAAACTAAAAAAACAATCTAATAAAAACACCATTTTTATGTCAGCCTTTTTTATTTCGAGGAACCAACATTTACGTTTATGCATTCCACTTAATTCGTTTTCGTCCGTAAAATAACACTATAACTATAGTAATAGTAAAATAATTAATATGTTATCAAAAACAAATAATTAATATGATATACAATTTATGTTATCAAATTATAATGTTTTTTTCAAAAATAATTCCGGTTTAACTAAGATCCGGTAAAATCCGGAAGACATTACAACTTGTCATTTTCTAGTAGGTTGTGATAACAATAGAAAATAAATAAATTATAAACGAAACAGCCGCCAATTTCAGTTTAGGAAAAAGAGACATAAATTTCGATAAAGTATCGTAAATGTGATGTCACAAAATGCAAGGAACGGTTTTGGATAGTACTGGGAGTACTGAAGTTCAAGTAGTTGTGATTAAAATTAAAAACGTTTACAACATTTTAGTAATTGGTTTAAAATGAATAAGATGAAATTAAATAATGAAAAAATGAAATACATGATTTTAAATAGTAACATAGATAATTATAATATTATAATTGATGATATTTTTATTGATCAAATTAATGAAATACTAAGATATTTTTTGTTTAAAATAATTACAGTGGTGTGCAATTTAATAGGTAATTCTATGAAATTTTTAAATAATACATTTTTTTAACAAAATCATCAATATCAAAAATTGAAACATGTTTTTTTTAATTGACAGTCTCTTGTAGAAAACAAAACATTTATTACATTATCACTTTATTGTGATCACAGATCGAACTATCGTATTCAATTTTAATTCATTTACGCCATCTGTGCAAATTAAAAGGAAAATTTAAGCAATCTTGTTAAAAAATAGTTATTCGTTGGAATAATTTGATTTTTACATAAAGATTTAATATTTGGTGATGTACTCGCTATTTTTAAGGACCACATTACATCGCCTCCCCATAGAATCTACCAGTGATTGACATCTTTCAACTGGGATACTCCATTGACCGTTTTGAACGTTTTCTCAAAATTCATTTATAGTTTCTGGCCTCAGCAATTTACTTAAATCACGTTTTAACTCAGCCCAGAGGTTTTCTATTGGGTTTAGATCGGGAGACTGGGCTGGCGATTTCATTACATTAATTTTATGTGCAGCAAACCAGGCTTTTACCACATTCGCCGTGTGCTTCGGATCATTGTCCTGCTAAAACACCCAGCGAAAGGGCGTGTTTGCATCAGTATACAGAAGCACGGTATCTCTTAAATGTCCTTCATATAAATTTTTTTATCAAGATTTTCGTGGACCTATCATATAGGCCCTACTTCACTATACGAGAAACACCCCCATAGCGTAATGTTTCCTCCGCCATGTTTGACAGTTTTTACTGTACAGCGCGGGTCGAACTTTATTAGTTTTGGGTCGTCGGACATATTGTTTGGTGCAATCCGATTCGAAAAAATTAATTTTTGTTTTATCGGACCATAACACCTTCCGCCATTCTGTTATGAGCTAATCCAAATGGTCGTGTATGGTGTTGTAGAGTCATATGCTGGGTCTACGTAAAGCTTGGTAAAAAATGTTATATGGAGGACTTCTAAGGGATACCATGCTTTCGACATGCCCCTCCGCTGGGTGTTTCAGCAGGACAATGATCCGAAGCACACGGCGAATGTGGTAAAAGACTGGTTTATTGCACATAAAATTAATGTAATGAAATGGCCAGGCGAGTCTCCCGATCTAAACCCAATAGAAAACCTCTGGGCTGAGTTAAAACGTGATGTAAGTAAATTGCCGAGGCCAAAAACTATAAATTAATTTTGAAAAAACGTTCAAACCGGTTGATGGAGTATCCCAGTTAAAAGATGTCAATCACTGGTAGATTCTATTGGGAGGCGATGTAATGTGATCCTTAAAAATAACGAGTACATCACCAAATATTAAATCTTCATGCAAAAATCAAATTATTCCAACGAATAACTATTTTTTAACAAGATTGCTTAAATTTCCTTATTAATTTGCACAGATACTGTAAATGAATTAAAATTGAATACGATAGTTCGATCTGTAATCACAATAAAGTGATAATGTAATAAATGTTTTGTTTTCTACAAGAGACTGTCAATTAAAAAAAACATGTTTCAATTTTTGATATTGATGATTTTGTTAAAAAAAATGTATCATTTAAAAATTTCATAGAATTACCTATTATATTGCACACCACTGCATATTGTGATTTTTATAAAAAAAAAAAATTATTTATTATTCACAATTTTACAAAAATAAAAATTCGATAGTTAAATTTTTTAAAATGATAATTTTAATTATTATTTATTTAACAGAAATACTAGTTCCGGACTTCGTCCATCCCCAGTTTCTTTTTACCAACTATCATCAGTTGGTAATTTGACTATCGAATTTTAAGTTTTATAAAATTGTGAATAATAAATAATAAATTTTCTTTATAAAAATCACAATAGTTTTTTAAAATAAATATTAACGTACAAATAAAATGGAATTTGATGCGTCCGAAGTATACTAAAGGGTGATTTTTTTGTGGTTAGGATTTTCATGCATTAGTATTTGACAGATCACGCGGGATTTCAGACAAGGTGTCAAAGAGAAAGATGCTCAGTATGCTTTGACATTTCATAATGAATAGACTTACTAACGAGCAACGCTTGCAAATAATTGAATTATATTACAAAAATCAGTGTTCGGTTCGAAAAGTGTTTCGCGATTTACGTCCGATTTATGGTCTACATAATCGACCAAGTGAGCAAACAATTAATGCGATTGTGACCAAGTTTCGCACTCAGTTTACTTTATTGGACATTAAACCAACCACACGAATGCGTACAGTGCGTACAGAAGAGAATATTGCGTCTGTTTCTGAGAGTGTTGCTGAAGACCGTGAAATGTCGATTCGTCGCCGTTCGCAGCAATTGGGTTTGTGTTATTCGACGACATGGAAGATTTTACGCAAAGATCTTGGTGTAAAACCGTATAAAATACAGCTCCTGCAAGAACTGAAGCCGAACGATCTGCCACAACGTCGAATTTTCAGTGAATGGGCCCTAGAAAAGTTGGCAGAAAATCCGCTTTTTTATCGACAAATTTTGTTCAGCGATGAGGCTCATTTCTGGTTGAATGGCTACGTAAATAAGCAAAATTGCCGCATTTGGAGTGAAGAGCAACCAGAAGCCGTTCAAGAACTGCCCATGCATCTCGAAAAATGCACTGTTTGATGTGGTTTGTACGCTGGTGGAATCATTGGACCGTATTTTTTCAAAGATGCTGTTGGACGCAACGTTACGGTGAATGACGATCGCTATCGTTCGATGCTAACAAACTTTTTGTTGCCAAAAATGGAAGAACTGAACTTAGTTGACATGTGGTTTCAACAAGATGGCGCTACATGCCACACAGCTCGCGATTCTATGGCCATTTTGAGGGAAAACTTCGGAGAACAATTCATCTCAAGAAATGGCCCGGTAAGTTGGCCACCAAGATCATGCGATTTGACGCCTTTAGACTATTTTTTGTGGGGCTACGTCAAGTTTAAAGTCTACAGAAATAAGCCAGCAACTATTCCAGTTTTGGAAGACAACATTTCCGAAGAAATTCGGGCTATTCCGGCCGAAATGCTCGAAAAAGTTGCCCAAAATTGGACTTTCCGAATGGACCACCTAAGACGCAGCCGCGGTCAACATTTAAATGAAATTATCTTCAAAAAGTAAATGTCATGGACCAATCTAACGTTTCAAATAAAGAACCGATGAGATTTTGCAAATTTTATGCGTTTTTTTTTTAAAAAAAGTTCTCAAGCTCTTAAAAAATCACCCTTTATTTAATCTGGCTCAACTGAGCAGCTAAATGCAAACTTATCCCTTTAGTGATTTACTAACACAATTGTGCGGGTACGGCGAAAGTACCATGTCAAAAATTTAGTTTTGTATGTTTTTTGAACCAACTAACACATTTGTGAATTCCCTTTTAACTTATTTTCGTCCGAAAAAAACACTATATCTATACACACAATTGTGTTGGTGTTACTTCAAATAAAGCGAAATTTTTTATCAACAACGCATACCACCACATACTATGGTTTTTTACTCACACATTTGTGTGGGTTGGACTAAAACTGAGCCAAATTTTGTTTTCTTGGTTGAAAAAGGGTTATAAACAGAACATTTTATTTCGAAATTTACATTGTATAATATTTAATCAGGTTAATATATAATGTTAATGGACAGTAATTAAATAAATCAGAACCGATGCACGATTTTCGGCGTCCGCCGGAGACAGTTCTTGAATTCTCGGATACGTCAAAGTCTACAATGGCACATGAAAAGGATGACATCTCTCAAACGTCATTGTATGCCAAGGGGTTAATAAACATAGTGAAGCCACGGCAAAAAGCATTTTACATAATGGATTTATCCCATAATTACAATACATAAAGTAAATTAAATTTTAAGTCACATCTGGATCACATTTGTAAAAAGATCATAAAGAATATGTACTTTTTAGAAATAAATTATCCGTAGATACCTATATTAACCGTTCGAGTCCCAGGGGGTATTGAAAAAAACTGTCGAAGAATCCCAAACAGCGCGACCGTGCTTTCTCTAAATGAGTAAAAGACAATCTATTGCGACTCTAAAAGTCAAACTATTGAGACAAACCTATTGTAAAATGTACTATTTACATTAAAAGGAGCTGTGTGATGTACTTCTAAACGCGCGACTTCGACAAACGGTAACACACCGTCAGTTGTCGACAATGATCGAAATATGCTGGGTTTTCTCGACATAAAATCTCAACAGCGCGATTGCGCTGCTTGGGACTCAAACGGTTAAATTATTTAATTCCATTATAGGCCAATTCTGAGTTTTGTTCTACTACATATTATGTTAATGTTTAATAATATCATAGACCCATAGATTTCAGATATTACAAAATAGGGGAATGCGTCTGCATTATTTTTTATAAGAATAAATTTGTTTCTAAATATAGCTTATTAAATTTATTAAACTTAATATTTACGCTTTTATATTATAAAGGGATATCTACCCATGTTATGTATAATCTAAGAAACAAATTTGAATTTAGGTTGGGATTTGTTTGGAAATTCTACAACGCTGAATTCACTTATTTATTTATAAGAATTGAAAAATGAAAAGAATTTATTAAAATTTAAGAAATATTAGAATCTCATGTTATAAAGAAATTTAACTGATTAATTGGGCTTATTTTTATTTTATTTTTGTATGTAAATTGTAAATCTTCTGTATAACTAATAATTACTAAATAAAATAAATAAATAAAAATTTACTCCTCGACACTACTACTTTTCTCAATCATTTATTAGTAAATTCCATAAATAAATTAACAGAATTTAAATATCTATACAAACCAATTATTAATTTTCGATACATATCTCTAATTTCAATAATACAGATACATTTCTAATTTTAACAATCCTCATAAACGTCAAAATAAACTCTTCGAACTTCTTCGCTACTTTATACACGCACGAGACGGTAACTGTACACAAGCTGCAAAAAAATGTGCAACTTTCTAGCGTTGTCAGAAACTCGCACTCAAAATTAATTTCGTAAAATTTGTCGACGAGGCAATTAAACTGTATATTTCCGTAAATATTAGGGCAACATTTTAATGTCTAGGAATAGCGATCATTATGCTAAATGCCGAATTGTTTTTGCTTACCAGTTTAACTCAACTTGATATGGTTTATATTTTATAAACAATCCGCCAACTTTTGGTGGAAGTTGGACTGTAAATTGTACATCACTCGGTGATATGTTGTTAGCGACATAAAATTGTAAAGCAATGTTCTGCAAATTGGTAAACGTAAGTACATATATCGTTAACAATTGTTACCTTGTAACATATATATCTGTTATTAGGAGGCACTTTATTAAATAAGTTAACCCTGTGAAATCGACCCAATTGAACTTTAAATGAAGATTATCGTGAACAATGAATTGAGGTTCTAACAAGTGGTTCAAAATGTTCCAAATTTTATATTTAAAATGATGTACTTGAGTTGTTGAAATTGTTGTTTTATTCCTACGATATCTTTTCGTACTAAAAAAAAGTCAAATCTATTTTTTTTTTCTATTTTCTTTGCAGTAATTTACAGGTCAGAACCCAATGCAAAAAATGTTTCCTTATGACTTGTCTTAAAGTTGACAAGGCAACAAACAATTATTTTTTTCCTCAAAATATTTTTCGTATTTTTGTGTAAGGCAAAACTCAATAATTTTCTATTGGGGATGCGCTGTTATTTGCCGAGGTAAACGATCATGGGGAGATAATGTAAACTGCAATAGTATTAAAGTAAATTTAACGATATCGCGTTGACCAGCGTTATTATTGTTTTGAATGGCGTTAGTATTACCACATTACATAAAAGCCGCATACAAAAGATTGCAACATGTATTTTGTGAAATTTTGCCCATTATACTGAATCTAAAGAAAATATTTTGTGAGTATAATTCATTTTAAATTGTTAATACAGAAGTTTTATCCGAATGCTTTCCACGATAAGTAGCTATCAAGCTTAGAAACATAATTGAATTTTGATATTGTAAATCTGTTTTAAATCAATAAATTATCCTTAATTCCATCAGTTAGAATAAAATATTGAATCCACAAGTTACCATAAAATATTTCAATAGCTGCAGTTGCAATCACGTTTAAATTAAATAAATATCAATCTAATATTCTTAACGTGCCGAAAACAATTTACTGTATTTACCACTCACAATATAATTAAAACATAAAAAAAACTTACAGGATAAATTGCTGGTGTTCCATATTGAAAACTTCCAGGGATGCCACCATAAAATGTATACGTGTACGGCATGTTAAGAACAGGTCCTCCAGACCCTGTTTGCTGTGACATTGTACTTGGTACATTACTAACAGGACTTGAATTATTATCAGTTCTTGTAAATCTTGCATCCGACATGGTTGAGTATGCCACCGAAGCCATATTACCGTCACGTACAACAGCTGCACCTAAACTTGTCGGTGTTTGATAATTTATATCATAATATGCTGCAGGCTATAAAAAAAACAATGTTTGTGGCGGGCAGCAAATAAAAGCAATGAAAATAGAAAAAAAAAATTGGAATAAACCAAATTTCACCCGAAAAATAATATAAATTAAATTATTTATATACCACATGAGGCATTCTCGGTTGCATCATCTGAATTTCTTCAAATGAATAGACGGGTTGCTGCTGATAATACGGCATTCCAGCTTGGATATATTGACTTACCATTGGGATATTTTGCACAACACCACCAGTACCTTTAGCTAAAAATAAAATTTCAATTAATTTCTTATTTGAACCTATCTGGGACGAGGTTATACCTGTTGAATTTGTTACTTTAGTATTAGTTAAACCAAGAGAAGGTGAACTCATACTACTTGTGGTCACAGCTGAATTAGATACTGAGCTAGGTGCACTACTAGACACATTTGACGAAACACTGAAATTAAAAGAAACCTTGGTGAGCACAGATTGTAAATTTTAAATTTTGACTGTGTAGTGTTTACTATAGGCTTATTTGGACACACCATTTTTTTACGAAAGCGATTAGTAAATTACAATTTTCACGTGAAAGACAAAAACAGAAATATGCAAAACATGCAAAATTTTGCAGGAATTTTTTAAAAACTGTTATAAAATTTATTCAACTCATGTATTTTATAGCAATATTTTATTGTTGTCCTAAAATTGATTTAAGTCAGGAAACCACTTATCTTTTTTTAAGCAAATTTTCAGGAGATCAGGAGCAAGATCGTACATTAAGATCGAAAAATTTAAACGGATTAAAAACATTTTCAAACATACACTGTTAAGTATGTTTCAAAATACTTTTGAATTCGCTTAAATTTTTCGATCTTATTGTACGATCTTGCTCCTGATCTGCTGAAAATTTATTTAGAAAAAGATAATTTCTTCTGAATTGCCACACATAATTTACTACTTCTGGTTTGGTAAATTTTTTATATATTGTTACCATTTGCCAAAAAATTAAATATACAACTAGGAATATCGGATCCTGCAAAAATATGAAGGAACAATGTTGGGTGTGTCTAAACCGGCCTTATTTCTTAAAAAAAAAACATTAAACTTTTATTAATGTGTTAAAATTATGAAAGCACACAAAATAAGCATAGAATACCTTTCAAATGGCGTACTGACAGGTGTTGTTGTATCCTTTAATTTTGAACTATTAAAGTTACCGTACTGTGTTGCCGATGCGTTTGTCGAGTACCTAAAGCATTAAGTTTAAGTTTTTTGGAATTGTTACATTTGCAGAAGAAACATAAATGTGTATTTTGTATAAAAGAAAAATGAAGAAGCGGTTATTCACCTGCGTATTCATTTTTCTTAAAGACAAAAAAAAACAAACAATAAAGCCATAATATAAGTTATTTATAAACGTAAGAAATAAATAAATCTCACACAAAATGTTATCGTATTAAGTATTAGATTTTAAAGTAGTTAAATTTTTTTTTATAAATAAATCAAATTATGTTTAAAATACATACCCTGTATTATTACTTAGTCCAGCACCACCATAAACACTTTGGCTATTTTGATAACCACTTTGCTGTGATGGAAAACCAGAACCCGTTTGAGACACAGACGGATATTGGCTAGATAAATATCCAGCATTTGAATTTGAACTGAGAGAAAATAAATTTTATATCGTTAAAAAAACAAACGCAAAACTCAACAAATTATTTACACAAAAAAACACGAGAAACCATTAATTAAATAGTTTTGAAACATATAAAAGAAAATTTGGATACTAACTTGGCGTTGCTATTGTTAACAGTAAGATTCTGTGATGAGTTGCTGTTGTTTGATGGCACACCACTACCTGAATTTCCAACTGAATTAACTACACCCGAAGTTACGCCACTGTTTGAATTATTAGTGATATTGCTTTGTTGTTGATACGAATTCACCGATGTAGGATTGTAATTACTGTAAGTACTTGATTGTGGATAATTACTATTCGATGAAACTTGAGTGTTTGAATAATTTGAATTTGTATAGCCTTGAGGAGGTTGATTTGGTTGATACGATGATGCTTTATTCACCGAAACGGAATTATTATTTTGGTATGAAGAAACTGTTTGGTACCCACTGTTGCCTGTCTGATTTGATTGATTGTAATGATCATTTTTAGACAACTGATCATGTCCAGCGCCAGTATTATTCATCGAATTTCCTACAACCGAATTGTTATTCGATGTTTGCTGTTGACTTGTACGTTGCGTGTATGAACCTAAATTATCGGTTAGTTGTGTAGATTGCAAAACACCCCCTCCGACAGAATTCCCACCGCCACTTCCAACTAACCCTTGTTGTTGCACAACAGATTGTTTAGTTTGATAGTCCGCAGGCCCGACAACGACATCCGATGTTTGAGACACATTCTGTGAAGGGTCTAAATTAACTTGATTGTATTTTTCCGATAAACTATCGAACGATTCTTCTGTACCAAAATCTAAGCCACCAAATTGCACATCCAAATATTGAATATTATTTAAAGTATCACCAGGCATTTCAACAGCTGTAGATGGTATCTAAGATAAAACATAGTAAGATAGTTGATTGAATTACTCCAAAATATAATATTATTTTACCTTTGAGGGTGGAGGAACTCGAGCACGAGGCGGTTTTCGTGTTTGAGGTTGACTTGAACCAAGTTGATCACCGTAACTGTTTGTATTACTATACTGAGATGAATATTGCACAGAAGCCGGTTGGAAAGTATTGACATTGACAACATTTGGTTGACCAGTATTTTGCGATGTCAATGAATTGAAATACTGAGATTGTTCGGCGGATAATGAGGACGATGCCGAATTTATTTGTTGCTGCAAGTCAAGTGACTGGCGTAAATGTGCAGCAGATTGAATTTCCGGAAATTGTGCAGCATTAGCAGCTGCCACAGCAGCGGCGGTTGTTGTGCTCGATACGACCTAGCGTTTTTGGAATAAAAAGAAATAATTTCATTGTTAGTTTTTATGTTACATTTAATAATTGGGCATACAGTCGTGCTGTATTGCTGTACCAAATCATCTGTATGTGATGGGGGGTTTAGCACTTGCTGTTCTAATCCAGGAGGAGCAGACAATTCCGTTGCACCTGAAACGGTATTTTAATCGAATTAACTATGAAACAGTATTTGAATAAATTGATATATTCTTACTGGACTGAGATACGCTTGGAGTAAAGACTTTACTATCAGCTAGAGATCCAGTATACTCTTCATTATCCCAATCTCCCCAAGTATCTATATCAGAAAAAAAAAGATTAAATTAATAATACTATTGCAGAGGAATTCAAATTGTAAAACATACTAATTTCAGGCTGCACTTGATTTGTATCCCAAGTATCAACTTCAGGCTGATGATTATCGAGGGGCCGAGAAGTATTGCGATCACGGTTATATTCTCGTGGTCCAGTACCGCGTGGACCCATTCTGCCACCACGTCCTCCACGACCGCCATAACCACCTCCACGTCCACCTCTCCCACCCCGGCCACCACCGCCTCCGCGCCAATTATTGTCTTTATTTTCCGATGATACATTATTACGATCATTTTCCCGGGTCTCTCTGCCACGCCCTGAAAGGATGTTATATAGATAATTGTGCTTTAACAAAAATTTTCTCAAAATTTACATCCTCGACTATCTGTCCCACCGCGTCCACCGCGAATTCCTCCACGGCTTCTTGACCGTTCTTTGCCGTCGTTATTTGGCCCATTCTGACCAGAATTAGAACCATCATTCCAATCGCCATCGCCACCAGATACATCATTACTGACTGATGTTAGCCGATTTTTCTTTTTCTTCGATGATGTCTCAAACGCTCCAACTGGTAATGTTTCAAGTAGAAATATTGCTGCACGTTCCAAATCATTGTCACATTCATTTAGTGCACAACATACTTCTTCTTCGGAACGTTGCGTCATTTCCATTAAATTTGCAACCTTTTCCCGAATTTTTGGATCATCTGATACATCATTTTTTATCTCTACAATTTGAGCAATTCTTATCTGTTCTGCAGTTGGCTAAAATAGAAACAAAAACCCCAATTTATCATAAGTTTAGGTCATCGTGATCTATCTCGAGATAGCAAAATCAGAATTCATATCGATTATAATGTAATCAAGAAAACACTTCTAATTGTACAAAGATATTAAGTTTCCCATTCATTAATACTACAATCAACAACAAATAACAAATATTTTTACCTTCGGGTGGTTCTTTTCCTTTTCTGTTTTAACTTCTGATTTTTTACTGGAATTTGTATCTCCAGCTCCACCACTGGATTTTTTCCCTTTATTACGACCTCCACCATCTCCTGACCGAGTTTGCTGTTGTGTACTCATAATGTATATACACTTTATTTACAAGTAAGCTAAAAGTAGATACACAAAATATTTATTTTTATAGAATCATTGTATTTTAAGGGCCATGGAAAAATAAAACATTAAAACGCATTCGATTATTATATCGAAAAACCAAGAAAAAGTATTAAAAAAATGAAAATTCCTATTTGTATTGTGAGGAAAATAAGACCGGAATTTTGTGAAGTAAATTAATAAATAATTACAAATTAATTTAATTTCTTCTAATGGTAATTACAATAAAATTAAATTATAATATTATATTTCCATAGAAACAATAAATACGATATTATACGAAAATTGATTATGATTCACATAAAAAAAAAAATTTATTTTTGCTAGATTGGCAAAACTGGGTTACTTTACTACCACCAATACATCGGCAATTTTATATATTTGGAACCGTAGAATTAATACTGTATTTGATTTATCCACCAAATGTATGCTCCTATTACCATTATTTATTTCAAGTTTGTTAAACAAACAGCTTTGATTAAATAATTTATTTTAGGATTAGCTTAGTTTAATTAATTTTTGTATTCCTTCCACCGAAATTCATAAGCCTGCCTCGAATAAAGGCCGACAAAACAACAAAAAATATCATTTTATACCGAATTATAACCACTGTTTACATTCAATTAAAAATCTTACATTGAATAATGAACTACTAACGAGTTAAATTAAACACTAAATAATTATTAAAACTTTTAATTAATTTTTTAAACTAATTTTAAATGAAATCCGACGACCATGTGCCAATCTTCAAATAAAAAAATATCTCACAGACGCCATTTCTATAATATTTTTACATCAATATATTTATCTCAAATTATGACATCTCACTTTTATTAGTTTGTATACAATGGAAAATCCTTTTGAAAGAGTGAGATAACGATAATCAACTTTGTTAAAATAAAATAAGTATAGAAAGAAGACGCGTTTTCTTTTTATTCTTAAAAATCACAATTTTTTCCCTTTTCACAAAACACTAGAAAAATGTATTATCACTTTTATCTTGTTTTCATTTTTTTAAACAAATCGACAATAGCGATTGATAAATTATAATTAATCGAATGCGTTTTATTATCGTATTATATTCAACACACTAAATTTGATTATTTTCAAAAGATTAGAAAATTAAAAAAAATATAATTTTTTTAATGAATATATGAATGTTGACGATTAACACTGTACCTGCAAATGCGCTATGGAACGCACTTGATGAGGTCACGTGATGTCTACTAAAATTTTAAGGGAAATTATTGTCAGATGAATATGAAAATTTTCGAATTTTTGATCAGGGCATGGCACCGACAGAATAGTAGTTAAGAATTATAAATATTTTATATTTTATATCCCTTTTCCTGCCTGCCATCACAATTGTTAGAGTAACGCAAAACAATCATGTTAAAAATTTATTTTGAACCAACATACACTCTTGCGCATTCCACTTAATTCGTTTTCGTCCGAAAAATAACACTATAACTATAATAATAGTAAAATAATATTTTATCAAAAACAAATAATTAATATGTTATATAATTTATATGTCATAAAATTATAATGTTTTTTTTCATAAATAATTCCGATCTAACTAAGATCCGTTACATTACAATCTGCCATTTTTGACACACACATTTGTGTGGGTGGGCTATAATTGAAGCAAAAAAAAAATAAAACTGGTAGGAAAAGAGATATCTTTTTTCCGTCCCGTTATCACAATTGTGCGGGTCAACATCGAATACGACACGAATTGTGTTTTGAATTTAATGATTATTAAATATATTCATAGGAGCATCTCAGAAAACCTGAAAGTACTTTCAGAACTAGTACAGGGGGTCAATTCGCGTTCCATGAAATAATGAAAATGAAAATTTTTTTCATTTGCAATCTAGTAGTTTGAATTATTTGCACGTAATTTTAAATTCCACTGTGTGAAATCATAATTTCTTATGGGCAATTCAAACCTACTCGATTGCAAATGAAAAAAAAATTTCATTTTCATTATTTCATGGAACGCGAATTGACTCCCAGATGTAATGAAGAAAAGCACTTCATTGTAAAAAAAGATAGGACCGGAAAAATGCATCTGTTTGAAAAACATTATACGTAACTATGTAGCTTTCTCTTTTACTCTTACTACAAAAAAACAATTCTTGTGATTTTCCTACATCGGAAGAAATACAGAGCTCTCACAATAGAAAAAAAATTTGCCTGTACCTTTTGCCTTAAACTTTTACCTTAAGAGTATCTCTCACAATGAGAAAAAAAAATTTAATTGAAACCAACTTCGTTTTATTTTAAGTTTTTTTCGGCTTTTCGGACAAAATATCATTTTAATGGACACCCATACAATGTTTTACGACAATTTTTGTCGCATAAAAACAAAGAGGCCATTTATTAACAATATTTCTACCACAAAAGTAGAAAAAATGCATTCCCCTCCCCCACGTTTAACCCCAGGGCACTTGTGTAGACAAAGATACACAAACCCTTACAAAAATGAGAAATCCCTTAGGTAGCTTCTTGGCAGCTTGGTTTCGTACTGATAAAAAGTTGGTCTACTCATCAGGTTGCAACGACCAAACTGCAAAAATCAAAATCTTGCTTTGTACCGATAATACAAAACAAGAACATATTGATTTAGCGAATTATATATCACTAAATCAGAAACCACAGGAAATTCTCACTATGTATGTGTATAACAAGCCAACACATATAATTAAGAAGAATTAAAGACGTCCGTGAATTTAATTTGTTTTAAGTTTTTTTCGGCTTTTTCGGACAAAATATCATTTTAATGGACACCCATACAATGTTTTACGACAATTTTTGTCGCATAAAAACAAAGAGGCCATTTATTAACAATATTTCTACCACAAAAGTAGAAAAAATGCATTCCCCTCCCCCACGTTTAACCCCAGGGCACTTGTGTACACAAAGATACACAAACCCTTACAAAAATGAGAAATCCCTTAGGTAGCTTCTTGGCAGTTTGGTTTCGTACTGATAAAAAGTTGGTCTACTCATCAGGTTGCAACGACCAAACTGCAAAAATCAAAATCTTGCTTTGTACCGATAATTCGCTAAATCAATATGTTCTTGTTTTGTATTATCGGTACAAAGCAAGATTTTGATTTTTGCAGTTTGGTCGTTGCAACCTGATGAGTAGACCAACTTTTTATCAGTGCGAAACCAAGCTGCCAAGAAGCTACCTAAGGGATTTCTCATTTTTGTAAGGGTTTGTGTATCTTTGTGTACACAAGTGCCCTGGGGTTAAACGTGGGGGAGGGGAATGCATTTTTTCTACTTTTGTGGTAGAAATATTGTTAATAAATGGCCTCTTTGTTTTTATGCGACAAAAATTGTCGTAAAACATTGTATGGGTGTCCATTAAAATGATATTTTGTCCGAAAAAGCAGAAAAAAACTTAAAACAAATTAAATTCACGGACGTCTTTAATTCTTCTCAACTTCGTTTTATTTATCTTCATACTAATAATATTTTTAAAATTGTATTTTATATTATTAATTATAATGTTAAGATATATTAAACCGATAAATTAGAACTTATTTGCATTTTAACATGTTTTGGTTGGAAAATGACAACAAAAACCCTGATTTTGAAATTTAGCTAACTTCATTAGTCTTTTCTTAAGACAAAAGTTTAGAGTTTGCTAACTGTTTCCTTAAGGTAAAAACGAATTTTTTTTTTGTCAAGTTTTATTTTCAAACAAACTTGTAAGGCAAAAGTAAAAATGTTTCTATTGTGAGAGTTCTGATACACTTCTACTTCCTTTTATTCAGCCGATCCATACGGGATGTCAAATGAAGCAGGTTCATCTTCGTTTCTTTCCTCGTTTACCTGCTATGATACCGGTTTTAATTGCGACTCATTTTTCAACAAAATAAATTTCTGTAACGCAGCTTCAACATAAATAGAAAAGAAACAAAAATATTTTAAATTATTTTTATTTATTTATTTAATTGAACGTTACAAGAACTGTACGACATTTTGCATCCCTTTTTGTGCTTTAAAAGCTCATTTATAATGAGGTGTGAGGTTTTTCTACCAATATTTTTTTTAATGCGTTTTGAGGCTCAAGGCTTACCCTGCTCTTTCGTGATTGTGCTTTATACATCCTCACTTTACGCTTACTCAGCCAACTCGAGGATGTACGGCTGTACGACCGATTTAAGACCATCTGCACATTGCAAGCTCCATGCCAGCCTATACCGGCATGGAAGATGGGTCGGCCCATGGGTTTTGCACACCGACATTGGTGGTAATCTACCAAATTCCTCGTAATGTTTCCTCTTTTCTTTGCATTTTATTTTTATTCCTATATTTTAGAGTATGTTTCAAATCTGATGTTCCGTTAACAGTCCCAAGACAATTGCAGAATGGTTGGTATTGGTTGTGTTTACACGGGCATTTATTCAGTAACCTACTGTTTTGGGAACCGGACAAGTGGTGCATACATAATAATTAATATGTTTAAGCTTCGGCACTTGGATCGGGAGGTACTGGGTTCGAATCCCATGAGAGGGTAGATGTAAAACTAATTTTCATCATCGATTACAATCGGTGATGTTAATAAACACAACTAAGACCCTCTGAAGAATTCAGCACCGACCCACCATCCACGTCAATGTACAGGTTTACATGGAGCTTGCAATGTGCAGGTGGTATACTGTAGTGTGTGAGTATGTGAATAGCTGAATGGGTTAATGATTTGGAGTGAATGCGTGGTATCACAATGAGTCAAAATTGGCCTAAGTGCCAGCCACTAAAACCTAACCCACTGTTTTGGAAGGACTCTATGAAGGTTTGCTTCCGAAAATTATTACATCAGACCTCAGTTAGGCCGTTTTCCTTGAACATCGGAACAATTAGATTTTTATTTTAGTGTATTTCAACAAAAAATAAATAAAAACAAAATTAAAAATATCCCTTTTCCTGCCTGCCATCACAACTGTGTGGGTAACACAAAGAATCATGCCAAACATTTATTTTTGTATGAATTTGGATAAACATACACATTTGTGCATTCTACTTAAATCGTTTTCGTTCGAAAAATAACACTATACTATTTATAATAATAGTAAAATAATTAATATGTTATCAAAAACAAATAATTAATATGTTTTCAAATTATAATGATTTTTTCAAAAATAATTTCGATTTCGATTTTTTTAGTAATTAAATTGAAAGTTTCAACCAAGGAAGTTAAAATACTGAGGAATAGGTGGCAATATTTTACCCATATAAAATTTGCTATCTCATCTGTCACAAGCCAGAATAGGATGGTTGTATAAAAAATCCATATGGTTTACTCATATTTCGCTATAAGCACCCGCCAAACCGGTTAGTGTTGTTGTATGAAGTGACGTGTTAATTTTGCGCAGTAAAATTATAAATTATAAATTTTTAAAATTATCAATTATAATTCATCAAAATAATACAAACTTTATGAAATAGTTATTTGTTTATATAGTGGTGTATTATGTGATAACAAAAAATACAGACTTTTGTACAAAATGAAGTGTATCGTGAAAAAATACGAAAATACGCCTAAAAAATTTCAAGAAGGAATATCTTACCACCAGCAAGTTTACCAAGTGATTATATAAAATAAAATGTAAATTGTGCTAAGAAACAAGTGATTTGTGATAAATTTATCCTTACTTTATGTTAAAAATCAGAAAAAATTAAGAAAACAGTTTTGGTTGTTGGCGTGGGGTGCCTATATTCGTTTCTTGTTTTTGTAATCCCGTTGATTTAGATGCTTTCTCTTTTACCCTCCGAATTTGTGACACTTGACATTTGCTTAGGCTCATTCTGTACATTTAACTTCTTTGGTTTCAACCAATTCATAAACTCGAATTACCGCGCGTGTAAAATTTTTGCATTATCGGTTAGTTGGGCACAACACCAAATGCAACATTTCAATTATTGCATCGGTCATTATCATTTACCTATGCACAAGTATATAAAAAAAAGTTACATTTCAATCCGCCATACCACACTTTGATTCTTTCGTTATGATTCTTTCCTCGTTTCCGTTTCCCTTCACCTCAAACTAACAAAAGCTTGTCGGTGAAGGTGAAAGAAACGAGGAAAGAATTACGACGAAAGAATCAAAGTGTATAATCCGCCAAGATGTGCAAAAACGATGTAATCAAATTACGTTCATGAACATATTTGAGTTTATTTAACCGAAATACATTACACTAGAAATAGTTGAAGATATATTATTGTCGGAAAGGAAATGAAGAAATTTATATGATTGGGATAGGTCAGTAACAGAATAAGATAGAATTCAGTTACAAATATTTACTTTTGAAGTAGGTCTTAACCATACATTAATTAAAGTATAATACTTTCATAGCTCGTGTTACCTTTGTGTCAAAAGATTAATTTTAAATAAAACGTAAATATTAAGCTTATTTTTGTATATTTATTTAAGAAGCGTTAGTAATAAAATTAATATTTAATATGGTACATAAAGCTTATTTTTAATAAAAATTAATTTGTTGAAACTTACAAATAATTGATAGTTAGTCAAAATTCATCTGGAAAAAATTGCAATTAAGCTATTCAACATTTCAATATTTACAATTTATTTGATTTTGTAACTTGAATTTATTCACTAATCTTTATTCCTAATTCTCGCAATTGCAATTATATCAGCTGAACTTTGATTTCATAATTCAATTTATGTACTCCACAATGCACTACTATTCCTTAACCTTAATAATTATACTCATATTTCAGGTTAATGATATGTAATTTAAGGTTTGTTTATGAAGAAAGGCTGGTTAAGGGTTTTAAAGACATTATGGTTTTGTTAAATTTAATATACAAATAATTAACAATATTTTAATTAGATCTTTTGAATTAATTTTCCCAATTTTATGGAACTATGGGCATTCTACCCAATAAATATTTTCAGATTACTATGTTCAGGTGCTTTAGCTTAAAATGAGTGTATTAACTAAGCTCTAAACTTAGGTTAAGCGCAATTTAACGTATTTAAGAATTTGGTGCAGATCAACATGCAGAATGGAGAGTTAATAATACTTATTTATATTTCATAAATATTTCTATATTATCAACACTTTAATTTTACTAATACACTTTATTTAAACTCAATAATTCCCCCTTCCGTCTTGTTATGTGTAAACAGGCTGTAGGAATAGGACCAGCGTTATCCGCCACATGTTATCCAGTATTTGATCCTACAGTCCAATCAATTAATCAGTCCACAGTGCACTGTTATTACTAAAATACTCACAAATTTATAAACATGCACATCTCGAAGAAGCAGCTACGCCATATTTTATTTACTACATACATTGCGGCGAGAAAACGAGGTGAAACATAATTACTTCTATAGTGTGTAGGTAGTTTAAACTAGTAAACTTTCATTTGCTGGTATGTTGGCTTGAGACGCTGATTTCTTCTTCATTTACTATATAGTATTTCTAGAATATTTGACACAACATGATGAATTCAAAACTTCGTTTGGATCGGGTGGTACCGGGAAAATCGTAATAGAAGCAGGATACAAAATCGGGTTTCATCATCTGATTACGATCAATTTGTTGGAAAACAGAACTTGTAGCGGCTATGCAATGTACACTGATGTCGAATGGCTACTGCACAACGAAATAAGTAGATGGTGCACGCGTAATAATTATGTACAATTGTTATTTTGGCATAAACATAAGTATTGTGTTACGTAATACCAAAATAACAAATCGGATAAACAAAAAAATTGGTACACATATTGGACTGGCTAATTTTTCGATTATTATCAGTACGTAGCATTTTCCATGACAGTATAAGGTTAAGGCTGGCAAGGAGCTATACAATGCGCAGTTGGTAAATCGGACCTAAGTCTATACGACCTAGATTTGGCTAATGTGTAAGGTTGAGCTTGAAAAGCGAATCACGAAACCACAAAAGTGTTGGGAGTGGTTCAACCCAAAATTGGATTGTAAAGATTATAAACAAAGAGATAAGCGTTTACTTATTTTGTTAGAATTTCATTTATAAACTTTGATGTGATTGAAAAAAAAATATATTGTTGGTCTATTATTTAAAACCGCGTTGCCCGACGTTTGGTTATAGGGTGTCCACCGATAGGTCTTACCTTTGACTATCGTGGAGATGATTGGTGTCGTCTCCAACATTGCCAACCGCCCTAAAGTATTTTAATACTGGTTGTGGTTGTCTGGAATAGGCGGCAGGCATGGCCTTGTCATTTGTATCGGTCGCTGCGTATACACCATTCTGACATATTAATGTAATGACCCGAACTAGTCCGTCAGACCCTAGATGCGTATCTATGATCCTCCCGAGTGACCATTTTGAAGTTTGTATGCTTTCCTCTTTGATGATTACTAATTGAACGAAAGCGATTGTCATTGTGTCATCTGTATATCGATTTTGTCTCAAAATGTGTGAAACGAAATGAGTGTAACCGGAATGATATAGTAGTAGCATATGTATTTGTGGTAGTTTCGTGCGTATGATTGTTTTTCTGCATATGCAAGCCACGTGTCATTCTTTCTTTGTTTATTCATAATATTTGTTTATTCTTTCAGTGTAAACATGATTTCGGCTAGTGTATTGAGGAACACGATTGCGCTTTTTGGCACTCAAAGGGTTAACCATTGTAAACGCCATATTTTTGCGTTGTTTATGTATTTTCGGTTTTTTTATAATTTCTAAAATTTATGAAATTTAAAATAAATTTACCTATAAAATTTTATTATTAGATGTAAAACTATT
Source organism: Nephrotoma appendiculata (assembly GCA_947310385.1). Taxonomy (NCBI): domain Eukaryota; kingdom Metazoa; phylum Arthropoda; class Insecta; order Diptera; family Tipulidae; genus Nephrotoma; species Nephrotoma appendiculata. The sequence goes on along the minus strand of OX371225.1, from coordinate 154,650,990 downwards.
TTATGATAATAGATAATATAAAATATATTGGCATGTTAAATAATGACACTCCACAGCTCGAGAGTAGACGTAATGTGCTGAGAAAAGGAAGTAAGCACCATAAAAAATTAAACCGATTCGCCCGGATCGTGTTATTTTGGTACTGTTCACCATACAAATGACACAAATACGAACAAAAGAAAAATACAAATACAAAGACAAAGATAATTGTGTATTATACACTGTGTACGTATTCGATTTTTTTTGCTTCACTCATTTTAAATGAGTAACTCACGAGACAAAATCGATACCCTGGTCGATGTTTCATCCGAAAATGTTGAATCAGATGGCCGTAAACGTGTTTGACGAAAGGGATGAAATTCTTACTATTTAGAGCAGTGCCCTTTTGACGCATGATTCAACATTTTCGAATTAGATGGCCGTAGAGGAATTGGAATCATATGGTGTCCAAAAGCTACTTCACTAAATAGTGAGAATATCATCCGTATCATCCAACACAGTGGAGGAAACGTCATGGTATGGGGTGCAATGGGTACGGAGTAGGTCGGAGATCTGGTGTTTGTTGAGACCACCATGAATAAAGAACAATGTTTGCAAGTTTTACAGAATCATTTAAAAGCAGTGCAACAAAAATGGAAATATCTGGACATATTAGCTTTGTTCAAGACAACGATCCCAAACATGCATCCCACTTGGTAAAAAAGTGGTTGATCTACACTGTCAAATACATTTTACTGAACTCCCACAATAGCCAGATCTCAGCCCCATCGAATATCTTTGGGATAATTTTGAAAAACGGGTGCAACTACATGATCTTAGACCAAAAGACGATTTAAATACTAAATTAATCGACCAGTGGTACCAAATTACGTCGGAAGAACAGGAAAACTGGTGCATTTAATGCAGAATCACATAAAACAGGTCATAGCTTAGAAAAGGGTGATACACAAATTATTAATTAGATTTATTAGTAATAATACTAGGAACTGTATGTTTTTTCATTAATGTATTTTTCTTTGACTACGTTTTGTTAAGTAAATGAATTTAAAAAAAATTGCTTTTACACCTGTTATATCAGCCTTGTTGATGCGCTTGTGTATTTATGAGAAATATATAAATAGAAAAAAAAACAAATACTAAAGATGTTGCGTAAAGAAAATATCCCTTTTCCTGCCAGACAAAAATTTGTTTGCTTTTATTTAAGTCCAACCCATTGAAAATGAGTTAGCTGGAATGCACAAATGTGTATATGTTGGTCCAAAATACATACCAAAAAATATTTGACATGAACTTTTGTATGACCCACACAATTGTGATGGCAGGCCGGAAAATAGATACACTTGAACCTCGATTATCCGGGATGAATGGGACTAAAAGATAATCAAAAATTCCTGTTAATCGACTGTTTTTTATTAGAACTAATAAAATCCCGATTAGTCAGATGAAATTCAGCAAGATTAACGAAGAGACTAAAAAATCCCGGATAATCGAGGTTCACCGATAATCGAGATTCAAGTGTACATATCCCTTTTGCTGACCGGTAACGCAATTGTGTGGATACGGCAAAAGTACCATGTCGAAAATTTATTTTTGTATGTATTTTGAACCAACTTACACATTTGGCATTCCTTTCAAACATATTTTCGTCCGATAAAAGCACTATAACTATACACACAATTGTGTTGGTTGTACTTCAAATCAAGCGATTTTTTTATCAAAAACGCCATTACATACTATGGTATTTTACTCACACATTTGTGTGGTTTGGACTTAAATTGAGCCAATTTTAAATTTTGGTTGAAAAGGGATATATGAATTTATCGAAAAAAATGGAGCTCTCCACACTTTAATTCTTTCGTCGTGATTCTCTGATTTCAAAAAATCAATCTACGTCCACATTTGATTTCTTTGCGCATTTGTAGGGCGTACCAAAAAATTCGTTCGGATTGTTTTGTTTGCTTATACATACATATTAAAAACAAAAATGAAAATAATTAATTTAAAACTGAAATATTGAATATTTTATTTTAAATTATACATTAAATTAAATATAAATTATATTTTAAATTAATCATTTTTATTTCTATTTTTTATTATAAGCAAACAAAACAATCTGAACGATATTTTGGTACACCCTTTTTTTACTATAGCCTGTCTTTTTTTATGTATGTGCGTAAAATTATGTTTTTTGATTTATTCGTATAGTAAAAAATATTTATTATTTGCTGCGAAAATTGCTTCCTTGGTTGAAAAAAATATATTTTGTGCACTCGAAGCAAACATTAAACTAAAATTAATCCAAAAACGACAAATAAACAAGATGTTTATCTATCTACGTAATAGTGCGAAGAAATATTTATCTACGTAATAGTGCGAAGAAATCAGTGAATCAAAAAAAATATTGACGAAAAAAGAATCAACAATTTCCCCGCCAAAAAATTAGTTTGTGGGTGAAGGGGAAAGAAACGAAGAAAGATCCACGCTGAAAGAATTAAAGTGTGGAACCGCGGAATAATGCCCGGTTTACATAAGACCAACATTTTTCTTCTGCAAAATGAATAAGATATAAGGTCGTGTTTCAATTGGTTTAAATGCCACATAAAAAGTTAAAAAGTTAAAAAAAAATTCGTGGTAATTTTTTTTTAACTTTTTAACTTTTTATCTGTTTCAATTGGTTAAAATTTTGACAATAATATGGTTGCTTATTTTATGTGTAATTATGAACGTATATAGCAAATTTAAATATGAAAATATTTAAAATAAATACTATTTAAATGTATATTAGTTAATTATGGTTAGTTTACATCTAAATCATTACGATTTTTCTCAAAATTTGTACTTGACAAATTTCTGGTTACAAATAAATATTTTTGTTAGCCAAATGTTTTCTATATAAAAATTTTATCAGCTCTTGAAGCGGATAAAAAGTTTGACATTTTTATTCACCACAATTTTTAACTTTTTAACTTTTTATGCGGTATTTAAACCAATTGAAACACGCTCTAAGATTGAATTTTTGCACATGAGACAAGAAAAGCAATATATCCCAACAAAATTTTGCAGAAGAATTTTTGAGCAAAAATTACCATAAAAATGAAAATGTTGCCATAAAATATATTCGATCCGAGTATTTTTATGGCAACATTTTTAAAATCAACAAGAAAAAAAATTATGTCGCATTTATAAATGTTGAGGATTCATAATAAAAACAGACGCCATAGATAAAAATGTAAATTTCGCATTTGAATTCATTGAAAGTAAATTAATAATGATCCTATAAAAAAAATTACGCCATTACTATATATGTTTGTTTCTTTCTGGCACATTGATTATTTTTATATAGCGGACTCTTTCTTATTTACCTGCAAAAATTTGCAGAAGAAAACAATTTTCTCATGTAAACCGGGCATAAGGTGTATATTTTTTTAATGTAGTGTACCTCGCATTTCGGTTATTTGTTCGGTTGTTGTTCCAACCCTGGAAAATTGCCCAATTAGAAAATTATTACTCAAACATTTTTATGGAGTTTCGTGTTGTCAAAATAAAGTAGAAAAAAATTCTTTGAAGAAAATGTCATTATCACCGGCTAGTGGAATTGGAAGATATTATGCCAGATCTGCCAAAATAATTAGATTCGCGCGACACGGCTGCACAAATAGGCCATTTTATCACATTGTTGTGATGGAAGTAAGACTACATAACCTCAACTTATCCATATAACTAAATTTTATCAATTAATATTCCAACAGAGAAAAAAGGCGCAGCATCAGCCTGTTATAGAGCAAGTTGGTACATATGATCCGCTTCCCAATGAGCACAATGAACAATTAGTTTCATTCAATTTTGAACGAATTCGATATTGGATAGGGAAAGGCTCACATATTTCTACGCCTGTCGCTGAACTTCTTGGGATATCTGGTTTTATGCCCATCCATCCAAATACTTACATGAAAGCTTGGCGTAATCGAGACGAACTAGCGAAAATAACTGTTCAACAGCCAGAATCTAAGAGCACTGCAACGATAAACTAATATCGTGAACAACTGGTACCTAGTTTTGTAAAGTTAAATAAAAAATTTTATTATAGAATTTGAACCTTTATTTGTTTAATAATAATTTAATTTGTCTTTTTGTCGACTAAAATCCGAAATAAATCTATTTAAATGATGTAAAATATTCTAAATGATGGCGAGAAAAATAAAAATGCAAAACATCAACAAAAACATATTTACAGCACAAAACATAATTATGTAAATGACAAATCCATCCGTTGAAAATTATTCTGCTTTAGAAATTCGTTCTTTTACAATATCACCGGCAATTTTCTTTGCTTGTCCCATAAGTTCATCGAAGGTCTGATCAGCGGCTAAAAATAAAATAAAAACCTTTTAAAATGAATCAATTCCAAAAAATGTACTTTACACTGTATCTTACGTTTCTGTATTTTGAGGAAATATGGCCGTATTATTCGGTGGTAGATAAAAACCGATCCATTGTTTTCAATTGGAATCATGCACCAGATAAGAAATCCACACTATAAATTAATAAAAATGAAATATGATTAGATTTTCGTATTATAATGTATCGGTTTTGTAGGGGGACTACCTTAATCAACCAGTAAAATGGAATTATTTTTGTTATCACGACTGAAAAATATTCAAATATAGAAAGAACCGCATAGAGAACCCAATATGTAAGCCACTTTGTATCATCTACTTTTGATGTTGATTCTATGGCTTTAATCGATACGTAAGCTGGATATACAACTCCTATTAAATTACATAGAATCTGGGCGGCGTATCCAAATACAAGATATAGCACGATCATTATAACAAAACCTGGAAGAAGACAAATTAAAATTAGAATAATAAAAAGACCACGTAAGAGGTAAAAGCCCTTCCTTCCCCGCTCACCATATTTATATTTAGATTCATTATCTTTATAATTTGGTATTCTCACTTTTTTCGCTAGTGCTTCAATTAAAATTGAAAAGTCGGGTAAGCTTGCCATTATCTCAGGGGTATTAACTTTTTCGTCTCCCATATTTTATTTCGTTTTTAAGCAAACAAATTTCAATTTACACAGCGAAAAAAATGCGAGTCAACTACTGCGATCCCAGAAAATACTGAAATCTAAATGGCTAAACCTCACTCTATTATATTAATTAATTAACTATAATAATATAATTCTGAAAACGGCTGATAAAAGTTTATTTGACGATAAAAATAAAATTTCGAATTAATTAACCCTTTAGTGCTTAGATTGATTGGTAAACAGAAATGAGACCGGTTGCTACTAAACTTTTAAAATTAGATACGATTTAAATGAGTTTGTGATTTGTATATTAGCATTTAATTGATATGGGTAATTGCTGTTTCGTTGAGCGGAGCATAGCATTATAAATTTAATTATATAGGAGAGTAGAATATACATATTGTATTATTGTGGTAATGACAAATCATGGCCGGCCGCGGCTGTGGATTTAAATGGATTAATCGACGCTAGATACGATTAAAAAAAAAGATTGTGAAAACTTGGATTAGATAAGAGAAAGCTGCGGGTAGCTAAACATTTCCAATCCTATTTTTATAAAAATTATTTCATGTGAGTATGAAATAAAAAAGAAAATAGTGATTAAACACTCCCTCCGCCAATAAAGACGACGTACCTCATTAATGAGATCAAAGTGCACGCATACCTAACTAATGAAATTTTTTATAATATACGTTGTATTACCTATACAAAAAATATTATTTTTGATAAGCACACAAATACAAATTAGTGAATGGCATGCGGCATTATTTGCAAGTTAGCATTTTGAAAATTTTGTGAGCGGAACTTCGATAGTGCATAAGTATTTTATCTTATCATGAATGTTTTGGAAATTACCCTAATTCCGAAAACACAATATTGAGATATGTATGTATGTATATGTGAAATTAATCAGCATGACTTTATAAAAAATTTGCCGGTTTTTGGAACCAAGCCAGATTTTGCTGCTAAATTTATTGAATTTCAGAGGCTACGAAAGCAATTTCTTTGAGATAGGCTAGAGAACTATTGATAGAAAAAACCGGTTAGTAAATTACAAACAATTATGTAATAAAGATAATTATTGCATGCATAGTACAATTTGGAAGAACAACCTTGGATGACGTGCCACTTCTTTAATCACTATCTGTCCATATTTAAGTCAAACGACGGTTGTTTATGAACACGAAAACAATATTTTTTAGAAATCAAACCGATAAATCTGGTGGATTATATGGTGAAATAACCAAAATACATAATATGTTTCGAAAAAGAGGTAAGCTGAATCTGTATAAAACTTAAACGTCACCATAAAAGATTTTTTGTTGTTTTGGTGTAAATGACGTTATGCGTCACCTTCAATAAAACAGCAAAATCATTGAATGAAAATCATGAATCTGGGGAAATATCACAAAGCCACCCAAAAAATTATAACATAGTAAAATATATTTACCTGAAAATATGTACAAACGCTGTACACTTGTCTTTTCTTCTGCCCAATCGAATGCCGCCGTCCATGGTTTAGTTTTGTCGCGAAGCCCAACATCTAAGTTACCCTTTAATTCATTTACTTTTGATTCCATATTGTATCAACTCAATTAATTGTAAGCAAGTAAAAAATAAAAATCCAAAATTAGGAAAGATTGCCAAATAATTTGCAATGTGTTTTAGAATTTTTAATTTTTTGCAGCGAGATCCAATCCACAATTTTTTTTTTATTGACTGATTACAGATATGAAGTTAGCAAAAATTTCTGTTTTTTCAAAAGCGCGTGGTGAATATATAATTTATTTTGGTTGTGGTGAAATTAAATTTTTTTGGGTTGCCTGATTGATTATGTACAGAAATGTTTCGTTATTATGAATTATTTATTTAAGTCACTCTTATTTGGCCAAATATTTTATAACTCTAGATAATGGTAAGGTTTTTAATAATTATCAGGCTTTCTGTCCAACCATAGAGCAAAATATACATAAGAGGAGTCATGTAGAGTTTCCGAGGTTAATCTATTTTACTTTTGGCAACCTGTAAAAGCCAAACAAGAACAATAAACTATAAAATAACAATGCCGATATGTTTATAAGATATGTATAAATGGCTTAATTATAGAAAAAAATTAAATTTGTGTATATAAATATATTAAAACTATAAAATAAGATTAACCTCGGAAAAATCTGCTTATAAAATTTGCACTACTTGATTTCTCTTGTATATTTATTGCTCGATGGTCCAACTGAATAAGCTCAACATGTTTGGTTTGCGGATTTCGAGACTTCATAAATAGCTCATATTTCTGTTTAGTGAGTTATTAGATCTTAAAACTAAATTACATTATTTTCTTTATATTCTAATATAAAAAAGGTCTATTATGCTAATAGTTAGACTCGATATCTTTATGCGTCGTTTGGTCACATTGACTCCTGTCATCATGATTTATGGTCTGCAGCGACTCGAGTTTCATGTGTACTGTTTATTCTTATCATTTCCCAGATATGCAACTATGCACTTGTTGGGATATTACTCGACCGGTTCCTGTAATTTCAAGCCAGTTTTTCGGGCGTTGAGACGGTAGTTTTTTTAGCAGGTTGATAATAAATGACTATAAATGGATTTCCTGTACGTCGTCTTTTATCTTATGATGATACAAATTGCTTGGTGATAACTCTCATGGTGTCATTTTCGAATTTATCGGAAAATTTCCGGATAGTACTCGGTCGTTAGATCCACAGTTTGAAGACATATTGTCTCATTTTTATTACGAGTTTATTCGGTGAGATAAATTGCATTATTGTCTGTATTTCCGATGTTTATTTCGGTTGTCATCACTCGAGTTTCATGTGTACATGTTACGTTTGTGTTTATCGTGTTGTCTTGTACTTTCCATTTGGAACGACTCGCTTATCATTAATAAATTTGGTTTGCCAATTACATGTGCTCTTAAATAGAGTCATTTCAGGTGGATAAGATTATTTTATCATTAGAGCATAAAAGACTGAGATCAAAATATTAGGTATCGGACTTAGATTTGTTTGGCCCACAATTGATGAGGTGATAAACAAAGATCGGGTGGTTTTATTTTGTTCTTCTATTTCTATTTTTCAAATCATCTGTCAATTCTCGTTTAAACATCTCCCATAGTAGATTTCCGGTTTTCGGGAGAACGAACAATCAGGCAGCATCAGTACGATGAACGTCCTCATTATTCCTGGCATATTTGGCAAGGTCGATTCTCGCATCCCTTTCTATGGACGATTATAAAAGTTCGGAAAGCGCCGGTGGTGAATCAGTTTGAAACTAACTTAACTACAAAAAATGACACGTGATCGATACGCCGACAAAATCAAGGATATTCGCGATTTCCAACAAAGTAGCTGACATCTGGTGAACAAAATGTGAATCATATTTGCTATGCAGCAAGGGGGATTAAAACTGTTAACAATGGATTTGACAATTCTCGTACCCCTTGTAGACGTAAAAACCAACGCTATCTACATTCGATGAAAGTCGCCAATACATAGATTCATGTGTTTTATATTGACGATTGGAGCGGAATTTTTTTAAACTTTGATAACTACAAATTTTGACATTTATGCCGCATGCATAAAGAAAAAAAACAATCAGTAACATTCGCGATAATTCATCTTTTTACTGTTCTAGCTTTGCTTGGTTTAATTTTGTTTAAATATATTAACTAAAAATAATATAAGTTTTGTATAATTAGTGATTTTGTGGTTTATGTAATATAAAAAACATGAATCTATATGTATATCCTTGATTTTCCGGCATATGGATCACACATGTCATATTTTGTAGTTAAGTTAGTTTCAATCTGATACACCACCACCGCTTTTCCAACTTTTACAATCGTCAATTACATATGCCAAAAATCACTAATTATATAAAACCTATATAATTTTTAATTTATATATGTAATTAAACAAAATTAAACCAAGCTAGCACAGTAAAACGAATAAATTATCGTGAATGTCGCTGATTGTTAATTTTATTTATGCATGTGGCATTAATGTCCAAATTTTTATTTATCATAGTTAAAAAAAATCCGCTATGTGGAATCCGTGATGCTCCAATCGTCAACACACTATTGATACTTGCATATGAAGTGCAAAATTTACCGTTAATCATTAAATGTTAATGGGTGCTTGTTGGGTTCTTGACAAGAATGTGATAATAATACGAACGCCTACAATAATGCAACATAAAAAAGGACAAAGTACCTTCAGATGCACTAATTCACAATATAGTGCAATATTACGTAATATGGTACAATATAATGCGCAGTGGCAAGCAAAATTGTGCAACGTCGCGCATGGAGTTAAAGATGAGTTTCCTTTTAAATGCCAAACTTTTATATCGGGAACTGTGCAAGATAGGAGAAAATTACTAATGCTGAAGATTGTTCAATGTCGAAAAGGACGTTTAGTGGTGATCTTGCATGACCTTGAAACTCATTAGTTTGAGAGATATTGACGAAAGCTAGGTTTTTTTTTTTTAAATTAGAACCAATACTTGTGAGTTGGCTGAGGTAAACCAAAAAGTGGAAATCTATGCTGCCGAAGAATAGAGTTGATATCACAAAGAACGAAATTGTATGGTGTAAGGCCGTGTTATAAGATTCAAGAAATTATTACTCATATGCTGACGAAACTCTTCCCACAGACTCAATATACTTGCCGGAGTACAATAAATTCAAACGTATCCGAATGTCTGGTCGAGTAATGTTTCCCAGTGAGATGACGCTGTCGGTCCTTCTCCTTTCATTTGTTTCCAATTACATATATGGAATTTCTGCAGTATAGGGATAATGATGGGCTATGGAAACTTCTTGATTTAGTTGAAACCATGCCAAGTTTTATATTTCCACGTGCTTTGCAAGCTTCGATAATGAAGTAAGTGGTCATGATGTTTGGCTACTATATATTTTAGTCACCAAACTCTATGATATTACACGGACCTTATGTATACAGCATTATGTCAAAAATAATTTTTCTGAGTTTAGAGTCGTTTCTCAACTTCGCCACAAATACAGCTGATGCTCTCTAATGCCATGGTAAAGCTGATGAATAACACGGAGCATACGCGTTAATCCGAGGTCTCAAATGAAAGCATTTACTGTTATAATTTATAGTTCTCAGTAATGCATTTCGAGTACATGACAGTATGGTCAACGGCGACACCATTCATTAGTTCATGAACAAACTCGCAGTTCTTAGAAACAAAGATCTAATTTTACCTCCAATGTAATTCCGCCAGAAATCAGTAAACTAGAGACTAACTCGAATGCAACTTCCTCTACAAATCTCGTCAGCCTGATGGCTGTGAAGTTGAATAATACGCCACAAGTAAACATATCGGTGGTACGGTGATACGGACAGCGCTCGTTAAAATTTTAGATCGCGTGGACGAATGGTAAATATGTAATAGGGTATTATTGGATTCAGAGGCAGAGGCTTCTTTCTTATCGGAAGAATGAGTTCACAGAGACTTGGGTTATTTTGAAATTTGAAGTGACGCTAAGATAAGCATATGGAGATTAGGGAACCACAGTATTGGTCTAACCAAAGGAATTACGCAATCCAAACTAAAACCGCATTTTCCATTGGATTTTGAAATTTTGATGAATGTTTATGTGATACCATATAACCAATACAAGATCTACTTCAATAGAGAACCCGTCAGTGTTAAAACTAATCAACGGACAAAAGATGGTTGATCCAAGTCCAGAAAATATTACATAGATGTTTTGATCGGAATCGATCAATTCTGGTCCCTATTATCTGAAGGACAATTACGTGAGTAAAACAAAGCTATAGCGCAGAGCAATAAATTGAGTTGGATACTTCCCGAAACATTTACAACCAACTTATATTTGAGTTGTGAGGAAAAAACTTTACGCAACTTCTGGTAAAGCGACGGCCAAAGGTTTAAAAGGGACGGTTATATCAGCTATACAAGAATCGAGAGCCATCAAAAGATTACGAGTGGCGTTTGATGTGTCAGCAAAAACATCGTCCGGTATCGCATTAAATAACGTTTTGGAATTGGCCGTACGATACAAAATTCACTGTATCAAATTCTTGTGAAGTTTTGAACGCATCGAAACCCATTCACGGCGGACATTGAAAAAATGTACCGCCAAATCTTGGTACATCTAGAGGATCGTATACATACCAGCGCATACTATGGCGTGACAAAGTTGAAGATCCATTACAGATCTATGAGTTAAATACGCCCTTATAGGCATTATTAATCACCTTCCTTTATGGAGATACGTGTATTGCAAGAGATGCGCAAGCCTTACAATTCGAGATGTAATGGCTGATTTAGCGAGCGGTGCAAGATGTTAGCGGAATTCAGCAAAATATTGTCATACGAATTAAAGTTATCTTCCAGCAGTTCAGATGTCTTAAATTAGCTTGCAATGGGCCTTTACCGCAAAGGACACAACAAGAATGGTTAAATCTAACGCAGCAGATACCGGATTTTAAGAAAATCAAAATATTGAAGTGATTAGGTTCTATAAATAGTAATACCCAGCGAAAAGAAATAAGCTGCGGAAGTGTACCTCTGCACAAAACTTGATGGAGTCACAACAGCACAATTAGCCCCCTCAAAAACCAAAGTGTCGCCCACTAATACGATATCAGCGGCGCGGATTGAACTATGTGGCGCCTTGTTACTTACAAAATACGCAACACGAGACATTTCTCCCAGCGTTCCAATTGTGGTGACATGGACCGGTCTATTTATTACGTGTACTACATCTATTGGGGAGAAAATATTTGATATTGGGGATTCGAAATACAATAAGAGTGTTTTTTGGAACTGTGTAAGTTTGACTCAATTTGTAATCGAGAACCTAGATGAAATTGCGCCTCAGGTGATGAGGAAGCTTCAAACAAATTGGCATTCTCGTGCAGGCACCTCACGTCGGTAGCCTCCTTCGGCTTATCGAATGGTGAGCTTCGCACGCTCTTGGCGCAGGTAGAACCGATGCTGAATAATCTGTCGTTGCGTGTGTTAATGGAGCAGAGTTTGATGAAAGTCTGGTGTTACAAACATGCCAAATAATCGCTTTAGTCGCTGGCAAGCGGATCAGAAAATGATAGTAATAATATAGAAACGGTACACCAAGCATATATTCACAGCATACAGCAAAGGATCAAGTGAAATCACGAGGAGGGAAATCTGCAAGTGGGTCAAGTCGAGTCAAACAAAGAGGAGAATCCACTGATAAATAATTTGAGGTATTGAAATTATATACAGGGCGGCAGGATGGGAAAGTCCGTTTATTGATATTGAAAATAGTATAGATGGCGAAATTCAACAGGTAATACACGAACTTTGGCCCCTTACCCACACAATAATATGTATCTTTGTCTCAAATTAACGCCCGAAGTTCAGTGGTTGTGAAACCATGATTATTATTTGCAGACTAAATCGACCACTACAATTTCAGCCGATTTGATGCCACGGAACCAGTTGTCATATTAGGTATGAGAATAATAATTCCTACCTATACAAAGAATATGCTTACCAGAATGTACCAGCGAAGAATTATACCAAGAAGACGTGTTATGCTGTGAATTGAAACCATGGAGATTGCTTATGTTACAACGTCACCAACCAATTATTTCATCGATGATAAACAAACATAGATTCTTTGGATCTGATGTTGTTCAGTTGTTAAAAACTTCTCGAATAGTAGGATATGCAAAGGCTGAAGAAATTCCGTAATCACCACATGCGGAATGACATCACCAAGCCAGTAATCGAACCCAATCATTGCACTATAAAACAAACCAGCACGATAATATATCAATTGCGAGAATCACCGGTAGAAAACCCACATTTCATCCGTAATTTCAAAAATCATTTTTAAACAATCCATGATTTCTAGATATCCCATCTTTTATTAATGAATCACTTAAACCAGTTGAAATAAGCATACTGATCAAGTTTCATAATTGTGTCTATTCCTCATCAGTCAGAATCATACTCGTTGAAAATCATATTTCATCCCTAATTTTAAAAAAAACAAATTTGAAAAATTTGTATATGGGTGATTTCTGGAAATCCCACCTTTTATTAATGAAATCACTTAAACAAGGTGGACAATACCCATTACCATTAGTGATTTTGTGATTTGACCCTAAAGTTGAACTAAAAGTACATTGTTTCCGGTTAATAATGAAAAAGATCGTCGTTCTAGTGACCTCCTCTGCTAGCTCGGCAGGCTGTCAATATCTTATCAAAATTTTGAATAAGTTTCTCGCATAACGATGGTTAGTAGTGTTGATGATTAATTAGTGATATTTGTTCGATGATGTTGTCTTTGAGGTGTTGAACTGTTTCAGGATTATCCGCATAAACTTTACTCTTCAAGAAATCCCATGAGAAGAAGTCCAATGACGTTAAATCGCATGATCTTGGTCTGATGATTCACGTCTGTACTTCGAGAAATTATTCGATAATTAAACTTCTCTTTCAAAAGATCCTTTTATTTCGTTGCTGTGGGGCATGTTGCACCGTCTTGTTGAAACCATATATTCTGCACATCAATACCTTTCAATTGACTCCACAAAAAGTTTCTAATCATCTCTTGGTATCGAGCTCCATTCACAGTAAAAGAAGTGCGATTTTGATTTTCGACAAAATATGGACCAATTACGCCGCACCAAAATCCGAACCATACAGTAACATTTTTGGTTTCATTATCTTTTCAAACAATTCTCTGGGATTTTCTACAGGCCAAATCCGGCAGTTTTGATTGTTGACATAACCGCCAATTTCAAAATAAGTTTTCTGTGATATCCCTTGGCCTTTTAATGTTGATTATTTTTTAGATTGCTTACTGCTGGTGCTATTTTCTATGAAAGAATTTATCTGGCTCAACAATATTTCTCGAAACAGGTTTGCAGTTGCATGGGAACGTCAAACACGAATACCAATTATGTAAGAAACCTTCCGTGTGGTTCTATCTTCCATTCGTGCCGTCACCTCACGTAAACTTTGATCTTTTTGATTGATTGAGATGTGCGGAATTGTCAGTATAATCTGTTTCTAGACACTATACTGCGGTAGATGCATAACATATTTTTTGGGTACGAATTGGGCTGCATTGGAATTATAGCAACTTGTATATAAGTTATTTTATAGACAAGTTCAGAGCTTCATCCGGGATTTATGTTAGCATCTCGATTCAGCTCAACATACCAGATTCTAACATAATTGGTTTGCCTATAGCACGGCCGATATCCAAAACTTTTCTGCGCAATCCAGTTTTAAATCCTCACCCATTTCTGAATACCTGATTTGACAATAATTTTTGGGATATGGCCATGAAACTTGGCCATATCCCAAAAATTATTGTCAAGAATGGTCGAATTGTAGAACTTTATCAAAAATATACGTTATAATCCCAATATACAAACTGACCTTTTTTATTAGAATCCTGGCCCAGCTCTGCAAAACAAATTAGAAAGTTATCGATTAGGAAACGTCCTGGTTCCATTCATTATAGCCAAATTCCAAAATTCCCACTGTGTATTTATTAGTGATAGGGTTGGCTTCCTTGATGAGAACCAACCTGTCGAGAATGATATTTGGTTTTTTAGTCGGCCACTTGGATCGAGGCTAAAGCGAAGTTACCATCTTGGTACCATCTTTTCCAAAAATGTTAAGTGAGTGGACTAGTTGCCATCTGGATAATAGTCTAACGGTAAATTTGCCATTGGAATCTCGATCCGTGGTTGAAATAAATAAATCTTCACAAAGTTTGTGTGATTGACACACATGTAGCTCGGATTGTCGTTTTCCGTTTCCCACAATCGGCGAATGGTACGATCTAGATCAAGTTCGCAAGACAGCGATCCGGTTTTGATCTGGTTGGTGGGTAGAAGACTACCTGCAATGTACCATCCCAGTTGGGTACTATGTGCGATTTGGTTATTTTCTTAATCTTCTAATGACCCCTTGGAAATAATCGTGAAAAAATTATCGGGTCCTATCAAAATGTCAATTTCGCTGGCTTCATGGAACTGTGGGTCGGCTAATTGTATCTTATTGAGTATGGTTTCAATTGGTGACAAAGATACAGATTGGGAGAATACGGAGGTAGTTCGGGGTAGAACGAAAACGCTTAATACGAGCTTAAAATCTGGCTTAAAATGAGGTACAGCTTGCAAGGTAATAATACCCTTGGTATGTCCAGCGCTGATTTGTCCGAGTCCTAGAACAGCGATCTTTTTGCGAAGTTTTTGATCTCGTGTCGAGTAAAACATTACAATGTAAGTACTGTCCGTATATAACCTTAACTTGAACCAGGGCTGTAAGTAAAATGGTCGTTCTACTTGACGAACAAACTTTGGTCGGTAGTAGGTTGGTGGAGCAAGAGGCACAATTGGAGGTAGATGGTTGACTTTACTCATTCGGTTTGTTCGTAGATCCAGATCGATTTTTCTCGACATCCAAATCGAAAATGTACAATCACAAGTGAATTGTGGCACTTTGGACATTAATGACACTTGTTATTGTATTTGCAATGAGTAATGGACGTAAACTGGACATGAAAACGAGATAGAGATGAACGATTTTATACCGATTCTTGATGTGATGAGTTGGTAGTGATAATAGCGGTTTGATACGGCTTGGTGTCGTTCTATCAATGCATCCCCTTGTGACCGGTGGAATTTCATAAATTCGTCAAATGTAATAAACACGTTATCTGTGGTCTGTAGTAATATTGGTCTTCGAACTCATTGTAGTGAGATTCTGTTCCGGGGTGAATTTTAACGATTTTATCCTCAATGCTGGTAAGTTCTATCAGGAGTTCATCATCGCGTTTCAACCGAACTATCAGCTCATCGATATCAACAGTGGTTTCTTAACAGTTTGGACACGTACGTAGGCATTTTTGTTTGTGAAACATTCAGATTTGATCGTCGCCTGTTTAGAGCTTCAGACATTTCGTTGTCCGACAAACAATTTATAACCGTAACAGGCTTTATCCCAGCAAACAAACGTTGATGGCAGTATGAAACAGATTAAACCATTTGCACACGTCGAAGTGAGAAAACAAATAAATTTACTTCGGTTTCTTAGATACACTGCATATTTACCCCCACTTAATTGCTTGTTTATCAATTTCATTTAGAAAAATTTCTATTTCATTTTTATCAGTCTGGAGATTTCATTTGAGGTGCAAGTTGATGCAGAATCTACCTAAATACATATATATTTAAGTAGATTCTGGTTGATGTGTAAAATATTCATTGTACATGGTATGATGTTTATTTTACAAGTATTTTCAGATGGAGAATACAGGGACAACATATAAAATGGTATGCAAAATTAAAAATATGTATTTGTATCTGCGAGTGTGTACTCTTGGTATATACAACAAAATATAAAAATAAAAAATATTGTTTCTAGTTAAATTGAGCGCTCTAATTATATGCTGTTTATGCGCTCATTGTGCGCTGATTTGTACTACTGGGATGGTCCAGTAATCGTAAAAAGTCGGTTTAAAAATTAAACCAAAAATAAAATTATATGGACGAAGTTTATTAGTTTTTAAAAAGTTGGAAAATCTAAAATAAAAAAGCCCGAAGAGAACGATCGTTGAAATAAGATTATTCGATTGTAATATTCGAGTCAAATAATTAAACTAATTGAACCGAATAGACGATCACATTACGAAATTTACACGAATTATCTAAACAACAAAACTAATTGAACATAAATAGATGATCACGAATAAATCCCAGTATAGTAAAAATCAGCACACAATAATTATCAAAAAATTAATCGCTAATTTTCAAAAAAAAAAAAAAATTATTGGTGACTTAAAAATTTGACCGATGCATGAAATTATTAGTACAATTAGAATTGTACTAATAATTTCATTCATCGGCATATTCCGCCAGAGCAATGTTAAAGATTGTTAATTCTATTCGAGATTTCCTGAACAACTGTACGAGGAATTTAACGGCAGGTGGGCTCGCTCGTCGGGGTGCAATCTGCCACATCTCACCTAGCAGGGCAAATATTGAAATTTGGCACACTATGTGCGAGGTAATGCTTCTAGAGGAAGTTATGAGTTATGTAATAGCACCTCTGTGAAATTGCCGTCAAGGCAATTTCACTATTCGTTGAAAGCTCTGAATGGTTTGAATGAGCAGGTGGGAAGCTTTATGGGGCGGTACGAACCAAACTGGTATGAACATTTAGAGAACACTTTAGGTATAAAAATAAAGGAAAAAAGATTAATTTAAATTATTAAATCGATATTCATTATGCGATTATTTTGAACAGGAAACATGTTTTTACTTTCCGCACGTATAGCGCTCCTGTATCTTTATAAAATATAGACTATTTTTTATACAGTGAATAAAAGTAATTAGTATAGTTGTGTTGAATACATTATAAAATTAAAATCAAACTTCTCAATCCATACACACAATTAATTACTTTTTATGTTTGCAGCATAATTAAATTAAACTATTTATAGTTGGAGTG
Source organism: Nephrotoma appendiculata (assembly GCA_947310385.1). NCBI lineage: Eukaryota > Metazoa > Arthropoda > Insecta > Diptera > Tipulidae > Nephrotoma > Nephrotoma appendiculata. Next base: position 154,633,422 of record OX371225.1, on the reverse strand, counting down.
TACATAAAAAGCTTTTGTGAATATTATCAAGTGTAAGTTTCTTTTTGTTCTACATTTTATTTTGCTCGTATTGTGGACGAAACAATAGGGCAAGATTGTACATTTTCGAGAATCGATATATCGATATACTATATATTTCTAGATACAATTATAAAATCACAATAATTAGTGTACAAGATTGTGGTAAACGGATAGTAGCACAAACAAAATGATAAGCACATAAGAAATAAAAACCTGTTGAATTTTCATTTTATATTTCCCAAGTTTTTTCTCACCATTAAAAACACAACAGAAAAGCGATTATCTCAGTACAAAAATCCAACGCGAGGTTTTCCCTCCATAATACAAAATAGCATATATTTTCTCTTATTTTCTTCTCAGCGATTTAATCGCAGAGTTTATTTTATATACAGACAAATACGAGTATCATCATCATCATCATCATCATCAGCATCGCATCGAAATCTGTATCAACATTATCATATTTTCATTTTACTTATTTTCTTTTTCAACTTGAAAATGTAACATCACAAAATATATTTTTATTATTTCAATCAGTTACTTTGAAGCTGTGTACTCGAATACAACGCTACGGAGAAAGTGTTCACAAGTATATTTACGAGCTTTTTGTGATTTATTGTGTATTTTCTACAAAATTAAAATTTTTTTTAGTTTTAAAAATCCTCTCTTTAACTAACCGTGGAAAATTATGTGCAAGTGGTGAAAATATTTTTAAAGTGTTTTTTATTGTGAAGTGGAAAATCTATTTATAGTAAAAGTGTTTTATAATTGCTTTCAATTAATTGCAAAATTATAAAAAAGTTTTGGTGTTTAGTAATAATTCTAACTAAACAAAAGTTCGTTAGAAATTTGGATATAAACATTTTAGAAAAAACGGTGAGTATTAAATAAACATACATTTTTTAACATTTTATGATAAATATAATGGATTTGAAGATTTTGTCATTATTTTATAAAATAAAATTAAGTGTGGGTGGTAGCAAAGTGTTTGTTACGACGAAAAGGAAATTGTATCTCAAGAATTTTATTTTCTTGAGTACATTTTTTTGGATACTCGTTATTATAAAAACAATAACATTCCCGCATTGTTTTAAGGCGGGCAGGTATAATTGTCCGTTTTTTTTATTAAATTTTGATTAAACGTCCGGTTTATACAAAAATTTCCTACATAAATCTATTTAATTATTTATTTAGTCGAAATGAAAATATTTATTTTAAACAAATACAATTTATAAATTAACAATGTTTAATTTGAATATAATTATGGTTTGTTGAATTCCGGTTCCATTAATAATAATGTTTCAATCAACCTATAATACGATTTGTCAAGTCCGCGTCAAAAACTATAAAATTTCAGTTTCAACAAAAAAAAAATACAAAGTTTAAATTTATTTTCATTAAACATCCTCTATCAATTTTAATTCCGACTACAAATGGCCAGTGACAAAACAGAACCAAACATATAAACTGTATAGTGTAAACTATATCATCTAGTTTTGTTTAAAAAAGAAGATAAAAATACTAATAACAATACAAAAACTAATAATAATTGTAAATTAAATTTATTAAATTAAATTATCGTTACTAACATTGAATTGAAAGTAATTGAATATTGTGTTAGTGACTAAACGAGAATATTTTTTTTTAGTTTTCAAAACAGTGTATTGTTTAGTGGAATCGGTCATAGTTTGGTCAAGACGAAATGTGGTGTTTAGCATTTGAGAAGTCGTCTATAAATTTCTGAAAAAATATTTAATATAAAAAAATATTCGTATTTTATTAAGAACGTTGGTGGTATCTAATTGGATTCTTATTGAACGTCTAACCACTCAACATGATACGAATCAAATTAAACCCCAAACAAGTCACAACCAAGAAACGAGTGTTTAAATTCAGAAACGTGGTTAAACTTGTTAATTTAGTTAAATTCTCACTTGTTAATTAAAAGTTACCTAAAATAAACATTTTGACAAACTGTTTTGACTGAATATGAGAAAATTGGCATAACCAAACTTTTCGCCAATATATTCGTAAGTCAACTGAACATTAAATATAACTTGCGAAATTTAAAATAGTATTCTGATGGTACGGAGAGTTATAGTTTTATTCGGGTGGTATTGCAGGCTCGTTTGTTCCACAATCAAAATACGTTCAGCAATTTTTATATTCGATACGTTATGAAAAGGTGGTTTGGTAGGTATTAGCGGTTTGGTGTTGGTTTGTATTAGCGTTGAGCGAAAAGTTCAGTGTTCGTTTCTGAATCATATGTTTATTGGACTCTTTGTTGTTCCGATTACTATGTGTTCGGGAGAAGCTTGGTACACCGGAATAGTTGGTCCCGAACTGCATACGCCCGCATACCTTTTAATTCTGTACCTTTGAGGCTCTTAAAGTAATATGTGACGCAATATCTGGTGGCGTTTTGGTGAATTAAATTATTTAGAGTTGTACAATCGACCTATAAATTACATATTTGGCGTCATTATCGTTTGAAGCCAATTCCTTCTAACTTGACACAAAAATAATTTCTTACCGAGTTGAGTAAGGTTGTTTAGCCCTCCGCAATGCCCATAAATTTAATTCAATATCTGATGATGATCTGGTTTAACAAATTATTAAATGTGGTAAAGTTGGCCTATGTAAAGCTAAACGGTGCGATCTTTTGGATCGCTTTGAACTAGCATTTATTTCGCCGCTCATAGTTCTAGCATCATCTGTGAAGTAACAGAAGTTCAGTTTTATATTCCCGGTGTGACTAAAACATTATTATATTTTTCGGTTTTCACTTCGCTGAATGAGCCGGTTGGAAGAAGATTAACATTTTTACAAAAAAATAATCTTTTCTGACGAAGTTCTTTTTCATCTCGGCAGTTACATGTATGAACAAGCAAAATTGCCGTAGTTTTGGCACAGAAAGTCTACACGTTACAATATTGAGAAGCTAACACACCAAAAACGAGTGACTATTAATTAGATGAGGAATATGGTCTAAAGGCATCATTGGGTCATTCTTCGAAAATGAGCAAGAAGCCGCACTAACAGTCAGTGGCGACCGTTATCGTGCCATGTTAACTAACTGATTATTCCTTACGATTGAAAATGATGGCACCACTAACCCTATATTTTAAAACGAAGTAAAAGTTACCGCACCCTGTATTACATATCTGAAGATGTATCGTCTAAAGAAAATTCCGTCTGATCTGATAAAAAAAAAATTATTTATCACCCAGATGGGTAACGTTTATTTGGCCTCCACAAGGCTCATGGTGTAATATTTGCGGTCAGTGCCATTCTCTAAACAGCAAGATAATTTGTACTCGTTTTTTGGTTTTTTATAGTTTTTCTAGTTGGTCATCAATATAACAATGACTATTTTTAATTTTACTACACCACGAAATTTTATTCTACATCGAATATTCATTGCAAGAAATGCAACTGGAGAAATCTTGAAAGGAGGACCATTTTATCAATAAAATTTGAGAAAATTAAATATTACAACCCATAAAACTCCTCAGGCCCAACCATACCACGAAATTTTATGTACATCCATGCTACATCGAATAGTCATGATTAAATTGATGTCAAACTAGAACAATTTTGAATTTAGGGGCCACTTCATCACAAAAAATTGAGAAAAATCGTATATACACCTGCCAAAACTCCTCATATCTCACCCAATCATACTACGAAATTTTGCATAAGTCAGCAAATCTAAAATCGCAGGACCATTTTATTATTAAAAATTGAGAAAAATCCAAATTTCATCAACACGCAAAATCTTGAGCGTGGGGTAATTTTGTCATTATAAAATGATAAAAGTCCACCCACAACACTCTTCAGACCACCCTCAACTATACGATGAAATTTTGTGAAAATCGATGTTGCATCATCGTCAATAGATGATGCTAAAAATTTGAAGCGGTACCATTTTATCATTCCAAAATTAGAAAATTGGAAAAACAAAACCCCATAAGACTACCTCCAACCATATAATGAAATTCTGCGTAAATCGATGTTTTACAGTTAAAGTTAGGTTCATGTCTAACTGGCAAAATCTTTAAAGAGATTCAAATTTTCAATATCCATAAACCAAAAATTAAAATTTCGGGCTGAAAATGTATGCTTCATGGAGGTCCACCACTTACTGATAATTGAGTTTCAGCATTACCTTTTTCAGCTGAGGTTAATTAATTTCGGACTAAATGGTGTAAATGTCACGTCTGAGTACCATGACACTTTTTACTGTCGCGATAGTGATATTTTTTCGAGCTGGGATAGTGAACTCTCCCGATAGTGATAGTTTAGCGTTGCTATCGCGGTTTTTTCGGGTTAGCTTGATAAATGGGTAGTTTAGGAATGTCTAGGTTACCAAGTAATAGAAGGATATCTTAAAAATAATTAAAAGTAGTTTTAAATTTTCGAGATAAATGTGATACATGTCATGACAGTGTATCAAGACACTGTTTAGTGCTGCGATAGTGATATTTTTTGAAAGGAACAGCATTTAATTGGACGCAATTGGACGCAAAATCAAATGGCTTAAAACAAAACAAAAACTGTATTGTCTAAACTAAAACTCTCCAATTGGTTGCTTCCTTCGAAGCCGTCTTACTGGGTTTGACTATATTTGGTTTGACTCATCCAAGATACGACGTATCTCAACAATTTGGTGTAATACTGCCGTACTAAACATGTTTTACATAACTACAAAAATTGAGATTTGAGAAAATCGATGTTAAAATTTTGAAACAATTTTTGATCATAAAACCAAAATAAAACACTTTAATTGATTTATGAAAACGTATTTTATATTGTTACATTATAATTATTGAATTTGTTGTTGTTAAATAATAATTATTGAATTTTAAGTCACTTAAACTACATAACTTAAGTGATTTTTATTCTTTAATAGGATGCATTTTTACCTTATCTGCCATTTAAGCCATTTATATTTAGTAACCAATCGAGATAAAAAATAGGTTAACTGTACAAATACACCTTAACTGTTTCATACTCATCGATTGTTTAATTTTACTCCATTTTCCCATAGACATAAAACTTTCATTGGACACCACTAATCTTTTCGTAAATAAAATTCGTGTGAACGTTTCCATACGCAGTAGCATGATAACTCTTTGCAAATCAACAGACAAGCCAATCCGGGTTTGAGCTTGTCAGCTTTTAAATGGCCGAGTTGTATGGAAATTATAATCTGTACAAATTTCACATGCTGAATCAAAATTTTGGTGTTCTGTTTTTATGTTATCGTAAATTGTTCATGTTTCACACTCCTCATTTCCAAAAACCGTTAAACTAATGTTAAGCTTTTGACTAAACTCCGTTATGTGTTCTCACATACAATTGTTGGGTATATGTTTCGTTAAATGAATTGTACATTAACGTAATCGTCATATCTGAGGGCAAATACCTTTTATTCGGCGAGTGCTCACGGTGCTAGTGTGAGATGGTCGGATTGAAAGACTCAATATGTTTTCTAATTATGTATATCTTTATATGCAACGTCTCATGGTATGTTTTCCTCTATTTTCTACAGAAGGTTTTCACACTGGATGCGTATAGAATGGGAAGTTGTTTTTATTATATCCAAGAGTGGCCAAAAAAAAGTTCGACACACATATTGTACTTCTGCTCGTTGTGCAGTAAATATTTAAATTTATATTGCTCTTTAGATGAATTAACTGTTTTTCTTGCTACCAGGTTTTTAGATGTCATAGTTTTTACAAAATTCCCTTGCTGACACCACGTCATTTTCCAAAACATATCGTTTATTTTTTGACGACCGATGTTCTAAATTTTAGTACTGCATAGTTTTTTGCAAGATGATTGCATGATGGCTTTAGTTGATGAAAATTTCTTCTTTTGGTTTTTAATTTGTTAACCGTTAACCGTTAATACGTTTTTGAAGAAATGTTTATAATATTGGATTGTCTTGCTATTCCTAAATCCAATATACTTAGACTATCGTTAAACTTCTAATGAACAAAATAGAGCCACAATAAGCTCAACATTGCAAATACATAAAATAAATCCTTCAGCTTTCCGTGATGATTCAGACTCTTGCCACTTTGATATTATCATTAAGGCATTAATGATTTGTGAAAACGAGGATTTAAATAATATTACAGAATCGTGTCGCTGTACCCATCGTGTATCACATAAAGATTTGAGCTGCTTATTTAAAATAGTTTTGATGACACATTAAAGAAGTTAATTATTTCTTTCATTGTTCCAACAGAATTTTTGAGAGACTGTACATTTGAGGATATTTGCTGTTACTAATATTAAGTGCGTGATTATTACAATGACATTGAACATTGACAGATGATCATTCTTCATTACAGCAACCGCTACTTTCTGAACTGATGTCATAACACTACAGCCATCAGCACATATTCCTATGCAATACGAAGTTATAAAAAAGTTTTCTTTCAGAAAATTTAAGATAGTTTCCCGAATTATCTTTCCAGTGAGAACTGTGCTGACATCTTTTACCATCACAGTTTTCGATACATCGAAGTTTATTTTTCGTTTTTCTATACTAAAATGGACAACTGCTTCATTTATGAATTATTTCTTTTCTATTGCTATCACATCCTACTAGTACGAATGCGTACACATTTTCTTTCTGTAATTTCGTTCAAGTATCGAAAACAAATTATTTTGTGATAGAAAGTAGAATATCACAATTTTTCAATCTAGCAACCTGGTAAATGATTTAAAATGTGAAATAGTGTAACATTTTATTCTAAAGAAGCGAGACATAATCTTCGATAAAATATCGAAAATGTGATGATAGAACATGTCAGCACTGTTTCTTTATCGGAAAATAAATGTCCGGTGTCGTAATTTTTCCCAGAACGTAACAAAATCTTCGTGAATATTACAATTATAAACGTAACGGATAACGATTGACATCTGTGAGGATATGTGAGATATATCAGTCGTTTTATCAAATATTATGCTGTAGAATTCTGATGAATTTATTCTTTTTTTGATAACTGATAATATTTCTGCACCGCAGCAGTCAATGAGCTCATTTTGAGTTCTTTTGCTGATATATGTCGACCTTGAATTACAGGTTTTACGATGTTCTTCTAAATTCTTATCACCGGCATTAACTCTGTACTGTAAAATCTCACGGAAATTTCCCTCGTTACATCGTTCAGTTTTTATTAAATCACCATCATCCCTATGGCCGCGAAATGCGATGTTCAGGCGATCGAGAAGAATTATTGTTTCAATTATAGGCACGAATTTTTATCGGTTTTCTATAATTTGTCGGTTACGATGGGAATCAACTTGATTTCTTATTTCAAGCGTCGGAGTTTCATAACATTTTTAAAATAATTTGCCAGATTGTACGGCATCAAAATAATATTTATTTCCATTGTGGATGTTTAAAGATCCGTTTTTACTACAAAATTTTGGAAATAAAACAAGAGGTTCGGTCACAAGTTTTTTGAGAGCAACCGTTTTATGCATTCCACCTAGATTTTATTCAGTGAAAAAACGGGCAATATTTGCAGAAGAATAATTTTGAATTTCAGAATAGACCAACCAAGGGAAGGCAGTTCAATGGTTATGGTTAAAAAACCGCTTTTCGATGTTTCAGTTTTTATTATGTTCAGAGAAAGGAAATTTGTAATGTTTGGGTATCCAAGGCTTTTTAATTAGGTTATATTTTTTATAATCATCAACTTTTAGAACACTATTATTTTTAATACATTGAAATATATAAAATTTATCAATAAATGGTTCATTTGGAATACTTTGAATAGATGTGTTGATCTGATTAGATTCAAGTATATTGCCAACTTTAATTACTACTTCGCTTGAAGTGGAAGGCAGTTGTGTAGGTACAGATACAATACTCTTATTACTTTTTCTAACAAAATTTTCAATTTTTTGATTTTCGGATTTACGCTTACTCATGATTTATGTAGATATACGCTTACTTCTCACAAATGGTTAATGATAATACACTAGGTAGTCCCACAAATAAAATTACTTTCGATTAAGGCAATTAAAATTTAAAATTACTTATATTATTTCTTTAACTTCCATTGTATATCTTTCAGTATATAATAAGTTGTAATTTTTCACAAATTTTCTGGTTTACAATACAAATCCAAGTCAAATTATTAACTGATGTTTAGAGTTTTCTAGTCTACTGTATGTTTTTATAAATCTTGTATTTTTT